>BSBM01000073.1:22092500-22692500 GCA_027924585.1 Larix kaempferi | reverse complement strand
AATTAGTAAGATTGTTTAAGCACTTAAGGGTGCTTTGTTTAGAAGAACGACGATACTATGTAGATGTTAGGGTACTCATGTGATAAACAAATGATTTAACAGACATTTTTATTAAATTCGCCATTTATTATTACTTCGTGGTGATTTAATTAATGTTATTACTTAATTAATGTTATTTTAATAATATTACTACCCATGTCATAACAATTGCAATATAGGTAAAAATGTAAATATTGATTAATAAATTATTAAAGTGTGATTATTTCCATTACTAAGTTAAAAATAATAGGATAACAATTTTTGGAATGAATGTGATGTAAAATGGTTTATTTACTTATTCAATACAAATCTTGGAATTTAAATCTCAAGATAAGTGATCTCAACGGATGAGGTAGACCATTAAGACACATCATGTCCAAGTTGAAAAGGGGTCAACTATTTATATAATAATTTATTAATTACATAAATAACATTAAATGCAAAGTTGGCGAATAGACTTGTAATTAATGAAGCTTGTCCCGAATGGATAACCTTTGGGTAATAATTTCCACCGTAATAAATACTTACGACCGTCAATCAAAATCAAATAAATTTACCATGAGAGTAATTAATTATTCGGTACATTGAGTGTGAAAAATACATTTTTATAAAGAAACGTGTATGAATGAACTAGTGGAAGGAGTAAATGTTTGAGGGGCTCGAGAGGGGGAGTTTGGGGCGGTGGAGTAAGCCCAAGGTCTTCTCGAGGAAGGAAATGTATATAGAGGGGGAGAGAGTTGAAGGTAGGGGGGAGCTTGAAGTGGAGAGAAAGGTTTTGGGAACAGAAGGAGGTTTGAGAACAGAAAAATTTTGGAGAACTTAAGTAAAGACTGCTCTCGGGATTATCAGATTGTGGGCTCAGGGGCTTGGAAATCCTTGATTTCCAAGGGCCAGCAAGATAATAGCTGGTTGGTAGGGTGGACACTTCATTTTGGCCAACTAAGAGGATATACAACCTGCTACAACCTACGGTCTACTAGCATCAGCATCAGGTAATTCCCTTGATTATTTATTTTATTTAATTATTATGTGGAAACGTACTCTGAAACCTGCATATACCTTCTTACTGATTTATTACTTATTACTGTGAAATATATTCTTATGTGAAAACCACAAATTGTTGAAGGAAAATATTAATATGTTAGTTATTCTTTTAAATACGATTGTATGATTATTGGAGACAACACAGTATACTAAACATCATTTAAAAGCATAGAATTTCCATTAGAAATTTACTTAGTGCTCTGCTGTAAAAACCAGAGCACTACAACATGGTTTTTATATATTCAAACTGAATTTGACCAGTTGTTTAAAATGTGCTTTTATTAGGATCTTGCTCTACAATTATTATTGGATATAAGGCAATAATGAGAGTGTATGTTCATATTTTATGTATGTTATTGTTGATGTTTGGGATGTTTGTAATATAAATGAATGCACACTGATTATAATGGTAGGGCTACAGTGGAATGGTCATTATTTTGGTTGTCTTCTTGTAGAGTTGTCCAAAGCGTTCTCGTAGAGTCTTGTATTTGCATTGAGAAGTTCGTGACTGGTAGATTTTTTTATTTGTATTGTCAAGTTCATCAATTTTATTTGTGACCTAAATTTGTTGGATTCGATAATTATTTTATGATATTTTGTTTTTTGTAAGGGTCATTCAAAAGTAAAATGTTTTTTAGTGATTTTTTTTATGTGTAATTTCTATCATCATCTGGAAATGGATCTAGCTATGTATGATAAATATATGATTTAGTTGGAACACGATACTTCATTTCCATAATGGTTGTATATAATATGTATAGGGCATGTTTGACCTAATATGTAGACATTATGCTATTTGTTATCTAGTCTTTTGCATTCAATGAGGGTGCTAAAACAATTTTACCACATTTTGCATGCTTTCAATAGTTTCAAGGACATGGATACAGACACCTCCTAAGTTTATTTGAGAAAAAGTAGTCCTTAACATAGTAGTTCTAATGATATGTGTGATGATGCATTAATGTGATTTCTATTCTTGTTAGTGTATGTTCTTATTTCTAATAACCATTGCAAGTTTCTAACTAACTCTAAAAATTCTAAATCAAATGACATAATTCATAATTTGATTGTCAACAAAGAAAGGAAAAAGTGGCATTTGCATCTATAAATAGATAAGCATGTTAGTTTTTTGTTAGAGGGTAGCTTAAAAATGAGAGATTTGGAAAATAAGCTAATTGGGAATTCATACATTATATTAAGGTTGTGGGTCTTGATAAAATTCCATGTTGTAATAATGGTTCGTGGTTTCCATAATCGCTCCATAGTGTAAAGTGTTCAATTCTATCAATTTTTCGGTATGTTAAGATTTGGGACCCCACATGTACGTTGGACCATTAAGGGACGCTATAAAAATTGGAGTCCCCACTTACCCTGAATCTAGTTAGTGTAGTTGTGTTTCACCAACACCTCCAATTGTGAGTGACCCAATATTGCTTGTGAAATGTATAAATAAATCCCTCCTCTCCTCATTAATGCATTTGTTCATTTGAGTGTCTATGAGTTGAGAGATTCAAGCTTTGGTATATGCTCTTATATTGCACTACCTTAGTAATCTGTAAAATCAAATCCGAGTCTTCCTAGGAAAATATTCACCAAGATGTTATAAGGTTTTATAATTTGATGAAAGATTCACTAAATTTTTACAATATTTTATAATTCGGTGAAATATTTGCCAAGATTTTACAATATCTTATAATTTAGTGAAATATTTCCAATATTTTACAAGATTCTATAATAGAATGAAAAATTAGTCTATATATATATATATATATATATATATATATATAGATATATAGATATATATACATATTATATCATTGATTAAATAGCCTTCAAATTTTCCTTTATATTAGGGAGATTTGCCCATTTATTATACATATAAATTTTGGGGGTGTTCTTAAAATTATCCCTGGTTAAACTAGAAACATGCCATGATAGTATAGGAAGGTTTTGAGACTAATAACCATCATCATGGTTGTCATAATTTCCATCATCGTCATCATCATATACATCGTGACCCAATTTGTCCATCCATGCCAACAAAGATCAAACCCAAGTACATGATTAAACCATGATTAATTATATTAAGTCAAGACATTCCAAAAGAATTTTATAGTGTCCAACATGCAGCTCGTTTAATGGTTAATTGCTTAGGGATTATATTGTTTGAAGGGATTAACGACATCCATCGACCTTGCACGGTGAGGTATGTGATTATATATTTTCTATGATTTATTCTATTAATTAGATATTTAATATTAATTATATGGTCTGATACTTAATTGGACTACTATTGAATGATACAAATGATCAGGATTTGGATGATCTAGAAGAAGATCAATGATACTGCAAAATTGTTGAAATGTAGGAGGGATGTGACTATATCTTTTATATGATTTAATCTCTTTAAAGTATTTACGTATATGGGTTAATTATATGTTATTAAGTTTTATGCCATTTTCTATGTAGTGTGTTACATGTTATTTATCATGTCAAATTGGGTATTGGGGAATTGAGAGTGATGTGATGGGGGCGAGGGGACATGAGAGATTCCACCTTCACTTGGTTGGTCGTATTTAGTAAAAAATAAATTATTCTTAAAATAAAGAGAATATCATTTGGGTTTATACCATCGTCATAATTTTCGTCGTCGTATAAGTGAGCAATGAATGGGTCCAACATTGCAATTTCTTCAAATTATGCATGTATGCATCGAAATTTGACATGGTTAGACTAGAAACATACATTGATGTTATGGGAGGGTTTCAGGACTCAGCGCCATCATCATGGTTGTCATAATTTCCATTGGCATCATCATCATATACATCGTCACCCAATTTGTCCATCCATGCCAACTAAGATCAAACATGAGTACATGATTAAACCATGATTAATTCTATTAAGTTAATACATCCCAAAATAATTTCATAGTGTCCAACATGCAGTTGGTTTAATGGTTAATTTATTAGGGATTATATTGTGTGAAGGGCTTAACGACATCCATCGACCTTGCATAGTGAGCAATGAATGGGGCCAATGTTGAAATTTATTCAAACTGTGCATCTATGCGTTGAAATTTGACATGGTTATACTAGAAACATGCCTTGACAGTATGGGAGGGTTTCAGGACTCATTGCCATGATCATAGTTATCATAATTTCCATCATCCTCATCATCATATACATTGTGACCCAATTTTTCCATCCATGCCAACAAATATCAAACCCGAGTACATGATTAAACCATGATTAATTCTATTAAGTCAAGACATTCCAAAAGAATTTTATAGTTTCTAACATGTAGTTGGTTTAATGGTTAATTGCTTAGGGATTATATTGTTTGTAGGGATTAACGACATCCATCGACCTTGCACAGTGAGATATGTAATTATATATTTTCTATGATTTAATCTATTAATTAGATATTTAATATTAATTATATGGGTTGATACTTAATTGGAATACTATTGAATAATACAGATGATTAGGACTTGGATGATCTAGAACAAGATCAATGATATTTCAAAAATGTTGAAATGTAGGAGGTGTGTGACTATATATTTTATATGATTTAATCTCTTTAAAGTATTTACTTATATGGGTTAATTACATGTTTTTAATTTTTATGCCATTTTCTATGTAGTGTGTTACATGTTATTTATCATGTCAAATTGGGTATTGGGGAATTAAGAGTGATGTGAGGGGGGAGAGGTGTGATATTTTATAGGAGAGATCACACAACTGGAGCAAATCTCACTAAAAATCACTCAAGAATAGAAGAGAAGAGAAGAAGAATTGTTGAATCAATAATCACTCATTACACCGAAAATGGTAAAAACTGTTGTATCATACATCAGTTGTAAGCTGGCACTCTGAATAGTGAATAATAACTTAATACAATAAAATGGATTCGAATGCCACTAAGGTCATTTGAATTCTCCTCAATGTGTGGCTTAGATAGAATTATAGACATCACCAAAATCAGTGGTAGTAGTCACAACAGTCAAATAGTCAGTCAAATGAGTCTAACTGAGTCTAACTGAGTGCATGGGCACTAATCTAGGGAAGGAGACTCCAATGAGGGTGCATGAGGAGCTGTCAGTAGTTAGTATAGCTGATCTAGTCTCTTTGGATGTCTATCTAAGTGGTTCAGTCAGTTAAACTAGTAATTAGTCCTCAGATCAAGGAGTAGATCCACTAATCATGGAATTAACTGAAGAATCTCCTAAATAGGTGGAAGATGGCACACTTGTACTCCAGTGATGAAAACAAGGGTGAATCAGTGGCTATGAGGTCTAAAACTGAGTAGAAACAGGCTCCTGTGGGATGCAAAATAAGGACTAGGTGCTGGGAGACTACCATACTGATGACTCGATGCATGCATGCAATATAAAACTGATGGTGAGAATATTCCAACAGCCCCTGCAAGCTATACTATGAGGTAACACATAAATGAAAACTGTAGGGCCCTAGTAACTAAGACCAAAGGTCACCCCATACAAAAAATCTAAAAATAAAGTGAGGAAAGAGGGAAAACCCAATGGGAAGAAATCTCCCCCCCAAAAAATAGATTGGTGGGATAATCAATCATGCATCTTCACTCAGCCCAAATGGTAAGTGAACTTATCCACCAAAGAAGGATCTGTCAACAGAAAATGGATCAGTAATGTGAAAAGGATGAAACCTTCCATTCTGATAATCAGATTTGGTCCTCCTTTGATCAAGTGGATCTCCCACAATATTTCCAGCAGATCTAAGAGTAGTGGCTTCCCATCTGGGAAGAGGAGGATCTGCAAGTTGTAGATATGGATCTTGGTATTCCATTCGCTCCTCTTCACTAATAGGTGCTAGATCTTTCGGTTCTTGTGGATCTGGATCTAGCATTCGCTCTTCATTGTTAACAGACAATCTACCAAAAGCAGACTTAAGGCATGATCTCCCTAGCTCAATGTAAGTCTAGAACAAATGAGATAGAATATAGAACTGCTTTCCTAGATCTAGTTAAATATCGAGTGATTAGATATCTTACCTTCAGATTGTAGATCTTTCTCCTTGTTGTTGCTCCGAGCTTCACGGTCATCAGATCCTAGCTACAAAACCTGTCAAGACATACATAAACAATACAAGCAGTAAAATTTATCTAAACAGTAACAGATCTAAGTAAACGTTTAAGCAAGTAAACTACACAAACATTATCAACATAGCAACATTTGGTGGAAAGAGTTTATATTACTATATTAATAGAGGGAAATACAAAGTAGAGAGATGATTACAACCAAGACTTAACGTCGCAATCCTCCTCCAACAAGCCATGCCAAAGCCTCCAAAGGAAGTATGAGTCTCCCAATAGATGAGTAGGGATCTCCTAAGCTAATTTCATCAGCATGCAAATGCTATAGACTTCCTCCCTTTGGAATGGATAGGGCTCTTGTATTTATAGGACCAAGTGGATAGAGTAGGTTGAGGATCATGGAGAGAGGGATAAGGGATCCTCCCATTAGGTTAGGGAACCGAAGGCCAGCTCACCTAGGAGTTAGGGATAGGTATCCACCTCATCCAAATTCTAGAATTCACTCAAAAACTACCTATATCTCATAAAACTCACTACAGCGCAGTCTGCATGAGGACAACCTGTGCCGGCGCATCTTCCTCAAAGACAACATGCACTAGTCTAATTAGGAGTGTGGATAAAGGACATCAACTTTCTCCAAATGACTAACTTGATCATGGGACTTCAGGGATTTAGGCATTGAGGTTACATATGTCTCATGATGGTGTAGATTTTGGGTGTAACAAAATTCCCCCCAAAGCATGAAGTTTGTAAAAATAGACAGGTGAAATGCTTTGATAGAAGGAATGGAAAGGACTTGTTGGATGGAAGATGTCGCTGCAGTACAACTGACTCTGAGAACACAGTCTTGCATGACTCACAACATGGTTTCCGACCAATACAATGCAGATCCATGGAAGTAAAGACCGACTAAACACAATCATGGCTACTAGACACAAGTGTATATCCATGATGAGCCGATAACACAACCATGACCAATACAAAGTGGATCCATGTAATATAACTCAAATAATATCCATCACAACCTGGGTAAAACATGACTCCCCAGGGTCTTCAAGCCGAACCCACAATGATATGAATCTATCCATGTGATTACAAATTTCTTGACGTCGAACATGGTAGAAACCATTTGATTATCGGTCATTGATATATACTGTTAGAAAGCGCGATGGAGATCACCATTAATGTCAATGATTCCCAAGATATCACAGTACATACCATCGAGCGTGAATTAATGAGTTGAAGTCAAACACTCAACGAGGTCTTTCAATCAAGAGTCAATGATGTAAACTCATGTCGAAAGCGAGGTAACCTTCCATTGAGGCATGCAGGCCCAAGGTACTTGATTGGTTCCTAGATTCAATCCTCGGATGATGTGTTGGAGTCGACAAGGATGAATCCATCGAAGGAGGGCCATAATGAATCCCCCATCATCGACACGAAACTCGATAACAAATGTTTGGAGATCGGATGGTACAGTAACATGCAATATTGACTCAGAGTATACCAACATGATGGAAGGTGTACTGACTGCAAATGATGAGTGATGAATACATCTCTTGAACATGGGAATGGCACGACTTGGCAGTATTGACAGGACAAGAACAACACCAACTCCTAATGCAACTAATGGTGGAAGCATTCTTTGGATGACCCAAAGGATTGACAAGACTCATGAATTTAACCAGACTCAAGTACAAGTACTGAATGCAAATGCAAATGAGTGCCATGTTCAAGAGAGACTAAGTACTGCCACAGGTAAAGGTGTAACACAAAAACTTTGATTTTTCCCCATCATGACTGATGAGTGCCTCATGTGTTTTTAACGAGCTTGATGAGGGTAACCAGATGAGTCCAATCCCAAACATTTTTTGAACCTGGGAAAGGAGGGGTTCGTCCCATGGCGAGCCCTTCAATGTTGAGTTTTAACGAGTCCATTGTTAAAATTTGAGCATTAATTCATAATACTCTTGGATCTTTACTGATAGAATAACATATACAGTATATCAATGCATAACAATCACAATAAGCATGACAAGCATCACAAGAATCAAAAGCATGAGAGACAAGAGACACAGAGTTTCTGTGGGGAAAAACCTAAGGTGAAAAACCCCACAACTTCCTCAGAGATAGAGAGAGCAATGGCTCAACCAAAGTACAACCAAAATACACTTGAGATAGTCTCCTAGAGCAGATGATCCTCCTCCTCACTAGTGCGCCACTTTCTGAGTGAGAGAAGTGTGTCTTTCCGAATGATCCAAATAGAGATCTCCCGATCTCTATTTATACTTAACCTGTTTTCCCAGTGACCTTATGGGGCCGACTTGTCTATCTAGATACATCCACAATATAATATATATTTCAGGTTCGACCCCACACATGGTGGTCTAATAACCCATCGGCAAGTACACACACTTGTGACACTTGTCAATCCACATGACGACACTTCCTTATAGAGGAATAACACATCTCTTATAAGGGTACAATAAATATATATGAAATACATTCCGAAGTTACATATACATCAACACTCCCTCTTAACTAGGAAGGTATTTCTTGACACAGTTCTGCTAAACAAGTCTTCTTCTTAGGATCATCGTCATTGATGCATCGTCATCATTATCGTCACTGCTGCTGCTATCTCAACCAATCTCTAACTCTACTCGTCATAGGAAGTTCTACAGAGCCAGTCCTTTTTCATACTAGATGTAGGCCCACCACCTGCAGGTCTTCATCATCTGTGCGAATGGTCTGATAGAGGTGGCCTCTTAGGACTAATTTTATGTGCGGATGCAATACCGGAAAGAGTATCCCAGGAACATTTATGTGCCTAAGAACGACCGGCAAGATCTCCCAGGACTGATTACATGCATCTCCTCCACAATACCTTTAAAGAGCATCCCAGGAACATTTATGTGCCGCAGGACGACCAGCAAGATCTCTAAAGAACATCCCAGGACTTATTATGAGCATACATCTCAACCTCTCGGATCTCCAGGACTGATTACATGTGGATAGACAAACCCTTTAAAGAGCATCCCAGGAACATTTATGCGTTGTGGCACAACCGGAAAGATCTCTAAAGAGCATCCAAGGACTAATTATGAGCACACAGCTCAACCTCTCGGATCTCCAGGACTGATTACATGTCTTTGTAGTAATACCTCATCCCAGGACTGATTACGAGCACACAGCTCAACCTATCGGATATCTAAGGACTGATTACATACTACATAGCAATACCGGAAAGAGTACCCCAGGAACATTTATGTGCCGTAGCACGATCGGCAAGATCTCCCAGGACTGATTACATTCTATTTTCACAACCTGCCACATATCATCTCTGACCTCCAAGTATCAATCTGATACTCATGATCCAACAGATCATCATCGCACGAGGCATCATCCTAATGCCCATGATCATACTGATCATCATCACTGTACCATCCTAGTACATATCATCTGGAGCAACATCCTGAAGCTCATCATCATGATCAACCTGATCATACAATGCATCCACCTGATGCATACCAAGTATCTACCTGATACATATCATCATACATGATCTATCTGATCATACAATGTATCCACCTGATACAAATACAAATACATGATACATATCAACATACATGATCTACCTGATCATACAATGTATCCACCTGATACATATACAGATACATGGTCCAAGCAACCACCATGATGCATATACAAATACATACAAATGATCCAACCGATCATATCCAGCATCCAACATGATGCATATATACATATAAATGATCCAACTGATCATATCCAGCATCGACACGATACGTACATACATACAAATATAAATGATCCAGCTGATCATATCCAGCATGAACACGATGCATACATACATACAAATATAAATGATTTAACTGATCATATCCAGCATCCAATATGATGCATATACAGAGCAGTAACTGGAGCATCATCCTGACACTCATCATCCAGCGCTTACATCCACAACCATGTGAAGGATATTCCTTCCAACATGCTTGGAATGGCTTCAGCAAATGTGTCCATCACTTCTTCCTCGAAGTGTCATCGATCTGAAGAACACCAAGCCTCTCCCTGAAGTACTCGAACTTCACCCTGGCTAGTGGCTTCGTCAGCACATCTGCAATCTGCTCCTTCGTCGCAACATACAAGAGCTTCACGGATCCTCTCTGCACCATATCCCTGATAGAGTGATATTTGATCTCTATGTGTTTCGACCTGTCATGAAACACTGGGTTCTTAGACAGCTTCACACAACTCTGGTTATCGCAGAATATACCAATAGCATCCAATGGAAGATCAAATAACTCAGACAGTAGCTTCCGTAGCCATACTGCCTCACAACTAGCTGAACAGGCTACAACATACTCTGCCTCAGCTGTACTCAGTGCTACGCAGGACTACTTCCTGCTTAACCAAGAGATCACACCTGATCCCATACTGAAGCAGCACCCAGATGTGCTCTTCGTATCTGCAACACTGCCTGCCCAATCTGAATCAACATAACCCTGCAGGTTAAACTTTTGATTCACTTCATACTTGAGCCCATAATCCACTGTACCCTTCAGGTACCTCAGGACATGCTTTACAGCAACCAGGTGAACACTCCTTAGATCCGTCAGGAACTGGCTCAATGTGTTCACTGCAAAGCAAATATTTAGTCTCGGTTTCATCATGTACATCAAGGACCCAATCATCTGACGATACATAGAGACATCAACCGACTCAGATGAAGCATCACATAGAATATTTAGATTCGATGCCATGGGTGTGGCCATGGCCTTGCATTCCATCATCCCAAATCTCTTCAGGATATCTACCGTGTACTTCCCTTGACCAAGGAAGATCCCACCTGAATTCTGCCACACCTCCATACCTACGAAATAATGTATCATTCCCAAATCTTTCATATCGAACTCAGCAGCAAGCTTCCTCTTAGTATCTGCAATCAATCTGTCATCTCCTGTTACAAATAAGTCATCCGCATACAGGAGTAGAATCACAGGATTCCCTTCCTCAACCTTGTAGTAGAGGTTGGAATCCGCTTTACTCTTGGTAAAGCCCAAGCTAGATAGGAAACTGTCCATCCTACCATACCAAGTTCTAGGAGCTTGCTTCAATCCATACAAGGATTTCTTCAATCTGCACACATATGACTCCCTGTCATGTATTTCAAAACCGATTGGCTGCTCCACATATACTTCCTCTTCAACTACACCATTCAAGAAAGCAGTCTTGATATCCATCTGGTGTATTTTCCATTTCATTGTTGCAGCCAAGGCAAGTAATGTTCTGATGGAAGTATACCTGGCTACAGGTGCAAAAGTTTCTTCATAATCTATTCCCTCTTTCTGAGAGAAGCCACGAGCTACGAATCTTGCCTTGTATTTCTCTATACTAGCATCTGAAGCATGCTTGATTTTGTAGATCCATTTGGAAGTCACAACAGACTTCTCTTTAGGTCTTGGGACAACATCCCAAACATCATTCTTCATTATTGATTGGTATTCCTCAACCATGGCATCCTTCCATTCTTTCTTTTCCACTGCTTCTTCATAACTGGAAGGTTCTTTGTTCATAATGTCACAGAGTAAAGAAACATAGCTGGTATGAGATCTGGTTCTCTTCTTTGCTCTATGTTCTTCTTCTGGAATGCCAAATCTTTCTGCATCTTGAATGAGCTCTCTATCCCATGCAGGTTTCCTCTTGTGAGATTTATCCTCACGGAATGGATCTATAGGTTCTTGCATATCTTCAAACTCACGAACAACTTCTGGAATTACTTCAGTCATGGTAGTGTCTTGAAATCTAGTTTCCTTAGGTTCTTCATAAACTTCAATAGGTGCCTTCATTGATTTGATGAATGCTGAGTTTTCATCAAATGTTACATCCCTGCTGACATCAATCTTCTTGAACCCTGGAAAGTATATTCTGTAAGCCTTCGAGCTTTCACTGTAACCCACAAAGATACCCTTGTTTACTGAAGGATCTAGTTTGGTCCTCTTTTCCTTTGGGACATGAGTGTATACTGGACAACCAAATATTCTGAGATGGCTGACTTCAGGTTTCTTACTAGAAAATACCTCTTCTGGTGTCTTGTTGTCCAATATCTTGTGGGATGTTCTGTTCTACACATATACAGTTGTTCTAGCTGCTTCTGCCCATAGATGCATAGGTATATCCTGGTCATCCAGCATTGCCCTTGCTGTTTCCATGATTGTTCTATTCTTCCTTTCTGCAACTCCATTCTGTTGAGGATTATAAGGAGCAGTCAACTCCCTCTTAATCCCTGAATCACTACAAAGCTTCTTGAAGTCACCTGAGGTGAATTCTCCACCATTGTCGGATCTGAATGTTTTGATCTTTTTGTCAGTTTGATTCTCCATCAAGGTTTTGAATTCCTTGAACTTATCAAACACCTCATCTTTGTTTTTCAAGAAGTATACCCAAGTCTTCCTAGAGAATTCATCAATAAATGAGACATAGTAAACATACCCACTTAGAGAACTGGATGACATAGGACCACATATATCTGAGTGGATGATTTCCAGGATATATTTTTCCTTGCTTTCACTGCTTTGGAAATCCTTCTTAATATTCTTACCTTTTGCACATCCTTTGCAAACACCTTCATGTTTGGTCTTGATTTCAGGAAGACCCTCTACAGCCTTGCTTGCAATTGGAAGTGCCCTATAGTGCATATGAGCAAGTATTCTATGCCAAAGTTCACTTGGATCCATGGATTCATGCACCATGGCATGTTCAGGTTGTCCTTTTAATTTATACAAACCTCCCTCTTACTCTCCAATCACAAATACATCATCTATGGTCTTTCCCTTTGGCCACATTAGGACTTGGCCATCCACAAATGCAACCCTCATACCTTTTGCATCCAATGCAGAGATGGAGAGTAAGTTCTTCTTGAGCCCGGGTACATAAAGGACTTCTTTCATCTTCAAAGATTTTCCAAAATCTAGGTTGTAGGAGGCTTCACCACTTCCATTGATGGGATATTGATAATCATCCCCAAGTTTCACTTTATGGGGTGATTCATGTTTAGACAGATTTACAAAGGATTATTTAAACCCAGTCATGTGTTTGGAAGCCCCACTGTCAATTAACCAATCATTACAACCATGGGAGATAGTACCTGTGAGAGCAGATATTAGAACATACTCTTCTTCACTTGATGAGTCATTATCACTATCATCACTTTCTTCCCTAGCCTTCTTTGGAGGTTCATCATCTTCGGCAGCATGAGCATGGTACCTTCTTTTGTTACCCTTCTTCTTCTTCTTGGAGTTGTTGTTTTTGTGGTTGTCCTTTTTGTTCTTGGGACATTCTGAAGCAAAGTGACCCTTCTCATTACAAGTGAAACACCTTAGATCTTTCTTGTCTTTGTGAAAACGATGAGAAGATTTCTTCTTGTGATGGGATGGCTCCCTCTTGAACTTGCCCTTCTTAGTGTGAGTTGTGAGAGCTTGATCTTCATTTCCCATCTTCTCTTCTCTTGCCACAATCCTTGCTTCTTCTTGAGAACATTCCTCGCATAATCTGCTGAAGGAGATTAACTTCTTTTTGGCACAGATCCCCTGAATAAAAGAGTCCCATGACCTAGGTAGGACATTCAAAGTAGTCATAACAATTTCACCATTCTCCACCATTTCATCTACAGCTTCAAGTTGTTCCATGATCTGAGAGAGCTTGGAGAAATAGGATTGAATGGTTTCTCAATTTGACATCTTGACCCCTTTCAATTGATTCCGTAGGGTCATCTTCCAATTTATGTTCTTTCCTTCAAATAGCTTGGTCAAAGAGTCAAACATAGCCTTGGGTGTCTTTAGAGAAGACACATGGGGTATGAGATGGTCTTTGATAGAATCAGCAATGATTCTCTTTGCCTTGACCAAGTTCTTCTTATGCAATACCTTAGCCTCTTCATCCTCTGGGATAGGAATGTCTTCTTTTATATATGAGTCCAACTCATTCTCTTCCAGGATTAACCCAATCCTATACTTCCAAGATCGGAATTTATCAGCCCCTTCAAGCTTATCCTCAAGCTTGGTGTGGTGAGACATATTAAAGAGTAATTCAAATGGAAATAGAAAAGATTTAGGTCTTACCACTTGAAATGTTGAAAAACTGGATCTGATCCCGGATTAGGGTTTGTTGGAAAAACCCTAAAAATTCAAAATGTGAATTTCAACTTTCTGAAAGGATAGAAAGATACGCCTTGATGAGCTGATCAGCCTAGTGTATTCAGAATTTGAGATCAGCAAAGCTTTACCCTTCAGATTTTCCTTTTTGTCCTCCCGGGTTCACTCAGGAGAGCCCTAAATCAGGGTTTGAGTTTCTCGGAGATCTACCTAGCCAAAAATCTCGATCCAAAGCTCTAAACTTCGATTTTTGCAAGAAGCTTCCAGCTATGTCTTCAGATTTCATAAATTCCTATTTTTGTGGAAACCCTAATGTTTAGGGCCAAATCTGAAATGCCCAGAGTTGAATTCTGATTGGACAGATAGATTCTCCTTGATGAGTAGAGTCAATCTACTATACTGCTTTTCCAAAAACTGTGGAGAGAAATCCAATAAACAAGAAACTCAAGTTTTCGTCACTGCAAAATGTCTTCTTCTCAGGTTAGCTTTGGTACCATGTTAAAATTTGAGCATTAATTCACAATACTCTTGGATCTTTACTGAGAGAATAACATATACAGTATATCAATGCATAACAATCACAATAAGCATCACAAGCATCACAAGAATCAAAAGCATGAGAGACAAGAGACACAGAGTTTCTGTGGGGAAAACCCTAAGGTGAAAAACCCCACAACTTCCTTAGAGATAGAGAGAGCAATGGCTCAACCAAAGTACAACCAAAATACACTTGAGATAGTCTCCTAGAGCAGATGATCCTCCTCCTCACTAGTGCGCCACTTGTTGAGTGAGAGAAGTGTGTCTTTCCGAATGATCCAAATAGAGATCTCCCGATCTCCATTTATACTTAACATGTTTGCCCAGTGACCTTATGGGGTCGACTTGTCTATCTAGATACAACCACAATATAATATATATTTCAGGGACGACCCCACACATGGTGGTCTAATAACCCATCGGTAAGTACACACACTTGCGACACTTGTCAATCCACATGACGACACTTCCTTATAGAGGAATAACACATCTCTTGTAAGGGCACAATAAATATATATGAAATACATAGATGAAATACATTCCAAAGTTACATATACATCAACATCCATAGAAGCTAAAACTCGATGTCATTTAATCTTTAGAGAGTCTAAAAAGAATTAAAGAATACACCAAAGGTCCTTTCTCGCAAGTTTAGCCTCTTCATCCGGAAAAGGGTAAAACAACGCGAGAGAGGACTCTTCCAGTCATGATTGGCTGGAGTATTCATTTTTCGTAAGTAGTGCCCCCTGGTCCGAAAAAGGGGTAAACTATCACCATGAAGAGGACCATTCAAATACTTTAACAAGCGTGAACGCGACAAGTTTGTTGGCGATCTTTTCGTATTTTGAGAGCCTTAAAAGAGCTTAAAGAAAGACTCTGGAGGAATTCCTTTTCCATAGGAGTTTAACAAGCCCGAAAAAGTGATAAACCATAACTCGGTGACTTATTCTCATTGTTTCACGAGCACGAGAAAGAACAAAGAGTTAGCTCGGTTGTCATTTAATAATTTACATTTAATGAGAGAAATAATGACAAAAATATGCTCTACGAGTGTTCATACCTAAGAATATACGCAAAAAGACCATAACCGTGAAAAACAGGATCAAAGTGGTACTAAACTTCACCTGCAAGCTGGAAACTAGGTCAAAAACGATTAACCAAATATAAATAATCCCAACTATAACAAAATAACCCATTCTAGAATAAATTAAAAATTGAATATTCTCTTATTCATTATGAAAAGGGGTAAATAGTAAAAAGAATTACTATTTTTTTACCAAGTTGGAGAGGTGAAAAGTGCCCTTTGAAGCCGTTTTTCTTTTGCTGATTCTGGGAGCTATGATCTGTCATTTAAGGCACCATCAATGATAGGTAACCCTAAACCTACCCCTTTAACTTTTCAGTGGATTAGAATTTGCTTTTTCATGCATTTAGGTAGGTTTTGAGCGTTTTAAATTGGGAGATTTGCATTCACGAGCCGGCGCAAGAAGCCCTTTCGTGATCTGCACCAGTGCAGAACCCAAAAGGGAGTTCTGCACCGGTGGGGCACTTTCCAAATGGACGCTCTACACCGTCACAAACGGCCAATTTATACTCAAAACCGAGCCAAATGCAAAAAAATTTGATGGATGGGAAAAGTTCTAAAAATGTTTAAATGGATTTCTTGGCAGGATTGGAGTGACATGATGGTATTTGAGTGGCGAGAACGCGAGCATGAGCTCAAATATGTGCAAGTGTAAAACAATCCACAAAGCATCGCAACGTTGAGGAACTGCGGGCTACTCAAGTACTTTCGAGTGCTGGGGATGAGATCCCAAGTCCAACTACTGACATACCTGTTCCAATGTTAGGACCCCATTCAGCAGCACTTCTGGATAGGTGAGCACATGCTTACCATAGATGTCGAGGACATCTACTTTCTGATAGGGTTATCCCAGCAAGGGAACCCTATTTCTTTGACCGGATCATGGGGTGGTGACCGTTCGGTAGAGGACATGATAGATCAGTGGTGTACTCTGGGTACGGCAATGGTTGGTGGGAAAATTCCCATCAAGCATGTCAGGGATCCGGACCTACGAGTGGTACTCTTCACCATTGCGCAAGTTGATGGCATCCGAGCTGCTCACTTGGCGAGCAAGTTGCAAATGATGTTTGCTGAGGAGTGTATGACTCCTACTATGTTTAACTGGTGTGAGGGGATTCTCACTAGCCTCAAGGATCGGTTGACCAAATGTCAACGCGGGGCGCTGAAGCAGTTTGGATATCGTTCGGTATTGGTATCTTTCATGCTGGAGCGGGTACCTCACTTGCACCCGCAAGTGGACTTTGAGGATCGGGATGCACGTGAGCCTCACATGCTGAGATGGGAAGAGGTGATGGCTCGCCAAGGTGGCGGGGGTCCCATCATCAGTTTCGGTACTGGATTCTTCTCATGGCTGTAGGCACAAATCCTCATGGTGGAGGATTATCCATATACTGGTACAAACTTACAAGGAGATCCAGACTTGGTGCTTCCGGAGGGGACGCAATGGGGCGACATCGGTAAGAACAACTACTTGTGTTTTTATCTTTTATGCATTTTATGATTTTTTTGTAGTAGTATTGATGACATTTACATTTTTTCTTGTAGACGTGGCTCTAGAGCGGCCACTTGGGGTCTCTCACCTTGTGCGGAGAGGAGGAGTGCTAGAGATGGAGCCTGCGGTCTGTGATGCTCTCGAGGAGCAAGAGGTGGTTGGGGAGAAGCTCCAACGGATGACCTCAGACATTCCAGAGCCTATTGTGCATGACTTACCTATCCGTTATCAGAAGTTGATGGTTGGGGTATCAGCTCATTTTGGCGCGCTACTCCGGAAGGTGGCGAGGGCCGTAGTCTATTACCATGCTCAGCCTAGGGCTGAGCGGCCTAGGGCCATGCGCCGTAGGGTTTAGGAACATGGATTATATATGTATATACTGAAATCTTACAGGATTTAGAATTTTTTGTAGAGATGACTCTTACTGAAATCTAGCATGCTTCAGATTTTGTATCAGCACTACCATTTTGTACTTTTGTACGGATTTATATATATATATATATATACAGACATTTTCGGTGGCTTTATACATTATGTGTTCTATGGATGATTAATGAGATCTTGTTCACATGTTTGCTTATACAATAGATTATTTACATGTTATGTATGCTTTTATATTTTGTGAATATGTTATGTGTGTCCAATGTACCAATCTAGAATGAAGTTGGCCATCAAGTCAGCAACTGTATTCATGTCTCGTGGAATGTATAGGTATTGAATAGATTCAAAGGACCTTTCTAGGAGACAAACTCACCTGAAGAGACGGAGTAGAGTAGGGTCACGGATAGCATAAATTCGGTTAAGATGAGAAACCACTAATTGTGAATCCAAATGGATGACAACGTGGTGCATACCCAAGGAAAGAGCGTCAGTTGGGGTTCCAATGAATGCCTGATACTCTGCAGTGTTATTGGTTGCGAATCCTAGACAATTTCCTCCTGAGCTAATGAGATCGTCGGTCGGGTAATAAAGTACCCAGGATGCTGAAGCAAGGTTACGGGTATGTCAGCTGGAACCATCCGCAAATCCATAGCAAGTTTCCATCTGCACACGCAGACAGAACATGGTATAAGAAACAGGAAACAAGATCTAGACACACTAAAACAAAAGCGTCACACAACACAAAACACACACGCCATGTACAGTATATACAAGATGTCTATGCGTGAAAGGTTCAGGCATAGTACCTCTTCAGGTAGATCCCATTGCGGGGCTCACCCAAAGATATTCCATCATAGTCCTCTAGTTCATAAGATCCCTTCTCCAGAACACGTTTTACTATGTACGGTCCATGCCACATGGACTCGAACTTACCTGCCCCTAGCTTATCATGCCTTTGGTCATATGTAAGGACCAAAACACCCTCTTTATAGATGCGGGGTTCTACTGACTTATCATACTACACTTTGATGTGCTTCTTATGTGCCTCGTTGGCAAGAGCAACATCTCGGCGAGTCTCATCGATTTTTTCTAGGTAGAGGAAGCGTTCTTCCTCAGCAGTGGTGTTCGGAAGGAGTTCGACTGTGAGTTTGAGAGATGGAATATCGCACTCTATAGGTAGGACTACCTCCAATCTATAAACTAATTGGAAAGGTGTAAATCCGGTGGCAGTCTTGATGGATGTTCGATAAGCCCATAGTGTGGAAAAGAGCATGTTGTGCCAGTTAGACTTGTGCGTACCCACCATGCGTTGAATCATGGTTTTCAAGACCTTGTTAATGGCCTCTACTTGTCCATTAGACTGCGGGTAATAAGGTGTTGATTTTCATGATGAAAACCCAGTCTGGAGCTCAACTCATCGACCCTATGGTTTTCAAAGTGAGATCCATGGTCAATGACTATGGCTTGTGGAACTCCGAACCATGAGATAACATGATTAAACATGAAGAGTGCGGCGGTTTTTCCATCGTCAGTGTACGTAGGCATAGCCTCGGCCCACTTTGTAAAGTAATCCACGGCTACTATGACATAACCATGCCCCCCGACTGAGGTAATCTTATAGTGCATGAATTCAATACCCCATTTTGCAAAGGGGCCAACGGCAATAAGCGGGTGTAATGGGGCTGGATGGGTGTGCTTTTTCGTTTGAAAATGCTGGCATGGGGGACATTTTTTAACGGCCTTGATACAATCTTTAAATATAGATGACCAATAATATCCTGCGTGTAGTATCTTCTGGGCTGTAACCATCCCAGAGAGATGACCGCCACAAGCCCCAGTGTGACAATCATTCAAGACATGTTCAGCCTCCTCATGTGTCAAACAGTGTCGAAGAACAGAATCAATACCACGACAGTACAAGGTATCACTGACGATCATGTAATACTTTGCGTGGTGGCGTATTCGAAGATGGTCATCACGAGACAGTTGGGGGTTGAAACATTGGGTTTGAAGATATAAGGTAATATCTCCATACCACGGGTTAGACATGCTGATAAGAAACAATGAGCATCTCGAAGAGAATAATTGGGCTCAGATCCTACATTAGCGCGGGGAAGATCACAGATGAGCTCGGAAAACACCAAAGACTTCTTAGACTTATCCTTCTCGAATAGGAGATTAAATTCCTGCAGTATCACGATCCAATGTGAATACTTTCCCCCAAGTACTTGATGTGTCAAAATGTGGTACATGGGATTCGATTTGACGATAATGGTGGTGGTGCGGAGCAATATGTATTGTCGAAACGTTTGGAAGGCAATAAATGCTTCAAGAGCGAGCTTCTCAACATGTGAGTAACGAGTTTTGGAGTCAATAAGAACCTTACTTAAGTAATACATCACATGTTCCTGGGCATTGTGGTACTCCTGTACCAAGACCATGGCGATCGTGGTGGCAGAAGCCGTGAGATAAAGAATGTAATCTCGGTAGTAATTAGGCAAATGGAGCACAGGGGCATGGGTGATAGCATGTTTAAGACTATCGAAGGATTGTTGTGCTTGATCGTCCCATATGAACGAGACGTCCTTATTGAGTAGTCTCATATAACCTTGTGTCTTCTGGGTGAAATTATAGACAAAACACCGTAAATAAGTTGCCTTCCCTTGCAAACTTTGAAGTTCCGTAACATCAGTCGGAGGTGGGAGAGCGATAATGGATTCCACCTTCCAGGGATCAATGTGGATCCCATCTTTTGAGACGATAAAGAATAAAAGGAATCCAGAATCGATGCAGAAAATACACTTGTGAGGGTTCAGGCGGATGTTATACCGCTTGCATCTGAGGAATATGGTCGTCAAATGATCTATGTTGAACTCGCGCTGGCGTGAATGGGCAGGGAGATCATCCAAATAGGGTTCCACAAAGTCCTTCATGTCGTGAAAGGCATACGACATGGCTCGTTGGAATGTGGCACGAGCATTTTTAAGACCAAAAGGGAGTTTACGATATGAAAACGTTCCCCAAGGGTAGATGAACGCAATCTTGTGTTGGTCAGCGGGGTGGATCTCAATCTGGTTGTAACCAAAAAATCCATCCATGAAAGAGAAGATGACACTTCCAAAATAGTTGTCAATGATCTAACTGATAAAGGGAGTCAGGTAGTTTTCCTTAGGACAAGCCTTGTTGAGATCCTTATAATCGATGCAGATACGAATGGTTCCCTTCTTTTTAGCTACAGGGACGACATTTGAGACCCATTCTATTAAAATGGAATAGGGTAAATTAATCCAACATTCAAGAGCTTCTCAATTTCTGCTTTGATTGCCGCAGTCATAACTTTTGGCGGACCGGTTTAATGTCAGGATAGGTTTTTATTTTGTGCGAAACAATAGCAGGGTCTATCCTAGGCATCTCCTCATAGGTCCAAGCAAACATGTCTCGGAATTGCTTGAATAAGGCTGTGAAAGTAGTAATTTCTTCAGGGGAACATTTCTGGCCTAATCGAATATGTTCCACTACACCAGGAGTAACCGAAATGTCAACCGGAATGGTGGGTTCAATGTTCGCCAAGTTGCCCTCAGTGTTTGTATGACACGTGAGTATAGGGGACTAGGCGAAAGGGTAGAAATCCGGTGTAAAAATGGTGGTGATGCTATTCTCCACAGTATCCAAAGGTGGGAGGAAAGATGAGCGATGGTGGAGGTCTTCCCACTGAGGGTCATCTGCACTCATAATTTCCATAATGGACTTGTCAAAATGAAAATTCTGGAGTAGAGGATCAGGTGAAGATGACTTCCGTTGTAGAGAACAGGACGTGGAGGCCACAGATAAGTGATCCTCGGGTGCTGACTAGATAGCCTCGTAATTGAGTTCAGCGGGTGAAAGAGGCATGCATTCTCCAATCAGGTGCAAAGTGGCTTCATCGGGTACAAGCCATTGATTGTTAGAGTTGGGAAAAGATGAAATCCGAGAGGAGATCATGTTCACTATGGAAACATGATTAGGCAGATCCGTGGTTGGAAAGACACCCATAAGAGATGATTCTTTTACGAGGCCGACCCCCACGCTCTCATACAGCTGCGAAGATTGTCCAACCAATAGGACGTTATCGTCGGGATGAGTAGCGATGTCCGGTGTGTAGAAGTCCAGTTGGTCGACATTGACAATTCGGCCTTGGTGTGGGAATTGCACTATGCAGAATACAAAAGAGGCACCCGCGGTCATGGCATAAAACCAATTAAGACCAAGTAAGAGATTATAATCTAAAGGGGATATGACTACTTCCACGTTAATGGTTGTGGTCTTACCCCCCAACTCGACTGCTAAGGCTTGTAATAGCCCATGGGGTTGAAATCCATGACCGTCGAATGCTTTCAAGGTGGTGGGAGAACGGTTCAATTCGGGAGAACTAATGGCTCTCCAACATGACAGTGACATGACCGAGGTAGAAGCCCCTTCATCTAGTATAGTATGATGGATTATCTTCCTAGAAACATTTGTAGCAACTTGAAATGCAAGTTGGTGGGAAAGCCTCGGTTTAAAATACTCCAGTCGAAACATCATTGTATTTGAGGAATCCGGATCTACCGCGTCAATAGCAGCAAGAAGATTCTTGCATTGATTGGGACAATTCCGCAAGACCTATAGCGTTGACATGGCACAAGGAGATTGCGCCAAGTCCTATACAATATTGTAATTCTGAGCTTCCCGAGCATTGGGATTGAAAACTGCTTTTTGAATCGTGCTCTTGGGAGGACACAAAACCGACTCTAAAGAGGGATTCTCAATGGTGAGAGAGGCCTGTGGTACAGTGACATTGGGTATAGAAGTGGAAGATTTTTCAATATTACTTCTAATGGGTTCCTTCGATGGGACTGAGTCCTATGAACATGATCGTGTGTTCAAGTTTACTGTCTCACTACGCATCATGAGAACGTGCACGGAAGAGGATGCCTCTCCGTGTGAAGGAGAGGTTTGAGAAATCAGCTGTTGATTCTGAGTAGGGAAGGGATCATTGAGAACTGCGGGAGTAGTGTTTCCCTTGAGAAACTTTTGTGCTTCATCACGGTGAGGACATTCCTTAGAGAAATGGTCACCAACACACAGCAAACAAGGATACTTCAACTTCCTCTTTTGTTTAGTGTCTTCAGGGGTGCTCTTATTCTCCTACAGGTTAGAAGATTTCTTAGGTTTACCTTTTTTTTTCTTCTTACCACCATTTTTATGAGGTGAAGCTGATTTAGCAGAATTCACTTCTTCGGTGGAGGCAGGAGTGGATGATTTGGTGGTGTTGTTTCCAGCCTGTGGTGGAGATGGGGAAGAAACTTGGGGGTTCAATGGCCCACCGGTTTGAGTAGGAGGTTGGGAGGTAAGGGAACCAATGATGCCATCGGCTTGAGGTCCCTTAGGTGGTTTTGCTAGGTCATACGTAGGGGGGGGTGCATCAAGAACGATTTCATATAACGTGTCGGATTGAGCATAGACTAAGTCTAAGTAATGGGCATGGGAAATAGCCTATTCCTCTATGACGGCCCCTCCCATGGCCATGTCTCAAGCTATGACAAGTAAGAGAGACTTTGTGAACAAGTCAGTTAGGAGTTGGTCTGGAATATGATCCTTAATGAGATGTCATCTTCTCCACCACTCATGGATATGGTCTGAGATATGAGTTGCGGTATTCTGGCGAAGAGAGGTCAATAATTTTGTACCAGTCTCATAGCGAATGGGAAACTGGAAGTGGGTCAAAAAGGACATAGCAAGAGAACAGAAATCCAGAAAGGATTTTGGTGGCAATTCAATATATCACTTGGCAGCTGGGCCAGTGAGAGTCCGTTGGAATAACCTAAGACGAATCGAGTCATCCATCAAGGAGTTGGATGAACACCATAAGTGGTATGCAATCACATGATTTTTTGGATCCTCACCAGGTTTTCCATTAAATTTGGGAATATCATATGGTAGTTTGACCGGAATTGGTGTCCAATTATGTCCGTGGAATATGGAGTCATTCATAAGGAGAGATAAGTCAGGTAGGTCCAACATAGACCAAAATGGAAACTGTTGATGTAACTATGGGTACTGATAGTACTGATAAGGCATATATGGACCAGTGGGACCTTGTATCGATGGATTGTAAGGTGTTCCTGGAGGAAACTGGCCATAAGGGGGTAAGTCGCGCAGACCATATGTAGGTCCGCCACCATAATAAGGTGGTCCATTACCATAGGGTGGGGGTCCTCCGCCACCATCGGGGGGGTGTAGGTCCACTTCCACCGCCGAGAGGGGGTGGGGGTCCACCGCCACCACTGGGAGGGGGTCCACCGCCACCACTGGGAGGGGGTGGGGGTCCACCACCACCATCGGGAGGGAGTGGAGGTTCACCACCACCACCAAAATAAGTTGTTCCTCCACCGCCTCCGCCTGGAGGGGGTGGTGCACCACCTCCTCCGCCTGGAGGGGGTGGTACACCACCTCCTCCACCGGAGGGACGGGGACCTCTACTGCCTCCACCACCATAAGGGTAGGGTCCTCCTCTGACACTGCCACCATAATAAGGTGGTCCTCCACCATAAGGTGGGGTCCCTCCTCCACCAGGAGGAGGTGGCCCTTTGCCTCCATCGGGAGGAGTAGGACCTCCTCCTCCGCCATCGGAGGGGGGTGGGCCATTGTTGCCAAAATGAGGTGGGCCTCCACCAAAAGGTAGAGGTCCACCTCCTCCGAATTTAATGGGGGAACGCTGCCTCCAAAGGGAGGTGGAGGTGGAACAAATGTGGGTGGTGGTACTTGAGGGATGGTTGGTGGGGGTCCATTATGTAAATCATTTTGGTGCGCCCATAGAGTGTATGGATTCTTGGGATAAGGTATCCCATAGAGTGCGTTTCTAGGATTGAATTGTCCCGACACAAGGTTAAGATAACCTGTATACGCTTGACTCCATGGTGATTGGTTTGAATGGGATGGTCCCCCAACATGAGATAATCCCATGGTGGACACACCGACGGGGAGGGAAGTTCCAGGGGAAGGACCGATGGGAACTCCTCCTCCAATGTTATGGTTAGGAGATGGGGTTTACCCCCCAGCAACAATGTTCTCACCATTAATCGATGGTTGACCCAACATGGGTTGTTGATTACCTACTATAGGAGGAACATTACTCATAAGAAAAGTAGCGGGTAAAGAGTATCCTCCCCGCGATTTTTGGGGTGGGGGAGGAGTGGGTAACATTCTCGTAGTAGTGAGAGGAGTGTTGGATTGTTGTCCTTCAACGGGTTGAGTCATTTGGGGAATAGAACTAGTCTCCTATCTAAGGGGTGTACTTGCAGGAAGTGGGTGTTGACCAGATTCATGAGTGGTCACGTTGGGAATGGATGGTTCCAGTGAATCATAAGATAAACTGTGAATCGGGATCTGTCGATATGGGGGTAAACTCAGGTCTTCAACCCTTCGTAAAAGTCTTTGTCTTTAAAATTCCTCTCCCATGGCACGTAATCAATCCAAGCGATCATGAAAGGGTCCGAAAAGCTCGGTAGGAGTGGGCCAACTGGGTGGGGATGTAGAGGAAAAATGGGTCTCTTGTTGACCTAGAGATGTTTCCCAAAAGGGTGCAGCTGGACCAAACGTAGCTGATATAGGGTCGTCCTGGGAAGTATTTAACCATTCCACATATCCAGGCTCTCCCGGTAAAACGGGAGAGGTGCGTCAGGTGAAGTGGAATTTTCCACCTCTTCTCCCCTCGAGGGGTTGGAGGTGGGTGAGTCTAGAGGGAACATGTGTGCTCCAATATTCAAAGTGGGGTTTTCCACTTTAGGTGACACGAACGTGACATGTGGGTCCATTTTTACCCTCGAAATTACCTCCTGATTGAGGGGATATTCGGGTGGTAAGTTCAAAATTCTGCGGGACCTTCTCCAAGGAAAGTCAGCCAAAGTGACTGAACAAAAGTTTCTCCTAAGGGTATTCTAAACAAAAGAAAAGAAGTCCAGAAAAATCTACACAAACTAAGGCCGCAAGTAAACTTATGTGATAGGAGTGGATTCAAAATTCTGGAACCTCACAGGATTGTCAAGGCTTCGCAACTCGCTATATACTGCAGGGTCCAACAATAAAATGCAACAAGGAGGATTGGGACCGTACCCTTGCCTAAATACCCAAATACCTAAACGGCACGTGCGTAGTAATCTCCCCGAGTGTTGTTCTCGGTGTATTGCTCTGCCAAGACGGCCAAATGGTTAACTCAGTTGGTTTCAGGAATCCTAATGGTGTCTCTCGATATACACAAGGTACGTGGGAGCTCAAATCCGTAGTGGTGTTGTCTCATGAACAACCGTACGGCACGAGACCTTCCAATATACTACTGAGTACGTGAAACACCTTTCGATATATGCAAAGTATGTGAAGTGCCTTCCGATATACCCTAAGGTACGTGAAAGAGCCTTCAATATACTGGTTGGTACGTGAAAGAGCTTCGATATACCGATTGGTACGTGGAAGACTACAATACTCCCAGAATACAATGCTGGCAAGTAATGACAGCTGCCACATTTTATGACGCCGGAACACATCTCTAACTTAACATACAAGTTACTAAATATTTTACCCTATTTCTACCGTTAATTTTATCTGGACAGTTAGGTGAATGCATGAGGTGAGTACATAAATGTAAGCATAATGCAAGCCCTAACTACATGAAAAAATGTACTTTTTCTTTTGATGAAATCTATATATGGGAGGGAGAAATCTTTTTCAAGTGATTTTACCAAAACAACAAAGTGCAACACAATCCCAAATCTACCAAATTTGACAATGAAAGTACTATTTTCCATTTTTTCAAGCAAAACATGAGAATCAACAACACAACAAATCCAAATCAAAACATTTTCTTTCGTCTTTTCAAATAGAATGAAACTAAATGATGAAAAGGGAGAAATTCTACTTAGAGTATGATAACTTTTCCTTTTCACTATGATGGCCTAAAAGCATAAAAACAAAAAATGCATGTAACTTCTCCAAGCATGGAATCACTTTTGCAAAAACTTGATTTCACTTGGGTTTTTCAAGATAATGAATGGCTCATAATTCATGAAAAACGCAAAAAATTAACTTTTCTTTCAAACTTTTCAAAAGATTTATGAATGATACATTCCAATGCATAAAACAACTTTTCAAATGGACTTGAAAAATGGTAAAAATGAAACACTTTTGATTTTCCAATGAATGCACCAAGATAACGCTCGATAACAACAATGTTTTCAAATATAGATGGCTGAAAAGAAGAGATCGCTTGTAGTACTCTAATCACTCAGAAACTCCCAAGAAAATGACAAGCACTCCAACAAACTGAAAACACACAAAACACTCAAAATCAACCGGATGCAAGCAAAACTAAAGCAAGCAAAACCAAAAGATGTGCGCAAAAAGAGGTCTGGAATCAGATCCAATGCAATGACTAGATCTGGTGAGGAGAGGAGGGAATGCAAGGTCAAGTGGATGAAGGTGGGGGGGACTAAAGTGTCCACAGCTACCAAGTCTCAAGCTTGTCCAAAATGGGACCCAAAATCAATCCAAACAAATCAAAACACTGCCAATGCAAAAACACAAGATCCATGACTGGAAGGTACAGTGCAGAGAGATCTGAGAATCAAACCAAACTCAAAAATGGAGAGGATATGACCCAAGCCTTAGGGTTGATTTCTCGACGCAGGCTGCGGTCAGGAACATAGCGCCTGGTACAGGTGATGTGCAGATGTTTGGCGTCGACGATGCAGAATGAAAAACTGGCTTTAGCGACGATGGCGCAGGTTACAGAGAGGCAAAATGCACCCGCAAGAGGACGACACTCTGGATATATTGCCCAGGTGCGCCAGGAAAAATCACAAAGAAAAAAATAAAAATATCTCCAAGGATGAGCAACAAAAAGGTTTGATAACAAAGCATATAGACTCAGAGAAAGCTAACAGGATCTTCGATAAGAAGATCTGATGGTGAAAGAGGCTCATGAGGCAAATGAAATGGCTTGCAAAGAAATCAAAGAAAATGACTTTCAAACTGAAAAATCCCCAGAATGGTTGCCAAATTTGTTAATGGACAATCTACTAAAAGCGGACTTAAGGCGTGATCTCCCTATCTCAATGTAAGTCTAGAACAAATGAGACAAAATATAGAATTGCTTTCCTAGATCTAGTTAAAGATCGAGTGATTGGATATCTTACCTTCAGATTGTAGATATTTCTCCTTGTTGTTTCTCCGAGCTTCACAGTCGTCAGATCCCAGCTGCAAAACCTGTCAAGACATACAGAAACAGTACAAGCAGTAAAATATATCTAAACAGTAATAGATCTAAGTAAACGGTTAAGTAAGTAAACTACACAAACATTATGAACACAACAACATTTGGTGGAAAGAGTTTATATTACTGTATTAAAATAGGGAAATACAAAGTAGAGAGATGATTGCAACCAAGACTTAACGTCGCAATCCTCCTCCAACAAGCCAATCCAAAGCCTCCAAAGGAAGTATGAGTCTCCCAATAGATGAGTAGGGATCTCCTAAGCTAATTTCAATAGCATGCAAGTGCTATAGACTTCCTCCCTTTGGAATGGAGAGGGATCTTGTATTTATAGGACCAAGTGGATAGAGTAGGTTTAGGATCATGGGGAGAGGGCTAAGGGATCCTCCCATTAGGTTAGGGAACCAAAGGCCAGCTCACCTAGGAGTTAGGGATAGGGTTCCACCTCATCGAACTTCTAGAATTTACTCGAAACCTACCTTTATCTCATAAAACTGACTCCGACGCAGTCTGCATGAGGACAACCTGCGTCGGCGCATCTTGCTCAAAGAAAACATGTGTTGGTCTAATTAGGAGTGTGGATAAAGGACATCAACTTTCTCCAAATGACTAACTTGATCATGAGACTTTAGGGATTTAGGCGCTGAGTTTACATATGTCTCATGATGGTGTATATTTTGGGTGTAGAATTCATCATCTTCACTCTCATAATTTGAATATGAACTGTCATATGATGAAGGTTCGCTCTCTTGGAGCTCATCAAGAAGTGGAGGTGTGGTAGGAAATATCTCTTGCTCAACGGGATGAGCATCATGTAGATTCTATTCCTCAAATTGTACACTCCTATCAAGGAATGTTGTCATAGTAGAAGTATCAAGAGTCTTGTAGGCCTTTGCATTCAATGCATAACCCACCATGATACACTCTTTGCTTTGTGGATCTAGGGATCTCCTTTTCTCTGTTGGAATCCTTTCCCATGCTCTGGATCCAAACACTCTCAGATGAGACACATCAGGTTTGTATCCCATCCATGCTTCCAAGGGAGTCATATCTTTGAGTCCTTTGTGAGGAAATCTGTTCTGAAGATAGGTGGCATAGTTGATGGCTTCTTCCCAAAGACTAGGGTGCAACCCTTTCAACTTTAGCATGCAGGTGGCCATTTCTTTCAATGTTTTGTTCTTCCTCTCAGCAACACCGTTTTGATATGGTGTATAGGGAACAGTATGTTGCATCTCAATGCCTTCTTCAGCACAAAAGATTTGAAAGTCACCCTTGATGTACTCACCTCCATTATCAATGCGAATGGCCTTGATCATTCTATCATAAAAAATTTCTGCAGAAGACTTGAAAAACTTAAAGAATACAAATACTTTTGACTTTAACTTGAGAAAGTATACCTATGTAAATCTTGAATAATCATCAATAAAAGTAAGAATATACCTTGCCTTGTTTAAGGATAGATATGGAAATGTCCCTGCAACATCACTATGAATTAGATCTAGAGGTTGAGAGGCTCTCCTTGCCTTCCCCTTCTCAAACTTCTTTTCTGGATGCTTTCCCATCAAACAACCATGACAATTTCCTTTAGCAAACTTGATATTGGGCAGCCCTCCAACCATCTCTTGATTATGCATTTCTTGTAGATATTGATAGTTGAGATGCCCAAATTGATCATTCCATATCCTACTCTCTTCATTTGCATGAGTGTGAAGAGAAGACTGTTTAGAGAGAGGTAGAAAATGGGAGAACTCATAGAGTTTCGGCTTATGGTTTGCAACTCCTTTTGCAATGATAGATCCTGATACCATGTCTTGGATCTTGACCTCATTTGGAGATAAGATCACCCTCTTTGTCTCTCTAGTATGGGTCATTTGATATACTGAAAGTAGATTAGCAGTCAAGGTAGGGACATAGAAAATATCTAAGAAGTACCCATGATCTAGTTTGATTCTTCCAATCCCCTCATAGGAGACCTCAGAATCATTCCCCAACATAATGGATGGTCCAACAGTGGATTCTAAACTAGTAAAGAGATCTTTGGAGGAATAAATGTGTCTTGATGCTCCAGAATATATGATGAAGGAGGATTATGTTGATGCACCTGCCATGAGAGCATGGCATCTCTCTCTGTCCTCAGATCCAGATGGTTCACTCTCTTTCTTCCTAGCACATGCAGGTATTGGGATATTATTATTTTCAACAAGTGAAGCCATTATATATATGGTGTTATTCATACATGAGCTCTCAGGGTGATATCCTCTATTGCAGTATGTGTATTTGGATTTTCCCTTCTAAGCTTGCTTGTCTTTCTTTTGATTCGAAACTCCTTCTGATGAGTTTGGAGCCTCCTTCTCCTTTTGGTCATTCGACCTTCTTTCAGAAACTTTTTGTTTACTCTTTCCATTCGCTCTTTTCATCTTAGTGGTTGCAAGAGATGAATCCAATTTGGGTTTTATCATCCACATGTGAACTAGCTTCTCCTCCTCAAGAGTGAGGGATTGGATTAAGTCTTCAAGTGTAGGGAATTTCCATTTTGGAATTGACAACTTTGTTGACTGAAAAGTAGATACAAACACCAAATAGTCATGCCCTAATTTGGATAGTATGGCAAGGATGAGTTGTTTCTCTTCCTTCTCAATCCCACATCTCTTCAATTGTGAAATCAGATTTTTGAACTTATTGAGAAACTCAGTGATAGTTTCGAAACTACTTGGGCTCAAGGAGGTGAGCTCATTTTCTAACTTATGACCTTTCAAGTCATCCTTCCAACCAAGAAGATATTCGAGCTTGTCCCAAACATCCTTTGGAGTCTTCATATCAATAACATGAAAATGTATGTCTTCAGAAGTGCTAAGTAGCAACAGTCCTACTGCTTCATCAAGCTTGTCTAAGTACTTGGATTTCTCTACTGCACCAGTGGGCTCAACTGCAGATCCATTCACCACTCTAGAGAGGATCTTGGACTTCAAGAAGATTTCCATATTTTCCTTCCATTCGAATTAGTTGAATGAATTCAGTTTTAGATCCATTGGTAGCTGTTGAAGTCGAATTGAAGATGAATTCGAATGATGGGGATAACCTGCAAAACAATGAGAATTGTAAATGGAGATATGTTGCAATTCGAATTGAACACTTCCTTAGTACACTCAGTACATGTGACTGGATCCTTCACACCTTGCTAGACCTCACTGGATTGCTCCAGTGAATTCAATACAATTGCACCAGGAATTGTTGTGGAAATCCAGAGGCTTCTGGTGCTTAATGAAAGACAGTTGCTCAAAGAATTGCTACAACTGTTGTTGCTGCAATTCAAATAGCTGACTCCATCTCTGATACCATGTGATATTTTACAGGAGAGATCACATAGTTGGATAAAATATCACTAAAACTCACTCAAGAATAGCAAAGAAGAGAAGAAGAATTGTTGAATCAATAATCACTCATTACACAGAAAAATGGTAAAAATTGTTCTATCATACATCAGTTGTAAGCTTGCACTCTGGATAGTGAATAATAACTGAATACAATCAAATGGATTTGAATTCCACTAAGTTCATTCAAATTCTCCTCAATGTGTGGCTTGGATAGCATTGGATACATCACCAAAATCAATGGTAGTAGTCACAATAGTCAAATAGTCAGTCAAATGAGTCTAACTGAATCTAACTGAGTGCATGGGAACTAATCTAGGGAAGGAGACTCTAATGAGGGCACATGAGGAGTTTTCATTAGCCAGTATAGATGATCTAGTCTCTCTGGAGGTCTATCTAAGTGGTTCAGTCAGTGAAACTAGTAATCAGTCCTCAGATCAAGGAGCAAATCCACTAATCATGGAACTAACTAAAGAATATCCTAAATAGGTGGAAGAGGGTGCACTTGTACTCTAGTGATGAAAACAAGGGTGCATTAGTGGTTAGGAGGTCTACAGATGAGCAGAAATAGGCTCCGTGGGGCTACAAAATAAGGACTAGGTGCTGAGACACTACCATACTGATGACTGGATGCATGCATGCAGAATGCATGCATTATAAAACTGATGGTGAGAATATTCCAACAAGAGGGACCATGAGAGCTTCCACCTTCACATGGTTGGCCCTATTTAGTAGAGAATAAATTTTTCTCAACATCAAGAGAAGCTCATTTGGGTTTATACTGTCATTGTATAAGTGAGCAATGAATGGGCCCAACGTTGGAATTTCTTCAAACTATGCCTGTGTGTGTCGAAATTTGACATGGTTAGACTAGAAACATGCCTTAATGTTATGGGATGGTTTTAGGACTCATATCCATCATCATTTTTGTCATAATTTCCATCTTTTTCATTATCATATACATCATGACCCAATTTGTCCATCCATGCCAATAAAGATCAAACATGAGTAAATGATTAAACCAATATTTATTCTATTAAGATAAGACATCCCAAAAGAATTTTAAGTGTCCAACATGTATTTGGTTTAATTATTAATTTCTTAGTTATTATATTGTGTGAAGGGCTTAACGACATCCATCGACCTTGCACAGTGAGCAATGACTGGGGCCAGCATTGAAATTTCTTCAAACAATGCATGTATGCATCGAAATTTGACATGGTTAGACTAGAAACATGCCTTGATAGTATGGGAGGGTTTCAAGACTCATCTCCATCATCATGGTTCTCATAATTTCCATATTTTTCATCATCATATACATTGTGACCAAATTTATCCATCCATGCCAACAAAGATCAAACCCGAGTACATGATTAAACCATTATTTATTATATTAAGTTAAGACATTCCAAAAGAATTTTATAGTGTCCAACATGCAGTTGGTTTAATGGTTAATTTCTTAGGGATTATATTGTGTGAAGAGCTTAACGACGTCCATCGACCTTGCACAGTGAGCAGTGAATGGGGCCAACATTGAAATTTCTTCAAATTGTGCCTGTGTGCATCAAAATTTGACATGGTTAGACTAGAATCATGCCTTGACGGTATGGGATGGTTTTAGGACTCATAGACATCATCATGGTTTTCATAATTTCCATCATTTTCATCACCATATACATCATGACCCAATTTGTCCATCCATGCCACCAAAGATCAAACTTGAGTACATGATTAAACCATGATTAGTTCTATTAAGTTAATACATTCCAAAGGAATTTTATTGTGTCCAACATGAAGTTGATTTAATGGTTAATTGTTTATGGATTATATTGTGTGAAGGGATTAACAGCATCAACCATCAACCTTTCACATTGAGCAGTGAATGGGGCCAACCTTTAAATTTCTTCAAACTGTGCCTATATGTGTCGAAATTTGACATGGTTAGACTAGAAACATGACTTGACACTATGGGAGGGTTTGAGGACTCATATCCATCATCATCGTTGTCATAATTTACATCATCATCATCGTTGTCATAATTTCCATCATCATCATCATCATATACATTGTGACCCAATTTTTCCATCCATGCCAACAAAGATCAAACCCAAGTACATGATTAAACCATGATTACTTCTATTAAGTTTAAACACCCCAAGATAATTTTAGTGTCCAAAATGTAATTGATTTAAAGGTTAATTGCTTAGATATTATATTTTGTGAAGGGCTTAACGACATCGACCATCGACCTTGCACAGTGAGCAGTGAATGGGACCAACGTTGAAATTTCTTCAAATTGTGTATGTATGCATCGAAATTTGACATGCTTAGACTAGAAACATGCCTTGATGGTATGGGATGGTTTCAAGACTCATCACCATCATCATGGTTGTCATAATTTCCTTTTTCCATCGCCATCACATACATCGTGACCAAATTTGTCCATCCATGCCAACAAATATCAAACCCGAGTACATGATTAAACCATGATTAATTTTATTGAGTTAAGACATCCCAAAATAATTTTATAGTGTCCAACATGCAGTTGGTTTAATGGTTAATTTCTTGGGGGTTATATTTTGTGAAGGGATTAACGACATCCATCAACCTTGTACAATTAGCAGTGAATGGGGCCAACATTGAAATTTCTTCAAACTATGCTTGTATGCGATGATATTTGACATGGTTAGACTAGAAACATTCCTTAATGGTATTTAAGGGTTTCAGGACTCATCGCCATTATTATGGTTGTCATAATTTCCATCATCTCCATCCTCATATACATCATGACCCAATTTGTCCATCGATGCCAACAAAGATCAAACCCGAGTAAATGATTAAATCATGATTAATTATAATAACATAAGACATCTCAAAATAATTTTATAGTGTCCAAAATGCAGTTGGTTTATGTTGAATATTGTAACTTCAAAGAATATTATATTTGTACTTTATTATTCCGGAGATGTTTCATCCCTCCGAGGTAACCCTATTATGTATCCGGAGATGTTTATTCCTCCGGGGGTTTGTATTAACTAGGGTTATTAGACCCACCATGTGGGGGTCGGCCCTGTGGTTATATTTTTGGGGTTATTAGACTTCTCCAGGAGAGGTCGGCCCCATTAGGTCTTTTAGTCAGTTGGGAGTCAGTATAAATAAAGGAGGTGAACTCCTCATTAGATCACTCACTCACTTGTGGAAGAGTGCGCACTTGTCTGGGAGATCTACTAAGGAGACAAAGAAGGAAGGAGCACATCTTGTATTTTGGTTGATCATCTTATTGAGGAAAGCTTTGCAAGGTTTTCTACCCCATGAGGGTTTCCCAGGGTATATTCTGTGTCTATCTTGTGATTATGTTTCTTTCAGTGATCTTGCTAGTCTATTTGGTTTAAACTTAACATGGTATCAGAGCTAGACTGAATAGGACATCTTTCACAAGGTAAGAATACCTCTCTCTCTCTCTCCGGTGAAGTTAGGGTTTCATCCCAAAGTTGGTATTATTGATTTTTTGTTGCATGGCTGGATAGCTCTTTTCAATACCTTTCTTTTGAGCTATATATCGAACTTTTTGGTTGGGTAGAACTCCGGGAAATCCAAACCCTAATTCTACCAAAAGTGCGATACGTCAGAATTTGGTTTCAGAAAAAAGTTGGAATTTTTGAATTCTGATTATATGGCTGGATAGCCCCTCTCAAGAGCATTCTTTTTAGCTATAGATCGAACTTTTTGGTTGGGTAGAACTTCGGGAAAATCAAACCCTAATTCTACCAAAAGTGCGATAAAATTCTGTTCCAGATTCCGGAAAAGTGAAAAGTAACTTTCCAGGTAAGTCTACTCTGTCTCTTGGACTCCCCCAAGAGAAGATGGCTCCAAACAATAAGCTTGAATACAAGCTAGAAGTCATATAAAATTTCCGGGCATGGAAATACAGAATTGGTCTCATTCTTGAGGAGAATGATCTTGCTCATTATATCAAGGAGCAAGTTACAGAACCAGAAGAAGATGAAGCCAAAGAAAAACACAGGAAGGATTTGATTAGGGCAAAGAGAATCATAGTTGATTCTATTAAAGACCACTTGATTCCCCAAGTGGCTTCCAAGAAGACTCCAAAGGAAATGTATGATGCCCTAGGAAGAATGTATGAAGGAAAGAACATCAATAGGAAGATGAATCTAAGGACTCAGTTGAAGAGTACCAAGATGCACAAAGGAGAATCCATTCAAGACTACTTCTCAAGAGTCTCTCTAATCAAGGAGCAACTAGATGCCATTGGTGATACTCTTGATGAAGATGAACTTGTGATGACAGCTCTAAATGGTCTCACTAGATCATGGGAATCTTTCATACAAACCATGTGTGCCAGAAAAGAAAGCATGAAGTTTGATATAGTATGGGAGGATTGTGTTCAAGAAGAAGCTAGGGTTGCCAACAGAGAATCATTGCTCAAGGAAGATGACCAAGCCTTGGCCACCCATACCAAGAGAAGAAAGAATCGATCCTACCTTAAGAAGGATAGTCAAAAGGAGTCCCATCCTCCACAAAGATTTCAAAAGAAAAGGGGATCCTTCCAAGGAAGAGATTACTCCTCATTCCAATGTTTCATTTGTCACAAGTTAGGACACATTGCCAAAGACTGTCCTAACAAAAAGAAAAAGGGTACTTACCACAGAAGACATCATGCACATCTTGCAAAAGATGAGAGTGAAGAAGAAGTTGAAGAGGAAGAAAGGCCTCTCAAGAAAATATCTAGAAGAGAAGAAGAAGATGAAGAAAGGACCTTCTCCAAAAGAAGACCTAGAAGAAATGAAGAAGAAGATGCAGAAGAGTATGTTCTTTTCTCCGCACTCTCTGGATCTATTACACCTGGAGAAGGTACATGGGTCATTGATAGTGGTGCCTCAAAGCACATGACAGGACAAAAGAAGACCTTATCAAATCTTGAAGAAAAGACCTCTCCACTAAAGGTATATCTTGGAGATAACTATCAATATCCCATTAAGGGAATTGGTGAAGCAAACTACAAACTTGATTCTGGAACCCCCATGAAGATGAAGGAAGTTTTGTATGTTCCAGGATTGAAGAAGAATTTGCTTTCAATCTCAGCATTGGACAAGAAAGGCTATAGAGTTGCATTCATTGATGGACAAGTGTTAATGTGGTCCAAAGGCAAATCTATTAAGGATGCAATTGTCATTGGTGAAGAGGAAGGAGGTTTGTATAAACTCAAGGGTCATCCAAAAGCTGCCCTTGTTCATGAAACCTCTAGTCCCAGTGAGCTATGGCATAGAAGACTAGCTCACATTAACTACAAAGCCTTACCCTATGTAAGCAAGGTGGTCATAGGACTACCAAATTTGAAGGTTGATCATGATGGCTCATGTAAAGGATGTAAGAAAGGGAAGATTGTCAAGAACCCCTTTCCAAAGAATGAAACAAAGACTAAGAGTATCTTGGAGCTAATACACTCAGATGTATGTGGTCCAATGCCCACCACCTCTCTAAGTGGATTTGAATACTATCTTTCATTCATTGATGATCATTCAAGGAAAACTTGGATATACTTTCTAAAAGGTAAGAATGAAGTTTTTGGAAAGTTCAAATAGTTCAAAGCTCTAATAGAAACTCTCTCAGAAAAGAAAATCAAGATTCTCAGAACAGACAATGGTGGAGAGTATACTTCAAAAGAGTTTGAAGAATTTTGTAAAGAAGTTGGAATCAAGAGAGAACTAACCACTCCCTACAATCCCCAACAAAATGGGGTTGCAGAAAGGAAAAATAGAACCATCATGGAAGCTGTGAAGACTATGATACATGACCAGGATCTTCCCATGTATCTATGGGCTGAAGTAGCCAAGACAGCAGTATATGTTCAAAACAGGTTATCTCATAGTGCTCTTGATTTCAAAACTCCAGAAGAAGTGTTTACTGGAAAGAAGCCCGAGGTAAGCCATCTTAAAATATTTGGGTGTCTTGTGTACATCCACATTCCAAAATAAAAGAGAACCAAGTTGGATCCTTCTGGTAAGAAAGGAATATTTGTTGGTTATTGTGAATCATCCAAAGCTTTCAGGATTTACATACCAGGCTTCCATCATATAGAAATCAGTAGAGATGTAACTTTTGATGAAGAAGCAGCTCTCAAGAAATCAAGAAAATGCCAACTTGAAGAAATCTATGAAGAAGATCCTTCTTCTAGAAACTCAGAGGCTGTTCATATCCCTGAAGATAATCCACCAAAGGATCATGACATGTTGGAACCACAAGAACCTCCTATCTCAGATTTATCAAAGAAAAGAAGGCCAGCATGGGCTAGAGATATTATCCAAGGGGCTGAAAAATATGGTGCTCCTGAAGGCTCCATTAGAGAAAGAAAGAAACCAAAGCTAGTGTCCAACTATATGGCCTTGATGTGTGATCTTGTGGATCAACTACCTACTAGCTATGAAGAGGCAGCTCAAAAGAAAGAATGGGTAGAAGCAATGACAGAAGAATATCAGTCGATAATGAAAAATGATGTTTGGGATATAGTTCCCAAACCAAGAGATAAAAGTGTGGTGTCTTCCAAATGGATTTTCAAGATAAAACATGCTGCAGATGGTAGCATTGAAAAATACAAGGCAAGGTTTGTAGCCAGAGGATTCTCTCAAAAGGAGGGAATTGACTATGAAGAAACATTTGCACATGTTACTAGGTATACTTCAATTAGAACTATCATGGCACTTGCATCCATGATGAAATGGAAATTGCATCAAATGGATGTTAAGACAGCTTTTTTCTGAATGGTGTAATTGAAGAAGAAGTATACATAGAACAACCTCAAGGTTTTGAGGTCAAAGACGGAAGGACCCATGTATGCAAACTGAAAAAGGCATTATATAAATTGAAGCAAGCTCCCAGGGCTTGGTACGGAAGGATTGACAGTTTCTTAACAAGCATGGGCTTTACCAAAAGTAAAGCTGACCCCAATCTTTATCTTAAAGTGATGGATGATGAACCTGTTATATTGCTATTATATGTAGATGATCTATTTCTAACCGGAAATGAGAAACAAATTATTGAAAGCAAGAAGAAGCTTTCTTCACAATTCGAAATGAAAGATCTCGGATTAATGCACTACTTCTTAGGCCTAGAAGTGTGGCAAGAGCCAAAAGGAATCTTTCTAAATCAAGGTAAGTATACTGTGGAGATTCTCAAAAGATTTGATATGTTGGAATGTAAAGCCATGGCCACTCCCATGGACTCCAACCTGAAACTATTAGTTAATGATTCATCAGAACTAGTGGACATAACCCTATATAGACAAATTATTGGATCATTGATGTATTTGACAAATACCAGGCCTGATATATGCTTTGCTGTAAATACCCTAAGTCAGTATCTAGTAGAACCTAGAAAGGTTCACCTTATATCTACAAAGCATATAATGAGGTACCTAAAAGGTACAGTGGAATTTGGCCTATACTATCTTGGAGGCAATGAACTCAAGTTACTTGGTTACTCAGATTCTGATTGGGCAGGTAGTGTCTCAGACAGAAAAAGTACTTCAGGTGGATGTTATGGTCTTGGATCTGCCATGATCTCCTAGTTCAGCAAGAAACAATCTAGTGTGGCCCTCAGTACTGCTGAAGCAGAATATATAGCCGCTTGCTCTGCCAGCTGTGAAGCAGTGTGGCTTCGGAAACTTTTATGTGGAATTTTTGACTTAGAAATGGATCCCACTGTGATTATTTGTGATAATCAAAGCTGCATTAAGATGACTGAAAATCCTGTGTTCCATGATAAGTCAAAACACATTGAGATCCATTACTTCTATATACGAGACATGGTGCAGAGAGGAGCCATCAAGCTCGAGTATATAAGCACTGAGGATCAGATTGCCGATATCTTGACTAAGCCTTTGTCTCGAGTAAAGTTTGAATACTTCCGAAACAAGCTTGGTATAGTCCAGAAGGACCCTCCTCGAAAGGGGGAGTAGTATAGTATTTGATAACAACTTTGTCCCTTAAAATTTTTGTTCTGTTGCACTTAGCTACTTACAATTATTTAGATTTAGAACTCTTATATATCTTTTATTCTAGATGTATACATGTTTTGATGTTAGATGTATTAGTGAGAATACATGCTAGATGTATACATGTTTTGATGTGATGTATACATGTTTTGATGTTAGATGTATTAGTGAGAATACATGTTAGATGTATACATGTTTTGATGTGATGTATACATGTTTTGATGTTAGATGTATTAGTAAGAATACATGTTAGATGTATACATGTTTTGATGTGATGTATACATGTTTTGATGTTAGATGTATTAGTGAGAATACATGCTAGATGTGTACATGTTTTGATGTGATGTATACATGTTTTGATGTTAGATGTATTAGTGAGAATACATGCTAGATGTATACATGTTTTGATGTGATGTATACATGTTTTGATGTTAGATGTATTAGTGAGAATACATGCTAGATGTATACATGTTTTGATGTGATACATGCTCTCGGATATTTGTACCTGTATAGATGAGAATACAGATGAGGATTGTATCATCCCTGGACTTTCAGTCCTAAAGAGAGCCGTAGACGTGAGGTCTCCGAAAATGAAGTCCTTAGTGGACAGTTGAGGGGATTGGATCATCCCTGGACTTTCAGTCCTAAAGAGAGCTGTAGATGTGAGGTCTCCAAAAATTAAGTCCTTAGTGGACAGTTGAGGGGATTGGATCATCCCTGGACTTTCAGTCCTAAAGAGAGCCGTAGACGTGAGGTCTCCAAAAATTAAGTCCTTAGTGGACAGTTGAGGGGATTGGATCATCCCTGGACTTTCAGTCCTAAAGAGAGCCGTAGACGTGAGGTCTCCGAAAATGAAGTCCTTAGTGGACAGTTGAGGGGATTGGATCATCCCTGGACTTTCAGTCCTAAAGAGAGCCGTAGATGTGAGGTCTCCGAAAATGAAGTCCTTAGTGGACAGTTGAGGGGATTGGATCATCCCTGGACTTTCAGTCCTAAAGAGAGCTGTAGACGTGAGGTCTCCGAGAATGAAGTCCTTGGTGGACTTGAAGGGATTGGATCATCCCTGGACTTTAAGTTCTAAAGTGAGCCGTAGACAGGTGTCTCCGAGAATAGAGGATAGGACTGCATCGTCCCTGGACCTTGGTTCAAAATGCACATGATTGGATTAATCATCCTTAGACAGTAAATCCAGGAAGGATAGTCTTAAATATGATTGTGGCTTGGATTAATCATCCTTAGACAGTAAATCCAGGAAGGACAGTCTTAAATGTGATTGTGGTTGGATTAATCATCCTTAGACAGTAAATCCAGGAAGGATAGTCTTAAATGTGATTGTGGTAGGATTAATCATCCTTAGACAGTAAATCCAGGAAGGATAGTATTAAATGTGATTGTGGTAGGATTAATCATCCTTAGACAGTAAATCCAGTATTTCCGAAAGGAAGGATAGTCTTAATTATGATTGTGGTTGGACTAATCATCCTTAGACAGTAAATCCAGTAATTTCGAAAGGAAGGATAGTCTTAAATATGATTGTGATGAAATTGATCCAGTAAATCTGAAAGGAAGGATCATGTGTATTGATGACGATGCTGATGATCGTGTGATGATGATGCTGATGATCGTGTGATGACGATGCTGATGATCATATGATGACGATGCTTCTGATCGTGTGATGATGATGTTGTTGATCGTGTGATGACGATGCTGATGATCGTGTGATGACGATGCTGATGATCGTGTGATGACGATGCTGATGATCGTGTGATGAAGATGCTGTTGATCGTGTGATGATGATGCTGATGATCGTGTGATGACGATGCTGCTGATTGTGTGATGACGATGCTGGTGATCGTGTGATGACGATGTTGATGATTGTGTGATGACGATGCTGCTGATCGTGTGATGACGATGCTGATGATCGTGTGATGACGATGCTGCTGATCGTGTGATGACGATGTTGATGATCGTGTGATGACGATACCGATGATCGTGATGTCGATGTTGATGTTGACATTGACATACCAGTAACTGTTTGAGTTACTGATGAAGACAAATTGAAGAAAGCTTTCGATGATTTATAGATGTATCATGTATAGTGACTCTTTGCTCCTGCAGATGCTGTTATAATATCCTTCTCGTTAAGGGGGAGTGTTGAATATTGTAACTTCAAAGAATATTATATTTGTACTTTATTATTCTGGAGATGTTTCATCCCTCCGAGGTAACCCTATTATGTATCCGGAGATGTTTATTCCTCCGGGGGTTTGTATTAACTAGGGTTATTAGACCCACCATGTGGGGGTCGGCCCTGTGGTTATATTTTTGGGGTTATTAGACTTCTCCAGGAGAGGTCGGCCCCATTAGGTCTTTTAGTCAGTTGGGAGTCAGTATAAATAAAGGAGGTGAACTCCTCATTAGATCACTCACTCACTTGTGGAAGAGTGCGCACTTGTCTGGGAGATCTGCTAAGGAGACAAAGAAGGAAGGAGCACATCTTGTATTTTGGTTGATCATCTTATTGAGGAAAGCTTTGCTGGGTTTTCTACCCCATGAGGGTTTCCCAGGGTATATTCTGTGTCTATCTTGTGATTATGTTTATTTCAGTGATCTTGCTAGTCTATTTGGTTTAAACTTAACAGTTTAATAGTTAATTGCTTAGGGATTATATTGTGTGAAGGGCTTAACGACATCCATCGACCTTGCATAATGAACAGTGAAATGGGCCAATGTTGAAAATTCTTCAAATTGTGCATGTATGCATCGAAATTTGACATGGTTAGACTAGAAACATGCCTTCACGGTATGGGAGGGTTTCAAGACTAAAGGGTGTATAATGTCTGCACATGATAGATTTTAGTTTAGGTTATATTTTTTAATAATTGATTACTTTAGTTTTAGTAGATTTAATAAATCAGGCATATAAGTATTTCATTTTTGTTTATTTATTTTTTCCAATTGCTCTTTGACCATGAATATTACAAAAGTTTGAGTTCCTTTTAGTATTCATATCTTTGGTGACATGTGGATGGAATTTGATACTGCATGTTCAACTCAACTTAAATGAACTGCTAAAACAAATTTTACAACACTCCCTTATACGTATATTGCCTTGCATGTCACTCCCTTATACAACATGTGAGTGCAAGTTAACAAGGGTTAAGCTCAAATTAAGATATTATCACATTTGTATGCACTTAACTCAAATTTCATTTCACTTTATAAGTTATATATAATTTCCATGTTTTTTTAATCTTGATTACTTTCTTCAAATTTTTTCCATGACTTGTCGTAAGTCGACCACTAAGTGTCATATTAAGAGCTCAACTTAAATGAATTGGTAAAGAAATTGCACAACACTCCCTTATACCTATAAAATTCTTCATATTATCTCATTTGTATTCTCTTGACTCAATTTTCATTTAACTCAAAATAATTATTATTCCTTTTAAAATTTATCAGAAAGGATATGAGATTGAAACTATGCAGAATGATAGTGCTTTATATTTATATTGAAAAACTATCTAATTCTTATTGTTGGGAATTTTGGTTCAATTTTATTATTTTTCCAGAGGCAATAAGTTTAATTTGACTTTATGAAATTCAAAGAAGGTGAATCTATGAAAATGGGTATTGATTTTGCGGCATTGTGTGTTAGTAAGGATTTTTCAATCAAAATCAAAGTTTCAACTAAAAAATAACAATAAATTTCAATGGAATTTGTTTTTAAATGAAAAATAAATTTGAAAGAACCTGATCTATGACCTCTGTTAAATACAATGCCTCTCCTTACAAGGTTCTCTCTCTTGAACATTTTTTGGACTTAAAATCTTGTTTATATATAAAGTGGGGCAATGACTCTTTATTTATATTAATGATGAGATTACCATGTCACCCTAAAATGATCTCCATGTCCCCCTATATCCTCCCTATCACCTTGGAACAACCTCCCCATCACCCTAGAATGGCCTTTATATCACGTTAGAATCCACAAGAAAAACATATCATGCATGTAAAGTTTGGGGTGGATTTCTAGAAAATTGAAAATAAAGAGATTGTTTTGATAATTATACGATCCTATTTGCTTCATGCATGTCTCATTGATTTGTTTATGTCAATATGCTAATTTCTTTATTGGTTTCAAACAAGCAAAGTAACAAATTATTTATATTATAATGGCCACATTGGAAGTATATGTCCCCAAATTAATGCAGCCATCACTTTTCAAGTGTTGAATCTAAACTTTGTGAACTTGCTTGATGGTTTTGACATCATTACTAATGTCATGCACTTCATAGTAATACTAAATATTCAATCAAGTTGACCTCTAGCACAATTTATAACCATGATATGATCATGTATATATTCAATCAAGTCGACCTCTATCCACTTTCTATTTATGTTCATGATTAATTTCTCAACCTATATAGATTCAATTTTAAAAAATTATCAAGCAATATTGTTGTTCTCATGTAGAATGATAGTGTTACATAAGTAGAAATGGATTTTCGGAAGGAGCACTTAGATCGAGGTTATAGAGATAGACATGATAACTAAAGTGAACTATAACAACCGTGATTTGAGAAAAAGACAATGGTTTCCCTAAAACTACGGTCATATTTCTATGCTTAATTTGTATTCTTTTGCATTATTAAAAATTAAAATGAAGCAACATCTAGATCTAAAATTTACCTATAACAATTGTTAGTGTATGTATAACTAGTTAAATATTGTACATAGGATAACTTATCTACCAGGTCAACATGCTTCTTTGTTATCTTAGTAGACCTTGTTGCTTGGTCAGCATACTATCAAATTTCAAGTTGTGACTTTCTAGGCTCGTTATAAATAAACTTGGGGGAATCCTTTTGAATGTCATAGTCTTTCAAGATGATCCTAACTTTTATTTGTAAATCATATAAAATTAAGTACCACAAATGGATATAGGCAAGGTCCCCTCCTTATAGTGTGTTTAGCCTTTATTGTAGACAATATATGTTCTTTCTAATAAAATTCTATAGAGGATTGTTATAAAGATTCATATGCCTAATTTTCTAGTGAAATCAATATTTGTTTTGACATTACATCAAATAATTGAATAACACATTTATAAAGAAAACTAAATAAATAATTGAATAACACATTTATAAAGAAAATTAAATAAATAATTAAACAAATAAAATATTAGAATGCAATTAAATTTAAATAGAAGTAATACAAAACAAAATTTAAAAAAATGAACAAAATTTTAAATAAAAAATAAAACAAAACAAATTAAAAACAAAATGGAAAACACACGTGCCCCGTGAGTGACGCAAGGCACCTTAGGACAAAGGTTCTTTCTTAACAATTACACACAACACACACGTTCACATAGACAAGATGTAAACATGATGCCAGAAGCCGACTTATATTACTTCTACCAAAACGGTTACAATGCAAACTGCAAGGAATGAATAACTAACTATTGCCGGCCTTATCCAATTACAATACAGAAGTAACTGTGTGCTAATTCATTGTGTCAACCGTCACCCTCTCCTGGTTCACTACGAAAATATGAGCTATGGCTCGATCTTATCTACGCTCTGTAGATGTGTGTCTTTCCTCTCCAATCTACAAAAATTCTCTTGAGCTATGCTCTCCGATACACTGTTGATCGAACTGAACTCCTTCTCCAATTCCCCGCTCTGTGCCTATGCATAAGCCTTCTACTATGTTGTTGTTGTTCCCTAGATCACTCTGATCCCCGAGACATGCTTCCTTCGTCCGTCGATATCCTCAGATCCTGCAGACCTGCAACTGTCAGTTCCCTTGTCGTGCTGCACAATCTCTACCTATAACGACATCTGTCATGTCTTCACCCACCTTCAATAACTGCCACTAACTTCCTTAGCAACCCTGAACTATTTCCAAGTACTCTCCTTGACTTCTATGTGTCCTTCTGACACTGCTACAGTAGTCAGTCTTATCATTGCCTCGACCATACTGTCTTTCGACAGCCTTCGACATACCTGTCGCTTCCCTTTGCACTCCTCAGGCTTTTCCTGTCTTCCCCTTCCTCCTCGTTTGGATCATGCTCAAATCTGTCGAAGTCACGATTCGACAACATGTTGACCCTCGACGTATCCGCTGCTACCCTATCATTTGTCGACCCTTGACATGTTGACTCTCGACCATTCACATCTTCTGTCGGTCGCATACCGACATCTCCTGCTCGACTCATTGACTTCGACATCCAATATTCTCTTCCGCACCAGTGGTCATCGGCAATCCCTCTGGTCGACCTCCTTATGTTGATCATCTTCGACTGCTCTGCCTAGGCCCCGATGCTCCTACATCAAACTCCCCAGGTGAAAAATAACTCAACTACTCTGTCAATCTCCCGAACGCTTCTTCAAAAATCCATGTCACCTCTTGCAACTCGTCATCTTTCCATCACACTAAGTATTCCTTCTTTCGCAAACTACACATACGCCTATCTTCGTGTTCCTATATTACTTCTACGATTTCTTCTTTCTGTCAATCTGGAATCTGCACTGTCCAATCAATGTTCAACACTTCTGTGCTTCTGCTACTTGAACCTTCTTCAAACTTGTATAAATATGAGACATTAAACATTGGTGAAATTCTCAAGTCATTCAGTAGCTCCAACACATAAGCGTTGTCTGAAATTTTCTTCAAAATATTACATGGTCCAATCTTCTTCAGCTTCAACTTATTATATGTCCCTATCAGAAATCTTTCCTTCCGCAAATGTGCATAGACTAAGTCTCCTTCGCTGAACGACTGTAGCCTCTTCTTCTTGTCGGCTCTCAACTTGTATTCCAGGTTGCTCTTTTCTATGTGCTTTTGCACATCTTTATGCACTTCTTTGATATGCTCTGCGAATGATTCTACATACGCGCTTTTCTCGGTTTCTGTTGGTAACTCGACCAAATCCACCACTCCATGTGGGATTATTCCTTGAACAATATGGAATGGGATCAACCCTGTCGACCGATTCACAGAATTGTTATATGCAAACTTTGCTTGTGCCAACACATTTTCCCATTGCTTGGGTCTGTCGGCCGTCAAACACCTTAGAATACTTCCCAAACTTCTATTCACCACCTCAATTTTTTCGTCTGTCTACAGATGATATGTTGAGCTGAACTGCAACGTCGTGTCCAGTTTCTTCCATAGGGTTCTCTAGAAATGTCCCATAGACTTGGTATCTCTGTCTGATGTGATACTCTTTGGCAACCCATGCAATTTGACTACTTCCTTAAAGAATAGTACAGCAATGCCTGTGGCGTCACTTGTCTTCCAACATGGAATTAAGAGTGGAATTTTTGAAAATCTATTGACCACAACAAAGATTGAGTCGCTTCCCTACTGCATCTTCGACAATCCTAACACAAAATCCATGCTCAGGTGCTCCCATGGGGTATCCGGTACAGGTAATGGTGTATACAACCCCGTATTCTGACTTCTCACTTTTTCCAACTAGAAAACTCTACATTGTCAAACCCACTTCCCGACATATGTCGTCATTCCGGGCCAATAGTACTTCTCTTCGACCAATGCCCTGGTCTTGTCGATTCCAAAATGACCTGCTAATCCACCGCTATGCAACTCTCGGATTAGGTTCTCTCTTATGGATCCTATGGGAATACACAACTGTTGTCCCTTGAATAAGTATCCCTATTGGATAAAATAATCCAAGTATGGAGTCCTGTTGACACTCCATGGTTCACGACAAGCCTCCCATGCTTTCGCAAAATCCTCGTCGGTCACATACTCTGCTTTCACCGACTCTATTCCTGCTGCATGAACTGTCGTCGTGTTCAACAATGCAACTCTTCAACTTAGCGCGTCAACAAACTTTTTTGACTTTCCCGACTTATGTCACAACATGAAAGTATATCCTTGTAGGAATTCGACCCATTTCATGTGCCGCTGATTCAACTTTGACTGAGTATTTAGATACCTCAGTGCTTGATGATCTGTGTACAACAAAAATTCCTTGGGCAACAAATAATGCCTCCACTTCTTCAATGCTTGGACAATAGCATATAATTCCTGGTCATAGACCGAATATTTCCACTTTGCATCATCCAACTTATCACTGAAGAATGCAATTGGTCGTCCCTCCTGGCTCAACACTGCTCCAATTGCCATTCCACTCACGTCGCAATCAACCTGGAAAACTTTGTCAAAATATGGGAGAGCTAACAATGGGCTCTCAGTGACCTTTTCCTTCAACTTGTCGAAAGCTCGTTGGGCTACTTCCATCCACTTAAATTCCCCTTTTCTCATGCACTCTATCAAAGGTGCACAAATCCGACTGAATCCCCGAATGAACTTCCTATAAAAACTGGCAAGTCCATGGAAACTCCTTACTCTAGTCGTACTTGTCGGTTCCGGAAAATCCAATATTTCCTTCACCTTTTTTGGGTCCATCACCAACCCCTTACCCTAGATTACAAATCCCAAGTACACCAATTCTTCCTTCATGAAGAAACACTTTTGCAAGTTCACCATCAGCTTCTCTTCCTGCAACTTCTACAATACTTGTCGAATGTGCCCCAAGTGCTCTGTCTTGGTTCGACTAAATATCAGGATGTTGTCTAGGTACGCTACGATGAACTTACCCAAGAATGGTTTCAGTACTTCATTCATCAATCACATGAATTTACTGGGTGCATTAGTCAATCCGAATGGCATGACTAACCACTCATACATCCCTTCCTTCATCTTGAATGTTGTTTTCCATTCATCTCCTTCTCTAACATGAATTTGGTTATAACCGCTCTTCAGGTCTATCTTTGTGAAGTACTTCGCTCCACTCAAGCAATCCATCAATTCATCCATCCTCAGCAATGGAAACCAGTACTTGATCGTGATCTTTTTGATAGATCCGGATTCTGTACACATCCTCCATTCTCCACCTTTCTTCGACATTAATACTGCTAGTACCACGCACAGACTTAGACTCTCTCTGATCAATATCCTGTCCAACAACTCCTGGACCTATCGATTGATTTTCTGACCTTCTAGCGGACTCATCCTATGTAGTGCTTTGTTTGGAAAACTTGACCCTAGAATCAAGTCGATCTGATGGGATATGCTTCTCATCGGTGGTATTCCCGTCGGTGTCTCCTCGACTACTATGCTTTGAAACTCATCAAGCATCTTTCTGACTTCAACCAAAATCTTCTCCATTGTCACCTTCTCGACACATGGTCCCTTTGGAATGATAGCAAAACATCCCGACTGGTTTTCCTCTTCGGCGAGGAATTCTTTCATTGAACACATCAGCACTCGCTTTTCCCAAAATTTGCTCTCACCCTTCTTACCTTCAGCTTGCTCCTCCATCTTCGGCTTAAGAGAAATTTGCACGCCATTTTTCCACACTGTGACTGTCTTGGCTCGACCATCATAGATCATTTTACGATCATATTTCCATGGTATCCCTAACAATAGATGGCACGCATCCATTGGTATTAAGTTGCACAGTACGTTGTCTTCAAATCCTTCGACTCTGAAGTTAATCAGGAACTGTATGGCCACCTTCACATGATTTCCTTTCTCCAACCATGAGATGTTGTATGGGCATGGATGTTCTCGACACTTCAACCCAATGATGTCAATGACCTCTGTCGACACAATATTCTCAGTGCTTCCACCATCAACTATGGTATTGCAACGCCATTCACTGATTCACACTTTGGTTTGAAAGATAGCCTTCCGTTGTGCTGGCTCTTGCTCGTCGCGTCAGTCTTCCTGAACCAATGTTCTCCTGACTGTCAGGTTTCTATTTTTATTCTTCTCATCCTCATTGTTGTCGGATGTCAATTATGTCCTCTCATTGACTTTCTCATCCATTCAATGTCTGGGCTTCGACTCTTCTGTAGCATGAAGGTTCTCTAGGTATTCATATGCCTTGTGCTCGACTCCTCGACACTTGTAACAAATTATGGATGGTCTGTCAGCTCCTTTTCTGTCGGATGGACCATTTCGACCATATGCACCTTGACCACGTGTTTCTCAACCATCGTGTCAGCATTCTTGCTCTTTCTCTCTTGTCAATGTCCCTTCCTCTCGTCGGTTGTCTTCGAGGGATTTTCTCCTGTAACCGCTACTTTGGCCTTTCATGGAAACAGTCTTCGCACCCCAACTAGTCATCCTGCCTCTGGTCACTGCAGATTTCCTCAGCAGTTTCTCTTTAGCCTTCAGAGCTAACTGGTAGGATTCACCGACCACTCTGAATCTTGACATGCTCAACTCGTCTTGAATGGCATATTTCAAGCCGTTGACATATCTTGCAACGGATTCTTCTCCTTCGTCAGTCTGACTCAACCTTATCGATAATCTGTAAAATTATTCCGTGTAGTCCTTCACGGTCATCTCTTTTTGTCGAAAGTTCTGCAACTTCCAGAACAAGGAAATCACATAGTCATTTGGCAATAACTTCCCTTTCAGCTTGGCGACCATCCTATCCCAATAATTTATTTTCTCCTTTCCCTTCTTGACTCTGTCAACTTGCACACTGTCCCACCACAATGAGGCATGACCCTTCAACCTCAAACATGCAGTCTTAACCCGTTTAGGATCCTTGATCTACTCTATGTCGAAGTATTTCTCCATTTCTCTGAACCAATCGATCAAGTCTTCTGGATCCAGAATTCCCAAGTAGGTACGCACATATATCTTTGTCTGACCTCTCATATCCGTCATAATTTTGATCAGTTTGTCTTCTGGTTCTTCTCCTGCTACTTCTCATGCTTCCACTTCTTCGACCTCTTCTCCGTTGTGGTCTAACGCATCAGTAATACAACCACGCCTTTGGATTTATTTGATCGATGCGACTTCATTTGTCAAAGTTCGCATTGTTCAGACGCACTCGTCGAACATATCACGATTAACTGTGACTACTACGACACGCACTCTTCATCCAACACCTAGAACGTTAACGCCTCTGTGAGCCTCTTTCAACCTCGGTTAAAACTCCCACACTGTCCAATCGCAACCGGACTTCAACAAGTCGTGTACAACTCTACCCAACCACAGCTGGAGCTATAAACACGCTTGCACACTGGATTTACTTCCAATGTCGATACCACTGACGTTGTCCTACTCTCAGGATTCTTCCACTCACTGGATTCTCTTCCTGCTCTAATACCACTTGACTCAAGGCATCTTAGGACAAAGGTACTTGCTTAAAAATTACACACAACACACACGTTCACATAGACAATATGTAAACAAGATGCCAGAAGTTGGCTTATATTACTTCTACCGAAATGGTTACAATGAAAACTACAAGGAATGAATAACTAACTATTGTCGGCCTTAGCCAATTATAATACAGAAGTAGCTATGTGCTAACTCAATGTGTCAACCGTCACCCTCTCCTGGTTCACTACGAAACTCTGAGCTATGGTTTGATCTTCTCTGTGCTCTATAGATGTGTGTCTTTCCTCTCCAATCTACAAAACTTATCTTGAGCTCTGCTCTCCAATCCACTGCTGATCGAACTAAACTCCTTATCCACTGCCCCGCTCTGTGCCTATGCATAAGCCTTCTACTACGTTGTTGTTTTTCCCAAGATCACTCCGATCCCCAAGACATGCTTCCTCCATTCGTCGATCTCCTCAAATCCTACAGACCTGCAACTATTAGCGCCCCTGTCGTGCTGCACAATCTCTGCCTGTGATGACATATGTCATGTCTTCACCAACCTGTAATAACTGCCAATAACTTCCTTAGCAACCCCGAACTATTGCTAAGTACTCTCCTTGACTTCTATGTGTCCTTCTGACACTGCTACAGTAGTCGATCTTATCATTGCCTCGACCATACTGTCTTCTGTCAGCCTTCGACATACCTATCGGCTTCCCTTTGCACTCCTTAGGGTTTTCCAGTTCGCCCCTTCCTCCTCATTTGGCTCATGCCCAAATCTATCGGAGTCATGGTTCGACAACATGTTGACCCTCGACGTCTCCTCTGATACCCTGTCATTTGTCGACCCTTGACATGTCAACTCTCGACCATTCACATCTTCTCTCAGTTGCATACCGACCACTCATGCTCGACTCATTGACTTCGACAGCCAATCTGCTCTTTCGCACCAGTGGTTGTCGACAATCCCTCTGGTCGTCCTCCTTATGTTGATCATATTCTACTGCTCTTCATAGGCCCTGATGCTCTTGCATCAGTGAGCTTGCTTTATTTGTCCCCTAAGTTGTTGTTGAAGAGGTCGTGAGACTCATTGGAGATATGACCTTTCCCATTTTTCCCCTTTTGCATTGTTGGAGAGGCCAAAAGACTCATTAGAGAGATGACCTTGGTTGTTTGTCCCCTACTGCACTATTGGAGAGGTCAAAATACTCATTGGAGAGATTGAGATGTAATTATGAGAGTGAGAATGCTAATAGTGGTTCCCTCGTGGATAACCCGACCGAACCCTTTGTCCCTCGACTTGTCCCCTATTGCACTGTTGGAGAGGCCTGAAACCCTCATCGGAGAACTAGAGAGCAGTAGAAGTTGATAGTGAGAGTGTTTCCTCGTGGATAGCCATGGGAATTTTTTGCATTTCCCTAGCTGTAAATCAATTTCAAACCAAATGAATGCTTGAATTATTGGAATATATCATCATTTCTGCAATGGCAATGAAAATCATTTGATGGGGGGTTAATTTCATATTTGATGCAAGAGTTGATAGACCGAATTGGGCACAAAGTTCATTCAAGATAAATGGATGAGTGAAGTATGTATGGGAGGTAGCAAGGAAGTTGATGTCACTTGAAATTATGACATCTGTAGTAGGAATGTTTCAAAAATCATAAAAATCAAGCTAAATAAAGTAGTCGGGAAACTGCAATGGAAAACCATGAGGATAATATCAAATCCTTCCATAAAATAGACACATTCAAAGTATTCTCGAGAGGTAATGTGATCTTGTCCTCAAATAATAGAGGTTCAATGTACTTTTTGATGGCAACCTTTTTCCACAACTCTTCATGAACAAACAATATTCGCAGGCCCTCAAAAATTATAGTTTCCCAAAGAAAAGAAAACATTGAGTCCACAACCCCAAACCTAATTAGTTTTTCTCCATAATCCTCCATTTTACTAATAGGATAACCCATCTTTCCTTCTTTCCAGTTCGTAGAAAAGAAAGAAAATTTCCTTTCTATATTATCTAGAATACCAATAAGGATAAAAGCCATATAATGGAATGGATTCCAACATTGACTTTACTAAAGTTAGCCTCCCTCCTAATTAGAGTTTTGTTTTGTACCATGGGGATACTCAATATTTTCATAAGAACATATCTAATCTCATTTTTTGTAATTATTTGACCTTAGCGGAAACCCTGAGTATCTTAGACCCTTACAAAAATACAAAAGCTTGCAAGGAAAAATAAAATATAATAATATCTCCCAAACCTTATGAATTTGATCTCCATTCATGTAGCCTTATTATACAATTCAGTAAAATATTTAAACATCATGGAATATCGACGAGAACCATCCCCAAATAAAGGAAAATCATCAACAAAAAAGAGATGAGTTAGGAAAATTGATCTACCTAGTTTTATATCGTTTATAGTGTTGATGTATATGTAACTTTGGAATGTATTTCACATATGTATATTGTATTCCTATAGAGATGTTATTATTCCTCTATACGGAAGTGTCGTCATTTATATTGTAAGTGTCGTAACTTATACTTGATGGGTTATTAGACCACCTTGATGGGGTCAGCCCCGTATAAGTCATGTGGGTCAAAGGGTTATTAGACCACCCTATTGGGGGTCGGCCCTGTCAGCATTATGTTATGTGATTAAGTTGAGGCCGGCCTAGTAAGGTTATTAGGCAAGTCAATTCATGTATAAATACAGTGCGGGAGGCACTCTATTTGATCATTCACTTTCTCACTTATACACTCATTGGAGAGTGGCACACTAGTGGAGGAGCAGAAGCTGCTGCTAGGAGACTATCTCTTATGCTTGGGTTTTGTATCATTGCTCTGTCTATCTCTGAGGAAGTTATTGGGGTTTTTCACCTTTATGGTTTTCCCCAAGGAAACTCTATGTGTCTATTGTCTCTTTTGTTGTCTTCTTGTGATTGATATTCTGTACATGTTATTCTATTAGTAAAGATCCTAGAGTATATTGAATTGATGCTCAAAAACTAACATGGTATCAGAGCTAACATGAGAAGAAGACACTGTGCAGTTGTGGAATCTAGGGCTTCTTGTTTTTGGGTTTCTCTCCATAGATTTTGGAAAGGCAGTAAGGTATATTGACTTTCCTCAGCAAGGCGCATCTTTCTATCCAAACATAATTCAATACTGGTCACTTTCATTTTTGGCCCTAAAAATTAGGGTTTCCACAAAATTAGGAATTTCTGAAATATGAGACCATGGCTGTAAGCTCATTGGAAAAATCGAAGTTTATAGATTTGGATCGAACTTTTTGGTTGGGTGAAGCTCTGGGAAAATCAAACCCTAGTTTGGGGTCCTCTCTAGTGAAGCCAAAAATTAGGGCTTCTGCAAAAGTTGGAATTTCTAAAATCTGAGACCATGGCTGGAAGCTCCTTTGAAAAATCAAAGTTTAGAGACCAAGATCAAACTTTTGGATGGGTGAAGCTTCGGGAAAATCAAACCCTAATTCAGGGTCATCCCTAGTGAATTCAAAAGTTTGAAAAGCAAATTTGAGGGGTGAAACTTTGTAGTTTTCAAATTCTAAGTATACTAACTTAATCAACTCATCAAGGTGCATCTTTCTATCATTTCAAGAGTTTGAAATTCAAATTTTGAATTCTTAGGGTTTCTCTAACAAACCCTAATCCAGCTCCAGATCCAGATTTCTACAAATCAGGTGGTAAGACCTAAACCTTTTCTATTTAATTTGAAGTACTCTTTAAGATGTCTCGCCACACCAAGCTTGAGGATAAGCTTGAAGGGGCTGATAACTTCTGAGCATGGAAGTATAGGATTGGGTTAATTCTAGAAGATATTGAGTTGGACACCTACATAAGTGAAGGGGTTCCTGTCCCAGAAGGAGAAGAGACTAAGGCCTTACACAAGAGGAACTTAGTTAAGGCTAAAAGGATCATTGTTGATTCTATCAAAAACCATCTCATGCCACACGTGTCATCTCTGAAGACACCTAAGGACATGTTTGATTCCTTGACCAAGCTATTTGAAGGGAAGAATATAAATCGGAAGATGACCTTGAGGAATCAATTGAAGAATATCAAGTTCCAGAATGCGGAGACCATGCAATCTTATTTCTCAAGGGTCTCTAAGATATAAGAACAACTTGAAGTTGTGGGAGAAGTTATAGAGAATGGAGAAGTGGTAATGACCACTCTTAATGGCCTTCCTAGGTCATGGGATTCCTTCATCCAAGGAATTTGTGCTAGGAAGAAACTTATCTCTTTCAGTAAGTTGTGGGAAGAATGCTCACAGGAAGAAGCTCAGATTGTAGCTCGAGAAGAGAAGATGGGGAATGAAGATCAAGCTCTCACAGCACACACCAAGAAGAGGACACTTTTACTCAGATTGTCCTAAGAACAAAAGGAACAACAACAACTGCTACTACAAGCAATCTGACAGGTATGACTTACAGGTATGTTTTGAAATCTGTTCATGATTAAGTTTATAATATGATTGTCTTCATGTTATCGAGTCTAGTAACAATCTTGTTTAATTTTAGACTTGTCTTATCACCCTAGGAAAAGTATAAATGCATGATAGAAGACATTCATTGATTAGGGTTATGACAATTATGATTGTATTATGATTTTACTAATGCATTGTGGTGTTGTATGAGGAGAATGATATCTGCTAACATGAAGGTACAAATCAAGTCCTAGATCAAGACCATAGTGACATGAAGGCAAAGACTCATCCATAGTCATGGATCACATAGAGGTATGTATAATTTGGTTCTACAATGGTTAACTTATGAGTTATGCAGGTCATTGAAGAGAACAAGAAAACACGGCTAGATATAACTAGAAAATATGGTGACCATGTATGTTTTTCTTATATCAAGTTAGAATCCTACCCTATGTTAGAATCTTATACTTTTGATAATGATTACTCATGAAGTTACAAGTTTGAGTAATCTAGGGTTTATGCATATTATGTCTCTTACCTTGATTGATGATATGACTAACTAGAAGAGTTCTATGGTCAAATATGAATATGCATGAGTGTTATAGGTCAAATCTACACTTATCCATCCATGATCACCTTCAGCTGTCGATCACACAAAAGGAAAACTTGGATTGAAGAGCATGATGACCTTGGATGATACCTTAACCTGACTTACCCTTCTATAAGCTAGCAAAACCCTGAAAAACCTCATGTTTTGAGCTTTGCGCTACTCTACTTCAGCATACTAGCGCTCATGCCATACTCCACAGGCTCAATAGTAGTGCACATCTCCTGTTGTGCGCTACTCCACTTCAGTAAACTAGCGCACACCCTCAAAAAAGTTGCAAACGCTGGTTGTTAAGCACTGAAGTTGCATACTATGTGCTACTCCATTGTGAAAAACTCGTGCACACCTTAAAATATGATCAAAAATATATTAATTTGACGAATTGGGATTAGTTGCAGTTGGTTCTGCAACTTCCCCAACTTCCATTACAACCACCTCTCGATCTAAATTTCCTTCCTTGTCCTATAAATACAAGGAGGATTGACGAGAGGGGTTAAACATTGTGGTGACTCTCATTCACAAGAAGAGAAATTTGTATGAAGGGTTGTTATGCTGGAAGATTTCAAGTCAGAGAAGAGCAGGAGCCTAGAATCCTGTTGCATAAGCATGCGGCAGTGATCAGGTATAACTTGTAATCATTGTATGCTTTTGACAATAAAGGTTGAAACATTCCTTCCTGTCCCAAATATAATGCCTAATGGATTATGTATTTATTTGGTTAAATGCTTGATTGTTCTTGATGTTTAAATTGCATTTCAATTTTATCATCTTTATATCAGTCAAGATACGCTGAGGAAGGTATCTTTATGTTGCAATTCTATTGAAGTGGAAGATCAAGTTGAAGATTGAGCGCGAGATCGAGCAAAGCTAGGATCAAATGTCAATAATAAGGTACGTCTTCAAGATCTTTGATCTATTTCCATTTATAGATGTTTCTGTAGCGTAATCATTGTGTTTACCTATCTCCCCCTAAGTTGATAGTGTCCCTTTCCTCACTATAGGGTGAATTTCCCGAACAACAGACTGGCGACTCCGTTGGGGAGCCGGTTGTTTTTCTGCTCTAGGAAACCTATTTTTTTGTCTTTCCAGTACTTTTTGATCCCTTTAATCCTATGAGGGGCCTTGTAGGTCATCCCTACCTGCTGTCTTTTTTCTAACTCAACCTTTTACACCTCTACAAAGCTTGATTTCTGACCTTTCCTGACATGTGCGCTACTCTACTGTACATACAGTAGTGCATACTTGAGATTGTGTGCTAGTTTATCTACTGCACAGTGGCGCACACCTTCCAGAGTGTGCTAGTTTGCCTACTGCACAGTAGAGCACATTCCTGTATCTCTCTATTTGATGTAAGGTTTGGATTTCCGCCTGTTTGGTTTGGTTTCTAACTTTGTTATTGGCCTTCTTAATTGGTCTTTGAGGTCTGTAATTCATCTTTGAGTCTCTTTAGCCTCTTTTGAGTCCCTTAGGTCATATTTTGGTCACTTGATTACTTTTGAAGTGTCTTGTTCGTTTGTGACTCTTTTTGGAGACCATGCATTGTTCCTTTGTGAACATAGCTGCTCGTCCATACCCTAGTAGTGTGTTGCAGGTATACAAACCTTTGTGTTTGTCATTTGTTGTTTGTTGCGACACTTGTATACTCTTTGGGTGTCTCATCCTTTGATTTAGGGTTTTGACCCATTTTTTGGATCCTTTGGGGTGTCTTCCAAAGCTTTTTGAGTCCCGACATTTCCTGACCTCGATGTCATTTCCAGTATTAAGTGAGTTTGAAGTACTTTAGTTTGCTTCACCTTTGAGCCTTTGTGTTAGTAAGGTTGTCTTTAGTTCGCCTGCCTACCTACTACTTGGCTTAGTGTTCTTGTTTAGGGTTTGGTGCTTTGGAGCATTCTTCTAAGGTTGATTTCCAATTGTAAGCATCTCTCATCCTTGTTTTCTCCCCACTTTGCTTCCAAGTTCAAGGGATTTTTCCTTTGAAAAACTTGTAGGACAAGTCTTTGTCGGATCATTGATTCGATTGTTGTGAACTTTACAGTCATTTTTCCATACTTGCACATCTTTTGTAGGTCTTACTTGCTTCTGCTTTCAAGTTCTTTTTCGTTCATATATAATAGAAAAAGTTTGGTAGCTTAGAGTAGTGAGGCTTGTAATCTTTGCAGAGTAGCATAGTTTACTTTGTTCAGAATTTGAAAAGAAAACAAAAATAAAGCTTTGTCTAGGTTTGCTTAATCTTCATTTTGGAAAGAATATAAAAAGAAAAATAAAAAGTCTTTTTGTTATTGAAAGTTGTTTATTTCATGCACTTTACTTTTTGTTGCAACCATGCCACACAACGCACTACCCGTTGAGTAAAAAGTAACCTTAAAAAGAATCTTAATAAAATCAATTAGAAACGATTTTCTTTCTAGGGATACACGACACCAACTAGTCTAGGCTAGAGTTTCGATCTTAAAACACCTTAAACTACTCGAAGCTTGTTTCATTACTCAAAAATCGTAGTGCGACTATCATATAGGTAAACCCATATATATCAAATATTCTTGGGAAAATCTACTGAAACCAGAGATAAGCACGAGGTCGTGGAAGATCAAAATCGTTGAGGATACCTCCCTCACGTTCCTTTTGACCATAAACCAAGGTTGATTCGCATATGGGGGTCCATCTGGACTTAGAGCTTTGCTACCCTGCCCACGTGTTTTGATCAGGCTGACAACTATCCCCCCAGGATATTTCGTATGTATGGTAGCCTTAGTATCTGACCATAGGATCATACACAAGTGACAGTGGAGGGTATATCTGTTGTACCTAGGAAAAACGTGGGAGGAAATCCCTTGCAGGTCTTTGGGAGGGCGGTTGGGTGATTCCAGCGCTTGCACCCTGATTCATTGTATTGTGGACCCTGAATAACTGTTCTTCTTCCTTCGTTGATCTGTTCTGGGCCCTCATCATCCCAGACTCTTCTCTAGAAGGCATCTTGTTTTCCCGGTTTGTATACTTAGGATTTTTTAGTGGTATGTTGTTTGCCCCTTAGTCTTAGTGGCCACTAGGTTTTTACTTAGTTTTATTTTTATATATAATTGTGGAAGACCAACAACTTTGTAGGTATCGAAGGTTGAAAAACCTTCTCCCACTTAGAGTGGAACCACTACCTCCACTAAGACGACAGAGAACAGACTCCAGTGGTTTTTTTGAAACTACTAGTGAAATAAAGGTTCCTGAGGAACCACAACCTGGGACTCCAGATCAGCAAGCTTTTAATACAGTCGAGATTGAAGATCTCACTTCTGGTGATTTTAATACTCCTTTTAATCCTCCTCCAATCGAACTTAAAAATCCGCTTCTGGTACTCGTTGGTTTCCAGCAACCTGATTATAGTGCATATTTGTTCATGCATGGGCATATTATGACTAACCCGGGAGGCAAACAAGGAGTTCCACAGACTCCCACAATAGGTATGAATACAAATACTGTAAATCCACCTTCCACTGTTATACCGAGTTCGACTCCGTTAATTGTTGTTTCAACTCCATCCTTTAGTTTTAACGCTAGTACGTTAGGCATGCGAAGTTCAACAGCTTTGACATCCGCCTCTACCCCTACTTTTGGACTTAGTAACACAGTGAATGTCGTTCCACCTCCTGTGACTCAACAGTCATACCATATACCTAGTACTTGGATTTCCACACCCAATGTAGGGTTGAACGCCTCTGCAACTATGCCTGTCATTAGTACCATGACTGCGCCGTCCACCTCGACTACCCCTGGTCTTAACACCTTTGCAGGTTACAACATGAATCAAAATAATGTACCTGCAGGAAACACCCTTTTTTCTCTGTTTTCGGGAGGAGGGGGTAACATCCTTAATCAACAATATGGCGGGGCTAACACCCAGCCTCAGTGGACAAACATTCATAGTACCAACCCACTTTAATTTGGATGGGGGAATTTCAACAACACTTTCACACAACAACATATGGCTGGGGGAAACCCCTACCAGCGGATGGTTGGGGGCAACCCCTACCAGAAAATGGCTAGGGGAAACCCCTACCAGCAGATGGTTGGGGGCAACCCCTACCAGCAGATGGCTGGGGGAAACCCCTACTAGCAGATGGTTGGGGGAAACCCCTACCAGCAGTTTACGGATCTAACTATGGGTGGTTCCAACTTTATGACTCCATCTTATCAAATGCCATCTTGTAGACCTCGTTTACCATTTCTGGCAACTCTGAATTCGCCAGACCTTTCCAAGTTGACGAATGATCTGGTGTACCATAACGCTACATGGCCACCAATTCCTACCAAGTTACCTTCGGACATTCCAAAATTCAAAGGAAAAACCGGTGAAGACCCTAGTGATCATGTCACCACTTTCCATTTATGGTGTTCTTCGAACTCGTTGAACGAAGATTCCGTTAGGTTGAGACTTTTTCAAAGAACCTTAACTAGTGTTGCAGCCAAATGGTAAATTGAGTTACCTGCAGCTACATTTTTTAATTTTTGGGATCTCGCGACTTTTTTTCTGAACCACTTCCAGCTTCCTATTCGGTACGATGCCGGAACAAATCTTTTGTCTACATTTAGACAAAATAAATCCACTCACTTATATGATCACATTCAGGAGTGGCGAATATGGAAGAGGCTCATTAAAGCCAATATACCTCTAGAATTTCTTCTCGAGTGGTACCTAAAATCACTCCTTCCTTATATTTCTAAGGAAGTGGCTACTTTTGGAGTGTCTTCAAAAGAAGAAGCCATCTTACGAACCCAACAGCTAGACCTCGTTTATGCACAATTTGGGTTACTTTACGAGATTATACAAGCACACAGCGATCAAACACTGATCTTGGCCGACCTAAACCTGGACCACATGCTGACAGCATAGTGGGTTCAGTAGATTCTGTAGCTTTTGAATCATTGACTAAACAGGTCCATGCCTTATCCGTCAAACAATCGACTGCAGAAGTGACCTCCGTCACAACCTCTCCTTCTACTTCGGAATCTATGAACCAGGTTCCGAACAATCAAACGGGCGCTCGACAGCCCAATAACAAAAAGAAGGGAAAGAAAGGAGAGGGGAACCATCAAAATCCCAAGAACAAAGAGAATGTCGAGGAGGGTAACAAAGAGAAGAAGAAGGTTAAGTTCGCTTGAAAACTTTGCAAGTAGGATCACCTCACTCACTAGTTCCCTCTACTCGAAGAATCCCAGAAGCTGCTTCAGGAAAAGAAACCTATCGTACTTAAAGATCCATTTCCTAAGGGGCAGGGTTCAGCTTCTGGCACCTCCAATGCTGGGGGAACTACTCATGCTTCAGTTGATCAAACTTTCATTAATATGGTTAGCGCGGATGCACTTTTGTAAAAACGAGCAAGAAATTATACCCCGGATGCACAGAACAAAGATAAAGAAATTCCAGAATCTTCCATTCCTCTCCACATACCTGTGGACCCACAACCCAAGATCCCGAAAGGTGTCTTGAAACGGGCATCACACAATCCCAATGCACGGGCTACTACCAACTACAATGTGGTTGAATATCTAGCCCATACCCCTTGTGCTATGTCCACTTAGAAGTTTTGCAAAGTTGTCCTTTACAACGAAATGCACTTCTGGTAGTGATTGGAAGTATGGAATCATCCAACATGACTACGCGCTTTGATATGTCTGATATCAAATATCGATTGCCGTACCACGTTTCCCTATAGATATAAGTGGTTCATGGTCCTATGACCATTAGATGGGCTATCATAGATGAGGGCGCATCAACGTGTGTGATGTCCATTTCTTGCTGGAAAGCTTTGGGTTCTCCCAACCTAGCCCCCTCTAACACACTGCTTATTTCCTTCGATGGAAGGACTTTCCGTCCACATGGAGTTTTACCATCGTTTGAAATTACACTTGCCAGTAAGATAGTTGTTGTAGAGATTGAAGTTCTAGACGCTCCGCTTGATTACAATATGTTATTAGGCAGGAGCTGGACATATGCCATGCGAGCCATTGCATTGGCAGTTTTCCAAGTTTTCATGTTCCCCCACGAAGGCAAGATTGTCACAGTCAATTAACTTTCGTTCTCTCGAAGAAAAAACTAGACTTCATCGGATTCCACTATTCCTTTAGTTGATCAATCTGCCCCAGTAAGCGAGAGTTTAGGAGCAGGGCTTTACAGGTCATTAATAGGCACTTTTGACCTCCCCTCTCCAGTTCTTTTTATGCATTCTGATGTAGGTACCTCTACTGAAACTTTCACGGTCAGTTTAAGGACTAATCCGTGGATCCTTCCTACTGTATCAGAACCATTAGTGACTTTAACTGTTGCAGAAGTAGCATACATAGAAGCACAACAAACTACAATGGAACATATCGTGACTCCGCCAGTCTCTGCTGAGTCGGATATGGATTATGCTCCTACATGGTCAATGGATTCTACCCACTCTTTTAACTGTTTAGACACGATTTTACCTTCTGATGAAGCCATTTTGGAAGCCATGATGGGCCTGGACCATCCATGGGAACATATGCATCACAGGTCCTACCTGCTTCAAAATCTAGACAGGATAGAGAGAGGAGAATTCTCTATGAGACTCGGTGGATTTGTTGATTTGTCACCTTTTCCTTCTACTTCAAGAGTTGTTTACGCTAAAGGGAATATAGCTAATATATAGAGAGCAATCCCAATTAACATTTCCACCAAACCCAGGATTGTGGAAAACATTTTTATTGGAGCAGACTGTTCTCCAAAAGAGATCGCTTTGTATACCAAGCTTTTTAAAGAATTCCACAACATTTTTGCCTAGTCTTATGAGGAGATGCTAGGCATCGATCCATCCATCGTTGAGCATGTCATCACAACATACCCTAATGAAAAACCTATGAGATAGAAGCTCCGTCCTGTGAATCCTCAAAAAGCAGCCGCCATTAAGGCGGAGGTTGAAAAGCTGCTTAAAGCCGGATTTATCTACCCGATTGATATGACGGAATGGGTTTCAAATCCTATTCTGGTTGATAATAAGCAAGGTACCATACGATTCTGTACCGATTTCTGGGACTTGAATAAAGCTTATCCAAAAGATAACTATCCCACACCATTTATCGACCGGATCATAGATGCATGTGCGGGACACGAGATGTTTTCTTTCATGGATGGATTTTCGAGATATAATCAAATCCAAATCAAACCCGAAGATCAACACAAAATAGCTTTTATTTTCCCGTGGGGAACCTTTGCTTACCGGAATATGTCGTTTGGCTTAAAGAATGCTGGAGCTACTTTCCAGCGAGCGATGAATTTCGCTTTTCATGATATCAAACACATAGTGGAACCTTACTTGGATGACCTCCCGACGCGATCTCGAAAGAGATGGGATCATCCAGCTCATTTGAGACTAGTGTTTGAAAGATGCAGACAATATAAGATTCATTCAAATCCTAATAAGTGTGCATTCTGCATCGAATCAGGATGTTTATTGGGTTTCATTGTATCTAGTCGTGGCATAATGGTCGACCCGTTAAAAGTTGAGGCGATTGTAAATCTGCCTCCTCCTCACACCTTGCGACAACTTCAAAGTCTGCAAGGCATGTCTAACTTCTTGCGACGCTTTATCATAAACTATGCTAAGATTACAAAAGGTTTTATGAGATTTCTTAAACAAGATACCTACTTCTTGTGGGATGAGGCTGCTCAAGCATCGTTTGAGGCCTTGAAAAAGGCACTACTTTCAGCCCCCTTGTTGAGCCCACCGGATTATGCAAAATATTTTCTTTTATATCTGGTGGTGTTGGTTAATACAATTGGCATAGTATTAGTTCAGGAGGATGACACGTTCCAAGAAGATGTTGTTTACTATCTCTCTCGTTCATTGATAGCTCCTGAGATTAAATATTCGCATGTTGAGAAGTTAGCACTAGCTGCGGTCTATGCGGTACAGAGGCTTTGTCACTACATTCTTTTACGAACAACTACTGTGATAGCAGAATTCAATCCTTTTTCAGTATGTTCTCACTCAACGCATCATCGGTGAGAAGTACAATAAATGGATTGTAATCTTACAAGAGTTTGATTTGGTCTTTCAATCGGCTAAGTCAAAGAAATCACTAGTGTTCACTGAAATAATCTCAGAGTTTCTAAGTGACTTAGAGCATATCGAGGAAGAATCATCATTCCCGGATGAACATGTATTCCTTATTGCCTCCTCTGACCCATGGTACAGGGATATTTTAGTATATCTCCAGACTTTGAGGTTTCCTACCACTTTTTCTAGAGAAGAAGGACACAAACTGAAAAGTCATGCGAAAAACTATCTCATCATTTCTGATACTTTGTATAGACGTGGGATAGATTCCATCTTACAACGTTGTTTGAATTTAGAAGAAGTAGAATCAGTATTGAATGATGCTCACAGTGGAGCTTGTGGGGGTCATCTTTCTGGGTTGGCAACAACCCAAAAAATACTACGTGCCGGGTATTTTTGGCCCACAATCTTTAAATATTGTGTGGAAGCTGTGAAACGCTGCCGTCTGTGTCATTTTTTCACCAGGAAAATGAGGGCACATCCATCTCCTCTTCATCCTATGATTACAGCGGGTCCCTTCACAAAATGAGGGGTTGATTATATTACTTGCAATCCAGTTTCGGCTGGAGGACATCATTATATCATCGTTTCCGTTGACTACTTTACCAAGTGGGCCAAGGAAATGCCTACTGTCAAGGCAGATGGAGAAAATGTCTCTTATTTTGTATTCAATCAGATTATTGCAAGGTTCAACATACCTAAAGAAATTGTGACTGATCACAGCAGTCATTTTCAGAATAGCATGATGACCGATCTCTACACAATGTTAGGTTTTCGGCAAGAACATTCGTCTTCATATTATCCATAGGCGAATGGACAAGTCGAAGCAGTTAACAAAACTTTAAAGGTAATTCTACAAAGAACTGTTAATGCCATTCGAAATAACTGGCACATCATGCTATACCCTGCTCTTTGGGATTACCAAGTGAATGTAAAGACTACTACCGGGTTCTCTCCCTTCCAACTTGTGCATGGGATAGAAGCAGTCGTTCCGATTGAATGCGAGATTCCTTCGTTAAAATTGGTTGTTCAATTACTACTAGATACTTCAGCACTGGAAGAACGTTTGTTGCATTTAGAGCATCTAGATGAGAAGTGCTACGATGTGCTCACAACAAACAAAGTTCATAAGAAATGAGTCAAAGGACAATATGACAAGTCTATCAGACCTAGGGTGTTCCTTGAAGGAGATCTTGTTCTACTTTGGGATCAGGAAAAGGAACCTCTAGGACCTGGCAAGTTCAAGTCCATGTGGCTCGGGCCTTACATAATTTCTAAAGTACTGAAGAAGGGTGCTTACGAGCTAGTAGATTATGAGGGTAATAAGCTGCCTGATCCTAGAAATGGGCTCTACCTGAAGAAGTACTACGCTTAGGCATTTGTGCTTTTTCTTGTAACATAGCTGTATATTTTGTAGAGCTAATTTTGCTTGTGCTTGTTAGTTAACCTTATGTGTGTCTTCATTTCATGTATTAGATGTCGACTGAACATTTCTTAGGATTTGCTGATGGCGCCAGTTGCCACACCTAACAGATGGCTTCAGCAGCTTGGGTCATTTACTCACCAGCTGGCCAACTGTTCTCTTCGGGGAGGGTTTGTTTGGGTCCCACTATGAAAAATATGGCTGAGTACAGTGCGGTTATAGAACTTCTCTGAGATGTTCTCAGTCATGGAATTTCACATTTGGAGGCAAGACTTGATTCGTAACTAGTTGTATTTCAGTTAATAGGTGTTTACCACATTAGAGATCCTGTTTTGCTACAACAGTTTTTGTGAGTTAGATTATTGGAAAGACATTTTGATTCCATTATATATCAACACATTCCAAGAAATTTATGCATTAGCTAATTCATTTGCAAATTATGTTTTAGATTGGCATTTGTATCATACATTTCCATAAATAGCATTTCACACATAAATTTAAACACACACACATGTACATAACCGATACTGTATATATATCCGATACTGTATCAAAAAATATAATATGAGTTTTGGATCACAAGTCTATCACAGGTCATGTCATAAAGTACCAAACTGGGCTCGGTGGCCTCAAAAATATACATAAAATCCATCTCCTATGGAGAAGGAGGGGCCTCATCGAAAACTACTCCCTCCCGATAACATATGACCAGCCTAACTATCTTTCACAGCACCCTAAGCCATGCTGGGGGCACACCAACTACATCTTCCTGCATATCAATAGGTATCCACTCCATGCGGCATATAGGAACATCATGAGTCAACCGACTCACTTTCCTCTCTATGGTACCTAACATAGCATCAGCTGCACGCACATCTTCTGGCCTCACTAAGATAGTAGGATGTCCCTCGGGACGAACATGTCCAATATCTGTATTTGACACTTGTTTAGTACTTCAAAACTCATCATAAAAATCATATATTTAAAAATTTGAAAAAAATAAATAATTCTCAAAACAAAAACATGCCAATATCTCCCCAGGCACCACCTGGAAGAAGTACCAGCTCTGGATCATGGCGAAAGTCTAATCCAGCAGAGGGAAACTGCTTGAATGTTGGCACTTGTCTCTCCCACCACCCCCAGAAATCATCAGTATGATAGCAAAAGTGACTTTCACCACCACCCTAGCGGAGAAAAATGTCACCCCAACGGCCCAATCTCAACTCACGACGATTGGCTGGAGGTAGAGGCATGCCCAAGCTAAGAGCAAGTACCCTCTCAAAGAAGAAGGTACATAAAATGTTGTCGTATCGAAAGTTCTTCATACTCCTGGACTTACAACCTATGAGTTGAAGCTTCATATTTTCCAATAAACTAGTGCACCAATCGTACACATGACCTTGCAAGCATCTGACACCGATATGCATAGAATGCCTCGAGGCTAAGTGTTGCGTGGCACTTCCCGACGTTCAGTTTAACATACTCACAATAACCTTTAGAGGGAGGATTTCAATGGTAGAAATTAGGATTTGACTTCCTGATTTCTCGGCTCCCGCCGCACAGTATGCATTCAAATATTCTTGCACCGACATGGCACCCACATTGCGAGAAGATCCTTTCAAACTTACCGCATCTCCCCTCTTAGAGAGTCTGGTAATGAAGTATATGTCGTCGACAGTAAGGTCCGGGGTTTGTCCTCGGATATCAAATGTGTTGGCTTCTACATCCCAGTATTGAACGAGTCTTTGAAGCAATCGATTAAGTGCCCTCACGTTCATGGTTTGGTAAAACTTTAACAAACCACATCTTCAAAGTGCATGGAGAGTGGTCGGGTCTTGCATTGCCACCTGTCACCTACCCAAATTTCAGAAATTATTATTTTATTAGAAAAAGACTTTATGTTGAATTTAATTACAAATTTTTGTAATTATGATCAGTTTTGATCAAGGATGAATGTAATTACTGATTATTATTATTTAAATTAATTAATTAGGAGACAAACACCCAAGGGGACTATTAAATGAGTGTTCACTGACCCACTAGGAGGAATGGAAGCTGTTGGAAGATATGGGATAGGTGGCAGGAATTGCACCACACCACTAGTTGTTGGTTATGGGACAACTACCCCTAAAAATGTGGCATTATCCCCCAGGTGGTGGGAGTGGGAAGGCAGCTCATTTAACGACATAGTAACAACTGAAAAGGCCTAGACAGCCTACATAAGGCAATTTCAAATTGAGCAGGCAGCTCTTACACAATATTTTCTGCAGAAATATTTCCTCATGTGCATTAGGTGATCACTGAGAGATTCGAATAGGGAGGCTAGTTATGATTGCAATCATAAGTCTGTAAACTATTATTGAAGGAGAACCAGAGGTGCTGGAGCAGGTGCCTTGGACTGCTAGCTATTGAAGATTCAGAATTTATTTACTACTGTAAGAAGAGATCCCAAATTCCTAAGTTTCTTCCTCCTAGTGGTTCAGTGAACAGGCTCCGGGGTCCTAAGGCAAGTACTTGACTGTCTTCAGGAATTGGTTGGGTGGAACAGTCTTCTTGGGCTGTTTGTTCCCTACATATTTATCTAGGTTTTGCAGTTTTCTACTTTATCTCAATTAATAGTTTATGTTCAGTAAAATTAGTAATCTCTGTTTTTTTGTTTGGAAGAAGAATTTATTTTTGTTTGAAATCTAAATGTTAAGTTTAAATGATGATCTGGAATTAATAAACCAATCTCTACATTTTTCCACATGTTAAGTTTAAAAGATAGGCAAATTGCCATTGATTCGATAGATAAATATAGTAACATATATGTTTATCAGTTTTTGCCCTATAGTTAATAATAGTAGAAAGTTTTGTATAATACCTAAATATTATAGAATATTCCATTGTTTCATTACAAACAAACATTGTTTATTTCCTGTATAAATATATTGCAATTTCTTATCTCTACTATGTACTTAAGAAATAAATTAAATTCAAATTTCCATGCATCATATCATGTCTGCAAATAAATAAATAATGTTGTTTAAAATAAATAAATGAGTTCTTTATATCAAAGCTACAAATAACAGTCATTACATAGTTTTCACATTTTATACATGCATTGTTTTCATTTCCTTCTATAACCATTTCCTTTGATTATTCAGTTCAATCAGATAATGAAAACATTATAAACCTTATTTTTGCCATCATTCATTTATTTATATAGATATTCTAATTGTAAGTGTTGATTGCAAAACTGAGTTTCGTATCAACCCTAGATAGAATTTATTTTCCATTAATCATCGTTTTGAGTCATAAACAAAAGCAATCTACACAAGCTATGGATCGAACCCTAGTTTTTGGCTTCAAAGACCTTTTTAGAAGTTCATATTCAAACATTTATTATAATAAAAGAAAAGACTCGAATTAGGGTATGGCCCTGTTTGTTTCCATTACAAACAAAAGGAAAACCATCTCTACATTATATATTACAGAGTTACCATCTACGACAAACATTTAGATCCTGGCCTAATTCGAAAGTCACGATATCAACCTACAGTATTCAAACGTATAACACAAACGAATAGCACAGAGTGAAATAACATATATTCATTGCCGAGAAGAAATGTTTTACATCCACAGTAGACGAGCCTCAGCTCTATTCTTTCTACTCATAACATAAACTCACAAGTTGTCGTTCAAGATCTTAAACCAATACAAATTCTAACTTCAAGAAGGAGAAAATCAGTGTGCTCAGAAAACAAAAACTACAACATGTTCCCAAACAAAAATCGCACAGGGTTTAATTCCCAAGCTCAAACGTTTTAAAACGAGTTCAAAAACCCTTAGCATTGACAAGCATTATAACTCCCAGTTCGATGAGCTAGGCATCAATACAGAAGACCGAGAATCATACAAACAAATGAGAGTTACATCCCTGTACAGACATCTTTTGAATAACAAAAGGTTCTTCAAAGTTTTCAACTAACAGACAACGCCAAAGTATGGCAAAAACCTGATTTCTCATCTCTTTGAAAACCACATCAACCAAAGTCGAAAGTCACCTACGAGGGTTTGAGACCCGGGGCTTACTAGGAATGGGAGCTTGCCAACTCTTTTTCCCAAATCCTTGTCAAAGTCGCCATTTGAACCCTGCAACTGATATAACAACATTTTAAGAGTTAGATAACTGTATATTTTAAACCATAAGTCGAAGTTTTCAACAAAAGAATTACTAAAATTTAGAGGATGTTTACCTCCTTGAAAAACTTCCGAGCTCTTAAATTCCCCAGAAAAATGACGAGCTCCTACTATAGACAAGACCAGTATACCCTCTACCATTTTATAGCATTGTGTGTTCCACTCACACTCTAAACAAAAAGCTGTAAACTATCAACCCTTTAACACCTCAAACCAGAGACCCAACATTTTATCACAAAGCCATTACAGTGAGAAAAGAACCTGCAACTTCAACTTTAACCTACAAGTCTCGAGGTCGAAACCTCTTACAAGCTTTCTAACCCTAGAATTCGGCATACTGTTGGCCACACAGACCAAAACAATAGAACAATAAACGACTTTCACTCCTCATCAACCCAACACAACGACGCAACACTAGGGTTGCATCCAACGAACAAAATTCAAGTCGATCAACGATCACAAACAAGCCAACACATTTACCTTGGGGATCGTATAGCTTTTCATTTATTTCTCTATCATTTCAAATGCACGGCCTTTCCACCTTGGCTCACGTTGGATCGTTCTACATCCATCTCGGAGGTGGTTCAAACTCACAACCATTACACAATGGTTACCGTAATCACCATTGCATTGCTTTTGCATTACATGGATTGGTAACAATCCCTGTCAACCGGAGTTGTGAACCGAGTTTTTAATACAAGATCAAGTTACGATCTACATGATAGCTTGAGGTTCATATCATTTTAATGATCGTCAACTCGCCACCCTATCGACATAAATGCAGGTAAGTACCATTCATAACGACTACAAATCTTCACTAAGATCTTTTATAAACTCAAAACATTCGATTGCATTGTTAATAGTTAAATCTCTAACTTTATGATCGTGATTAGGGTACTAAGGCTTAAGTTTAGCCACATATTAAATTCCGATTTCATATCATTTCAATATTGTGAACTTTCACATATATCACGAATAATTTTGCAATTATAGAACTATTATATAGGATAGCAATTTATAAGATTTATATGGTTAACATATTAATCATAGTTTCTATAATTCCACTTATAAAAATATAATAATGTAGGAGTTTACACTTTTGAATTCTCAACAAGACCAATGAATTGTAACTAGCATAGAAACCATGATATTGCCATGTACTCCATACCCTAACTCTTATTGCAATGCTTTTGACGGTTGGCGATACAATTACGACGTTAATACTTTACAAGTATTAGTTATCTTAAGACGACGACCAAAGCCAACTAGAACTACGTCTTTGGCTTACATCAACAAACTTAAATAGCATGTATACCTCCTAGACGTCATTATTTTCAACATTTTAAAAAGTAAGACAGTGACGAGAAACTAGGAAGCAGTACTAAACCGTCATACCTACACTTACTTTGTCTTCACAAAAAGAATTCACAACATTTATTATCCGATGTTGAATTGAATTATACACGTATTGTAAAACTATACAGTCATTGAACTTCTTACCTATCGTCTACACATAGAACATTCAAATGCTTTAGCATTGCATCTAAGTAAACTCCAGGGTACCTCGTAGGACACCCTTGTTCATAAAAAGTCAAACTGTCGGTATCATTCCAAAAGAAAGTGTCGCATCACAGTTATGATCTGTTAGTTCATTTATTACCATAATCATGTTTGTAATTTATGTGTTAAAGTTGTCATTATCACAATGTTGCTTAAACAGAAATTAAATTATATTTAGTACTATCGACTTTTTAATTAGAGCTATCGTAATCAAACAATTATTATTTCTGCATCTATAAATTTTGTATTTAATGCCGTTTTCAAAAGTTTTAAATTTTTATGAAAATTCGGGATGTTACACCACCCTATCCATCTCCTCATGTTCTCTCTCCCTCCAAACAAGTACCATCCTGCCACAAAAAGGTCAATTTTTAGAGTCTCGACACTTTTTTCTTCATCTTCAGGGGTGTGCGCTACTCTATTGCCACATAGTCACGCATGAGCGCTACTGTGCAAAAGCAATAATAGCGCATACCTCCAGTATGCACTACTTTTCCTATTACAGAGTAGCGCGCACGCTCTGCACGCTTTGAGCATGGCCTTAAAGTTGATTTTGAGCTCAAAAATTGACAAATAAACTATGGAAATGCAAGTTAAGATGAAATTAACTTACTTGGTGGAGGCAAAATGTCGATTGGTTGCTTGAGTTGATCGCCACGAAGGATTGAAATCCAAGGGTTTGCTCCCAATTTTTGGCCTACAATGCTAAAATGAAATTTGAGTTTTTTTAATTTGAAATTACATATATGAATTTGATTTTAAATTTTTACCCACTTTGGTAAAATCTCTATAGTTTCAAATTCTATCAAATTGTGCTATTTAATCAATGAATAGCTACATATGGTACTAAGGTAATTTTCAACCAATGATTCTCAAATTTTCACTAAAATTTTGTAGTATCAATCCTTTAAGACTAAATTTCTTGATGATAGACCTTTCAACTAGCTCATGGTTAAAATTACATATCATTTAAGATTTTTTGTCGCGATTACTAACATGTTTGTTGAAGTCCTAGTTTTGGCAGATCATGAGTCATGATCCTAGAAGCTGTCATTTAAGTCATTTTAAGCTCTTGTTTGGACTATTGAAACCTAAACAAGATTGCCGAGAAAACTTGTCCTCTTCAAACTCGTTAAAGGAATTGAAGGATCATCCACTTAGGTATAGAATTACCCCTTTTTCAGGCCTTGGTGGATCATTTACGGAAAAGGTATACTCTAGGTATACTCTTGTATACACTAGAAGAGTTCTTCTTCCATTGTTTTACACTTTTCGAGGGAGGAGACTAACTTTATGAAAAAGGACCTTTTGGAGCCTTCTTTAGGGTTTTCAGGCTCTCTAAACATGGAAACACCAAGCGAGCATTCACATACTCGGGCTCGATGTGAAATCCACGAGAGGGTAAAAAGAGGATTGTTTAAGTTTTTCAGACTCTATAAACAGGAAAACACCGGTGAGCATTAACCTACTTGGGCTCGATATCAAAATCCACAAGTAGGTGTATAGAGGATTGTTTAAGTTTTTCAGACTCTATAAACAGGAAAACACTGGCGAGCATTAACCTACTTGGGCTCGATATTAAAATCCACGAGTAGGTGTATAGAGGATTGTTTAATTTTTCTAGACTCTATAAACAGGAAAACATCGACGAGCATTAACCTACTTGGGCTCGATATTAAAATCCATGAGTAGGTGTATGGAGTTATTGTTTAAGTTTTTCAGACTCCTTAAAATTGAAAACACTGGCGAGCAAGAACAGATCTCGGCTCGATACTAAAATCCAAAGATCAGTAATATAGAGTAATCTTATATCTCTTCTTCGAACTCTGTAAACAATGAAGAAGGTCATGAGTCTTCCTCCCATGGGATTGTTAAAATTTTTACATGGTTGGATCTACTGAGTTTTCATTCTTTCTTGGACTCATTAAAATAACAAGAAAGGTATTCTTTTATCTAAAAAGAATAAGGGATAAGAAGGATGTATCATATCTTCCGTTTCAAAGGCAGTTTAGTCAGTCCTATCCTTGAACACAGCACCTGCTTGAGTCTATCATGTCGGTCGGGCTTATTTTTTGACCTTAGGGTGAACCTGATCTCCGAGTTGTTTACTCCCCCGGTTGGTTATTCTTCCAACCATATGGAGGGCCTACTAATGTCTCCTACGTTACAGGTTTATGTCATTTTTCCCATTATGTTGAAAACTGCCTAAGTCACTTTGTGTCGTGCTTACTGTTCAAGGATATAGCCCGTGTCGGCCATTCTGCAGTTTACCTTGACCTCATGTGTCAGCCATCCTAGTGTCAGTCTTGTTACACATCTTACTCCATATCAGCTCATACCATTTGAGTGTCCCTTGTGTTGGATGATGGAGGATTCCTCAAGGCCTCCCTTCCAACGGACTTCTTCCCATCGACATCAACTCATTTTGCTCTGGGATTGAAGTTTAGAGTTTCGGTTAGTACCTTGGAGATTGCAGTCACCAAAGGCAATTTTTCTCGCTGTTGAATTATGAGAATACATCAATGTCTCGTATTCAAAAGGTTCCTCAAGTGTTCGACTTCAAGTCCACTTATTCACACTTGTTGGATCGTACTAGGTACCTTGGGCCCCATTATCATTATCGATGGAAGCCCTCACGTTTGTTAACGGTATACATCAAGGACCGGTAATCAAACGATACCCCCCATGTTCGACTTTCAGCTCATCTATTCACATGGTTAGGGTTTGTACCTTGGGTTGTTTTGGATGAAGACCTTGGGATGTTGATGACATCACCTCATTATGTTATCACCCAAGTTGCGCAAGACTGAGCCTCACTTATATTCGGCTCTCCATGAGACATAGATCTAGTTTGTTGTTATGGATATGATCTCTCAGTTTGACATGGATCCACGTTTGTATTTCAAGTGGCCATGCTCTATATACATCTCCTAGTTATGTATCGAAGATCATGTTGTATCACAATAAACATCTATATGATGTCAAGATTGTAATTGCTCGCTGACCTTGATCTGTGTTTTAGGTGTTTCTGTGACTTGGTTCTGTGGTTTCTTGCTCCTCCTCTAACTTGGAATTATAATGTATTTCGGCCATCGTTTCCCTCTGACCTCACACATTAGGGGGCATCTGTTATAGGTCAAATCTGAACTTCTCTGTCCGTGATCACCTTGAGTTGTCGATCACACAAAAGGACAACTTGGATTGAAGAGCATGATGACCTTGGATGATACCTTGACCTGACTTACCCTTCTGCAAGCTAGAAAAACCCAGAAAACCTCATGTTTTGAGTTGTGCGCTACTCTACTTCAGCATACTAGCGCTCATGCCCTACTCCATAGGCTCAATAGTAGCACACATCTCATGTTGTGCACTACTCCACTTTAGTAAACTAGCACACACCCTCAAAAAAGTTTCAAATGCTGGTTATTAAACACTGAAGTTGCATACTGTGCGTTGCTCCACTGTGAAAAACTCATGCACACCTTAAAATATGATAAAAACTATATTAATTTGACGAATTGGGATTAGTTGCAGTTGGTTCTGCAACTTCCCCAACTTCAATTACAACCACCTCTCGATCTAAACTTCCTTCCTTATCCTATAAATACAAGGAGGATTGAGGAGAGGGTTTAGACATTGTGGTGACTCTCATTCACAAGAAGAGAAATTTGTATGAAGGGTTGTTATACTGGAAGATTTCAAGTCATAGAAGAGAAAGAGCCCAGAATCCGGTTGCACAAGCATGCTACAATGATCAGGTATAACTTGTAATCATTATATGCTTTTGACAATAAAGGTTGAAACATTCCTTCCTGTCCCAAATATAATGCCTAATGGATTGTGTATTTATTTGGTTAAATGCTTGATTGTTCTTGATGTTTAAATTGCATTTCAATTTTATTATCTTTATATCAATCAAGATACGCTGAGGAAGGTATCTTTATGTTGCAGGTCTATTGAAGTGGAAGATCAAGTTGAAGATTGAGCACGAGATCGAGCAAAGCTAGGATCAAACGTCAGTAATAAGGTACGTCGTCAAGATCTTTGATCTATTTCCATTTATAGATGTTTCTGTAGCATAATCATTGTGTTTACCTGTCTCCCCCGAAGTTGATAGTGTCCCTTTCCTCACTATAGGGTGAATTTCCCGAACAACAATGAGTAAGAGAAGTCTTCCCTGAAACTTTGACTGCTAATGCTTATTATCTTTGTTTGAAATTATCATGACTATACATGTTTAAGATTATTGTGTTTTGACAATATTGAGATTATACTAATGAATGTATGATTATGTATGAGATCTCAAGGGTAACATAATGATGATACTAGTAAGCATGCATAGTGATTGAGGATGGATATCAGTTCAAGGATAGGTAATCCAAGAAGTAAAGATCAAGAGGGAGCACACTCCAGTAGTTCCTGCAAGGAAGCAAAGATTGAGAGGGAGTCCACCCAACAAACAAACAAAGATAAGTATTTGTCATTTCTTGTATATTTGATTCTTTAAATAACATTGATCAATGATGTATATGCTTATGTTCCTAGACTCGGGTTATGTATTATGCATATTAGAATAATTGCATTAATGAACAGTATACTACTAATATGCATGTAATGGGTAAGTGGCCTATGGCACTGTACAACATTCCATTGCTACTTATCTAGAATGAAACCTCTTTGCTGACATGTTGGGAGTTGTGCACACTCTTAACAATGTTCTGGTAGAGATTGGAAGGCATCTAGAAAGTTACGGGATATGGATAAATGTTGTATTGAAGCATTGGCTAAAATAATTGCATGAATGTATGACATATTTCTTTATGTGTAAGAATTTGTTTCTAATCATGCAATTTAACTTGTCTTGTAGGAAAGATCGTATACCATCACCTACAAAAGAAGGACTACAACATTTGTTCCAGCAACAAAGCTATCTATTGAAGATATTGAAGAATCTACAGTTCCCAGGATTTGGGATACAGTAGTGGAAGGATGCCATGATCAAGGAATACGAGTCGATCATGAAGAATGATGTTTGGGATGTGGTCCCAAGACCAGATGGGAAGTCTATGGTCACTTCCAAATGGATCTATAAGATCAATCATGCTGCAGATGGCAGCATAGAGAAATATAAAGCAAGGTTTGTAGCTCGTGGCTTATCCCAGAAAGAAGAGATTGATTATGAAGAGGCTTTTGCTCATGTGGCCAGATACACTTCCATTAGATCTGTAATTTCTCTGACTACAGTGATGAAATGGAAGGTACACTAGATGGATGTCAAGAAAGATTTCTTGAATGGTGTATTTGAAGAGGAAGTGTATGTGGAGCAACCACTCGGGTTTGAGACACATGACTGAGGGTCACATGTGTGCAAACTGAAGAAAGTCCTATATGGTTTGAAACAGGCACCCAGGACCTGGTATGGAAGGATAGATGGCTTCCTATCTAGTTTGGGCTTTACCAAGAGTAAAGCAGATTCCAACCTTTACTACAAGGTTGAGTAAGACAATCCAGTGATACTACTATTGTATGTGGATGACCTGTTTGTAACAGGTGAGGATAGATTGATTGCTAACACGAAGAGGACCCTTGCTGCCGAGTTCAAGATAAAGGACTTGGGTATGATGCATTACTTTCTTGGTATGGAGGTGTGGCAGAGTGCAGATGGAATCTTCCTTGGACAAGGGAAGAAGTATGCAGTAGAGTTCCTGAAGAGGTTCGGGATGACGGACTGCAAGGCCATGGCTACACCTATGGCATCAAACCTAAAGCTTCTGTGTGATGCTTCATCTGAGGTGGTTGATGCTACGATGTATCGTTAGATGATTGGGTCCTTGATTTACCTGACGAATACGAGACCAGAAATTTGCTTTGCGGTGAACACCTTGAGCCAGTACTTGACAGATCCGAGACATGTTCACTTGATAGCTACAAAGCATATTCTGAGGTACCTAAAGGGTACAATTGACTATGGGATCAAGTATGAGGCGAATCAAAAGTTTAACCTGGAGGGTTATGTTGATTCAGATTGGGTAGGTAGTTCCATTGATCGAAAGAGCACTTCAGGGTGCTCTTCAGTATGTGATCCGGTATGATCTCTTGGTTTAGCAGGAAGCAGTCCTGTGTGGCACTAAGTACAGCCGAAGTAGAGTATGCCGCAGCTTGTTCGGCTAGTTGTGAGGCAGTATGGCTTAGGAAGATACTGTCTGATTTGTTTGATCTCCAGCTGAGTGCTACTTCTATATATTGCAAAAAACAGAGTTGTGTGAAGTTGTCAAAGAACCCAGTGTTCCATGACAAGTCAAACCACATTGAGATCAAGTATCACTATATTAGGGATATGGTACAGAGAGGAGCAGTGAAGCTTGTAACATCCCGAAAAATAACAAAATTTTAAAATAGCAATAATTATCAAAGTCATTAATGCGGAACATATAAACTAAATAGATTTCTTAACTAAGATAATTAAAAATGATGACACGTCATGCTTCTCAAATAAATATGATATAATTATTTTTGCTATTTCATATTTAAACGGATGTTAATCTCCTTAACGAAAGATCTTTTTATGATTATGCATAAGAATACAATTTACAGATTTGCTTAAGCTCTAAATATGATTACATGCTGTACAAAATTTGTACTATTATGATATTCTTGATGAAGTGCTGACAGTTTGTTTGTATGTTGACGAAGGGGTCCTACGAGGTACCCTGGAGTTTACTTAGCTACGTTTAGCTAAGGCATTTAAATCCTGTTTCCATGTGCAAACTGCAGGTAAGAAATTCTACGACAACATATGTTAAGAGTACATCTGTCTTTCAATTCATCGTCAATGTAGAATTAGAATGCTAAGTACTTCCTTGCGAAACAAGTGACTCGAGGTATGGATACTTGGTTCTAAATCTAGTTTGTGTGCTGACTTACAAAACTCTTCAGTTTTATAATTTCATTTCATCCAAGTATTTATTATAATGCTGCAATTATTATCATGTGACTATTGTCATTATTATAAAAATAGTGATACCAATATCTATTGATGAAGCTATTAGAAAGCTTGTAGAAGATATTATTTATACTCTAGAACTATCATTGTGTTTTGCTTCTACAGAACTTAGACTATTCTAAGTCTTGAATTCATTATTTGATTATCATTACATAGTTAATATGAGCGGTCTAGTGACTAGTGCTATGACTCAGCATTATAGTGTATAACGTCACCATTTAAACTATATTTTAGGTGTTACATCTGTCAATTAGACTTTGCAAGACATGGCTAGCATATTAAATTGTGTATCACTTATCTATAACTATAGGCTCACACTATTATTATGAATTGGAAATTCATAGCTATTGTATGAAATCTATAATGTACATAGTATCTAATTATACATTTGCATAACTAGAATCCTAACTATATCTAAGGTCTCCATTATCGAATGATTAACAATATGTATATATATGGCTAAGCTTTATTCTATATATATATATATATGCACGAACTTTAGTAATGAATTGTTAACATTATAAGGTGACTATACATTCACACCATACCTTGGCATATAATATAATTGTTCAATACATAACAATAAACTATAGAGACTAATATGAAATACGATCCACGGGTTTAACAATACAATCATTATGATGTTGACAAGGTATTAAACTTGGCATGCTTTCCAAGTTGGCGTTGACGGACCTAGCATTAACGTGTTCCACGGTTAAGTGATGTGGAAGCCCAGTTGTAAGGTATTCACGTGGTTTGTGTTTGAAAAGAGCATCACAACAAGCTGAGCTATGCCATGCACTGGCTCTCGATCTGCTTACTTGGAAAAAGGTAGATGAAGTAATTAATGCAATATTGATTGCAATCGTGGTTCAATAATCAACGTGCCTTAACTGGCATATCTCCCACCGTTGATCTCTGCAAGATTTGGGGTTGTGAATGAAACCCTATCCATGCAATGGTAAGTAATGGGAAAATGGTTTTTGGCATTCATTATTGCGTTTTTGGTGGAAGGTCGTGGAGCCGACCATTTGCTGCAATGTAGGGTTTTAGAGTTGGTTGAGAGGAGGACTCCTTCCTCGGTTTCGAACCTTGGACCTGTGAGGATAGTTTTAATAGTTGAAGGCTCACAATCTTGTGCCATAGCACTACGATACAGCATGGAAGTTGTGTGTGGTTTTTCTTATGCCAATAGTTGAATTCAGAGTTGACTGGGGTTCGATCCTCCAGTTTGTGAAAAGATCTTCTGTGTTTAAATCGTTGTTGCTATTAAATGCCAACAGGCTTCGTCGTTTTTACTGGTGTGGTGTGCCAAGGTTCACGACTTCGTTTCTAAAGGTAAGTTCTGACAATAATTATACTAATACTGCGTTACTTGTTTCTATTCTTGCATTTTATTGTTTTAACCTCTCCAAACTGTGAACTTTGCAAGTACCCACTTCATAGGACAATTCCTGTGCATAAGATTTGGAAAAATGGAAATGCTGCTACTGCTTCCTGGTAAGCTCTGGTGGTTCTCGAAACCTCGTAGGTTCCTTTGGCATGGTTTTGGTGATGCTTTCTGTATGCCGAGAGTTGGAACCATTCGACTTTGTTTCGGTGATGGCCAAGTGTGAAGTTTTATATTCTTGTTTTGATACATACTGTACAGAGGGTAACCTTCATTTGTTTAAATTGCTATTTGGATATATGATGCATGGCTATGTTGTTGATAATAAATTGGCTCTCGTTTTTGTGCTGCTAAAGTCAAGGGTAAAACTCTGTGTAGCTTGTGGATCTTGTCCTCGTTTAAACGTTTTGGTTGATAAGGTTTAAACTTCTGTGTAATGTTGGGAACCTTGACAGGTCTGTAATGTAAACTCTGTTATACTTTTTGAATGTGAAATGAGAGCCGAGGGTTCTCCTTTTTGAAAGACAATGGCTCGCTTGAAATTAAAAGACTTGTTTTAAAATTAATGGTTGAGGAATTAATTGTATAACTGTTATGTGATGCCAAACAACGATGGTTGACTGTAGATAGTTGTCTTCTGTACTTCGTCATCTTTGTTGATAATTATGTTTTGAAAATGTGATGAGATATAGTTCGGCTGTCAAGTGTTTTTGGTTTGGCTATGCTACAGTGTTCTATTTTAATTCACGATTGAAACCCTACCTATAGCTTTCGTTGGTAATCTTGTTTGTGCAGATGCATTCGAACCCACGAACTGGTTCTTAACTCGTACATGTGAATGTTTCGACACTATGTATTCTTTCTTACTAGAGTTGTAAACTATCGTTAGGTATTGATACTGAGTTGTGCTTTCTGCTAAGAGATGCTTACTGTCTTGTAGTAGTCTCAAAATGTTAGTTAGGGTTTGGAAATCTATAATTATTAGACTCAGAAAAGAAATGTCTAGAGTTTTACTTGAATGGCTTGAGGAGAAAATTATGAACTGTGTAAACAGAAACTAGGATCTGTAATATCTTAGGGTTTGATACTACTGTGCAGACATTTAATATATGAAATCAAAAGTGATAGTTAGTGAAGAAATAAAATATGTATAATTGTAACAAATATATACAGAGATTAATTCTTGTAGCTGCTATAATTCTTGAAAATATAATTGCTTGAAAAACATGAAATGTATAATATTGAAATGCATTTGCTTACTATCTAAACTAGATAGAGTTAAAAATAAATATATAGAACTGTGCAGAAACATAATGTGTTTTTATTTCATGTAATAATTAGATGAATTCTATATAGCTGTTGATACTATACGGTAATGTTTATTGTGTTTAAACATATGACAGAATTTGACAAGAACACTATTGTATTCATTTTTCCAATCAATGGCATTCTACCTATCTCTCATCTTTCTTAATTTACTTCTCTATACTGGAGTACGATGCAGATAACAGCATGGGGGGAAATATAGAGATGGTTATCGATTCAATCATTTCATAAAGCTCTTTCATTCAGAATCATACTTAGATAAAAAAATAGAATAGTTTCTTCTATATGACTATAATTAATAATTATATTATATAGAAACATTTAATTGTAAACAAAAAGTGAGAACAGTAAAACCTGGTTGACTGTAGGAGAAACAAATAGGCCAAGGAACCTATTCCACCCAACCTATTCCTGAAGACATCCAAGTTACTTGCCTTAGGACCCCCGAGCCTGTTCACTAAACCACCAGGAGGAAGACTCTGTAGAATCCTTAGTACATCAACTTGCAATAGAATATAGATTGTCCAGTCATCAAGACTCAGCAGTCAAAGAGACCTGCACCAGCACCTCTGGTTTTCCTTCTCAGTATATTTAGCAGACTCACAGTTGCACTCTCACATAGCCTCCCTATTCAAATCTCTCAGTCATCACCTGATGCACTTGAGGAATATTTCTACAGAAAATATTATAAGGGGCTGCCTGCCCAATTCGAATTGCATTATCTAGGCTGCCTAGGCCTTTTAGTGGTTAACTGGTCATTAATGAGCTGCCTTCTCTCTTCCACCCACCAGGGGGATAATGCTACAAATTTAGGGGTAGTTGTCCCATAACCAACAGCTAGTGGTGGAGTGCAAATGCTGCCATCTGTCCCATACCTTCTAACAGCTTCCATTCCTCCTAGTTGGTCTCCTATTTTCATTTATTAAATAATAATAATTAGTAATTACACTCATCTTTGATCAAACTTGGTCTTAATTGCAAAACTTTGTAATTAAATTTAACATAAATTATTTTGCAAATAAAATAATGTCCTCATAATTTGGGTAGGTGACAAAGCTCCTATATGTTGCAACGGACGAGCAGATAGCCGATGTGTTGATCAAGCCGCTAGCCATAGTAAAGTTTGAATACTTCAGAGGGAGACTTGGTGTACTTCAGATCGAGATACCTTCCAAGGGGAAGTGACGAGTCTGGAGACACAGATGCACACGATCCATTCTCACATAGTTAGAAGAAAGTCCTTCTATGGTGATATGTAAGGGATGGGGCCATTCTCACATGGTTAGAGAAAAGTCCTTCCATGGTGAGATGTAAGGGCTGGGCCATTTTCACATGGTTAGAGAAAAGTCCTTCCATGGTGAAATGTAAGGGTTGGGCGTGGATTTTTCGACATGGTCAGAGGAAAGTCCTTCCATGGTCGTGATGTAATTGTCGAGCTTTTCTGACATGGTCAGAGGAAATTCCTTCCATGGTCGTGATGTAATTGTTGTAGTCATTCTGACATGGTCAGAGGAAATTCCTTCCATGGTCGTCGATGTAAGTGTTGTGAGCCTTTCCCAGATGGTCAGAGGAAAGTCCTTCCATGCCAGTGAGTGTAAGTGTTGAGCCTTTCTCGGATGGTTAGAGGAAAGTCCTTCCATGCCGGTGAGTGTAAGTGTTGTGTGTGTGCATCTGGGTTGTGCTCTGTGGACTATGAAGTGATCTGAAGACGATGAGGTGACAGTATGGTTCACAGGTTTTGCAGAGGAATATAATTCATCCTGATATGCTCTTGCAGGTTTTGCAGAGGCAATGTAATCGGTCCTGGGAAATCTTGCAGGTTTTGCAGAGGCAGTGTAATCAGTCCTGAGGTGTACTTACTTTATGGCTTGCTCGCAGAGATGATGAAGACCTACATGGAGGCTAGGCCTACATCCAGCATGAAAAAGGGTTGGCTCTGTAGATGTGATACATCCAGCATGAAAAATGGTTGGCTCTATAGATGATGAAGACCTGCAAGTGGCAGGCCTACATCCAGCATGAAAAAGGGATGGCTCTGTAGAAATTCCTATGATGAGTAGATTTGAGATTGATTGAGATAGCAGCAGCAATGACGATGACAATGATCCAATGATGATGATCCAAAGAAGAAGACTTGTGCTAGCAGATCTGTGTCGAGAAATACCTTCCTAGTTAAGAGGGACTGTTGATGTATATGTAACTTCGGAATGTATTTCACATATGTATATTTTATTCCTATAGAGATGTTATTATTCCTCTATACGGAAGTGTCGTCATTTATAGTGTAAGTGTCGTAACTTATACTTGATGGGTTATTAGACCACCTTGATGGGGTCGGCCCTATATAAGTCATGTGGGTCAAAGGGTTATTAGACCACCCTATTGGGGGTTGGCCCTATCAGCATTATGTTATATGATTAAGTTGAGGCCGACCTAGTAAGTTTATTAGGAAAGTCAAGTCATGTATAAATAGAGTGCGGGAGGCATTCTATTTGATCATTCACTTTCTCACTTATACACACATTGGAGAGTGGTGCATTAGTGGAGGAGGAGAAGCTACTGCTAGGAGACTATCTCTTATGCTTGGGTTTTGTATCATTGCTCTATCTATCTCTGAGGAAGTTATTGGGTTTTTTCACCTTTATGGTTTTCCCCAAGGAAACTCTATGTGTCTATTGTCTCTTGTGTTTGCTTCTTGTGATTGATATGTTGTACATGTTATTCTATCAGTAAAGATCCTAGAGTATATTGAATTGATGCTCAAAAACTAACATATAGAACCTAATATTCTTGTCTCGTGGATTTCCCTACCGATGCAATCTACAACTAGGAGAAAAGCTAACGGAGAAAATGGACAACCTTGTCTCCATCCCCTTGAAGAAGTACAAAACTAGAGGTTGAACCATTTACCATACTACAAATGAGATAGAAGAAAGGAACCTTTGAATCCAATTTACTATAGTTAAACATTAACCAATGTGCGTAATCCTCAACCGAAGGTAAAGTCAATTTACTCTGTTATAGGCCTTAGAAGGATCTAACTTGATCACCGTAGCTAGAATTTTTGTAGTTTTAATGGTATGTCATCATTTTTGAGTCGCCAACATCCTCATGAATCTACCTCTCATTTAGGAAACCAATATTCTCATGGGAAATAGAATAAGAGAAAACAAGGTTTAATATTGTTTGCAATAATCTTGTAATTGATTTTTCTAGAGCAATTTTGATTAAATTTTGAAACTCTTTGTATAATTCAGCTATTTGTATTTTCCACAACCTTTCATTTAATACACTATATACATGTTTATGTAAACAAAACAAAACAAAAACCTTATAAATTATTTTGTAAATGAAATTACAAAAGGATATAGTCCTAAACTCTTTGAATTAACAAGGAGAGACATTCTTACTGTTGGGCGGATTAATTTCCTATTAAAACAATCAATTCACAACATAAATTATCAATCCAGGGTAATGTTTGTTTATTTCAAGGTTATCATGCAAAATCTATGCAGGCCACAGTTTCCTCTTCTAGCATTGGTAATCTAATATGCATTGCAGCAAATTAAATCAATCCACTCTTGCATAAACTAAAACACACTTGCGGAAAAGTAAATCACACTTGCAGAAAAGTAAATCACACTATGGTTGCAACCATGTTAATCTACTAATCTAACACACTTGCATAAATAAAGAAACTTGAATTAAAATTACATCTACAAAAAAAATGAATCAAAAGAAAATACATTATATGCTAAACAATAAGAAGGAGTTGGTATGTGAAAGAACTACAATCTACATCAACAAAAGAGAAAGAAATTAAAGAATTACAATCGATATTACAAAAGAGATAAAAAGAAATATAATTTGTATTCCATCACAAATTGGACTTGTTGCTCTAAGAGTCCTCCCCTTGGAATGGAGAAGGATCTCTTATTTATACATGAGTTTTGCATAACAAATAATAAATGAAGATCCATAATATCCTCATGAAGATCCAAAATATCCTCACCAAATTACTAATAAATTGGATCTCAAAATCAACTCAAATCTAATATCAAATCCTTTGCTAACCTCCATTCTATTTAGGATGCCTTTGAAGTCAAATTCGAATTTATAGATGTGATTCATCTTAACATGCCCAAAAATCATCCTAAGTGACTCCTAATAGCATTTAATGTGTTGGGTCCATCATATGTTACATGGAGGTCTTCAAATCTTTGTAAATCAATCAAATATGCAGTCTCATCCACCACCAACATGTCCCTTTTATCTTCAAATATTTTAGCATGATAATTTGAGACATATAAGAAGAATAGAAATAATGGATTATAAAAATCCATCACCCCTAATGAATATGTTCCTCCATCGTGGCTTCGTGGAGTAGCAGCAGCAGTAACAACATGAGTAACGGTAGTAGTAATGACTTAATAATACCTCATATAAAAAATATCAAGTATCCACTTTCGTTGATATTCAACCATATGAGTTTCAGCAAATATCCTGGAGTAACAGCAACTGGCCTGGAGCTAGTTCTGGAAAAATCATCAAACTCGTCCATGTTTCAAAGATCAGTGCAAAATATGTTATTTTTCCAATGTTTAATCATAATTCACATGAAATACTAAGGAAATTGAAATGGAAATCACCTTTGGTATAAATCCCATAAATAAGCATAAAAATGGATTAATAAGCATTAATACAAGGTCATGGGAACGCAAGAAGGGATTAAAAGTAGGGAAAATATAGTGTAAACTAAGGACAATTCCATGGCCCAACACTTACAAATGAGACCAATTAAGGAAAGTTCAAGGCTCTCGATAGTTTCCTCAAACTTTTCATAGAAACCTAAGAATAATTTCACTATGCACCCATGAGGTATTGCAGTCTTATCCTTATGAAGAGGCCAAGACAATATTTACTTCCTCCTTGGAAACTATGATCCATCAACCCTTCATCTATTTCTTTATTTACGAAGATAAGGGGAAGAAAGAAGTAATTTAGATTATCTATATAATATTTGATCCAACCTTATCATTATAAATATCTTGGAAATGATTAACTCCCATCTCAACTATCTCATAAACATTTTCGGCCTGACGCCCATCCTACCTCTCCATCTCTCACATAGTATTGGTATATCTTCGATGGTTACATAACTATGAAGAAAATGGTTATTATCATCACTTTATTCCTACCAAATGGCTCTATTTTTCATACTCCAGATTGCTTCCTCCAATTGCAATAACTTATTCTTAATGGATTCCAAATCCTTGAGTTTGAGCTTTTCCTCCTTGTATAAATAACCATCTCCCCTATTTCATTCATAAATATTTCCAACATGAACGTCCATAGATTTTAGCTCTAGGTCTGAGCTCTCAATGTTTTGTCTAGACTAACCAATCATCACAACTTTTAACATTCTTAAGATTATTTGAAAATTTGAACACTACAAAATCACCAAGAGATCAATTCAAGGGCCTCCATGCATCCTAAAATAATTTTAAGCACTCTTCATCCTACAACCATTAGCTTGAAATTCAAAAGGGCTAGATGTCTTTTCATAATCCGTTTCAATTTGTAACATTATAGAAAGGTTATTAGAAAATCACCCTAACTCCCCACATGATCAAACCCTATCTAATTCCATCATGATTTGTTCAATTATAAGAAACCTTTCAAGCCTATTTTATATTGCATCAAAACACGACATGAAATTATGCCAAGTAGGGATTGACTTCAAGGGATTATCATCATATAATCCTTCTCTAACTTGTGCTAAAAATAGCTAGCTAAGGGATCCACCCTAGCAACATTCTCCCAAAACTTTAGAACTTTTAGCTGTGAACTTTTAATACCCGCCAGCTCACCCCTCACCCACCCTGATGATAACATTGTTATTCTTAAGGATCCTTAAATCAAAAATACATTCTAGTGTTGCTTCTTATCATCACAAGGACTATAAATATTGATAATCTAGAAGGTTTTTCGGCCAAGTTGCAAAGATCAAATATTAGTCTAGATACTTGCATGGAGTAAGAAAGAGTTAATAACCTAGAAGGATCTATTCAACCAATCAACCCCCAACATATATCCCCTATACATCAAGAGATATAAATTCTTAGTCTCTTAGAAAAGAAGTTGTCCCTCACATATTATCACCCATACCTAACATTTCTTAAATGAACATAATGTTAGGCTTGTGTTTAAGGGAATATTTTTTGTGGGGACTACCCAAAACCAAAATGTTGATAGAAGTAATTAACTATAACCACGACTATGGGCATACCTTTCTCTAAGTGCCCTTTTAATAGTCTTTGATTTAGTAGATTGAATTTCTCTCACTAGTTTGTTTTATACAATGATTAAAAATTATTTTTTACCAATAGTACACATGTTTACTACCACCCTCAAATCATTACATAACCCCATGTTATCCCTTCATCATTGAAATAATTCATGAGTTTCCTAGATCTAAGAAGGTAGTGGGATTTGGAGGATGTCTCAAAGTCACCTTTTGAAGAATGGGAAGATGTGTTGTTACTCAAAGTTGACTCCCTTTATCAAAAATTATCCCATGAAAAGAGACTAGGTCGAGGCAACATGTGGACTTACCTGGTTGGTCAATAATAATTGATACAAGTGTAACCACCAAAACACCCGTACACTTCCCCTCATAAATGTGCCATTACCCTTCCTTAAAATCAAATTTTACTTTATCATGGACCATTACTCTACAAGTGTGACAATACTTAATCCTCTCAAAAATAATGAGGAGAAGGGGGAGTGTTGATGGAAAACATACATTTTTTGGCGTATGAGAAATCATGCCAATCTCCACTAGCATGACACATACAACTCCTCCGCATAGAGAGAGCATCAAACATTTGGGAAGGTACAATAATGTAACAATCCAATTTTTTTTAATACAAGGAGATAGAACAAAGGCTGGAGTATTTAACATTCCCAACTTTCTCAACCAAATAGTCCATATGCTTTCCCTCAACACCTTGTTCCACCTAAATATATTCTACCTTTCTATTTGGCATAGAACCTTCAACTAGTGGAGGTTACAAATATAAATAAGAGATGACAAGCTCCTTCCCCGACAATTATACTAAATGCCTCTTCTATAAACAATCACAATCTAGCTGACCATAGCAATGAAAATTCACGTGTTTGAAAGGAACACATACATAACCTACTAATTGATGGTGATTTCACTTACTAGTTTTTATCTCAACAATAACAGGAAGTCCTTGCTTGAGGTCCAACTCTAATAGAATGTGAGCTACATAATGATTTCCATTATATTTCAAGTTCTCCCTAAAATCTATAATTTTTCCCATACCATATATGATACTTCACAATGAGGATTCTTACCACAAATCTAGGAGGAGTCTTGAATTTTATCCATATAGGTTTTACTAATGCATTCTCATGCCTAGGTTCGAAGCACAATGTCCAGATCTTAAGGGATATAATGTTGGTCCCCCAAACCACTTTCTACTCATAATCCATTAATTTGCATCTTCACCAAAATGGAAGAAAAGGATAGCCGACCTTTGATTAAATATGAAACATCGAAATATAACAAAACACTAAAAAGTAATACTGACGATCCTTATGTTCTCCCCATTTACTCATAGAAGTGTTAAGGGTGAAAACGCGAAGTTGGGTAACACTTTTGGCTTGTTTTTTACAAACAAAACTGCTAAATTTTATGTTTTTCAACTTCGACCTCTTCAAACCCATATCTCCCTTAGGAATTTCAACTTGCAATAAACACAAACTTTTTAGAGAATTGAATAATCTTTCTACTCGTATTTGTTTTAATTTTTTTTATGGACATATCGTGGGACAAACTTGGTGCTCACCAACGGAATATACTTGCAAATTTAAGGTATGGATAATGAGTGACCTATGTGGTCGTCGGTTTTTTGATAGATGGTTATTCATTTTAGGGAAAAAAAATTGTATGCTCATAATCGACACACACTACACTTGTGCATGAACTATATTTTGAGTTTTTTAAGACTTGGGAACTATTTTTTATTATTTATCGAAACAACATATCTTCAGAAAATGGTGCATTATCGACACACGTTGGTGAGTTTCAATTTTATTTTTAGTGTGACTCTTACTGGAAAAACTAAAAGTACCCTTTTGAAGAGGACACGCCAATTATGATCTCTGTGAAGATTTCAAATTTTTTGGTGTTGTGTTTGTTATGATATTGAATTTTCATTTCGGGTGATTTTCAGAGTAATAAAATTCTTAAGGTATAAGGTTTAGAAAAAAATTATTAATAAATAGAATTTCAAATCGAAATGAAACAATTATTATATCATTGGAAACTAGATTCAGAGATGAATCCATTGCTACCAAGTTCGACAAATAATATTTAAAATTTGTAGGGGTTTGGACTTGCTGAAGTTGCAGGTTCCAGAAAGATGCCATATATTTTCGCGATTTTTGTTGACCATGAACTCTCGGCCGAAAAAATATCTTCCAAACTATCGGCCGAGAGTTTAGTTCAAAGTCTCATCCGAGAGTTTTTTTAAAAATACAGTGCGTTTATTGGATCAAACTCTCGGTCTAGAGTTTATTAAACTCTCGGCCTAGAGTTTGAGGTTGACTTTTTTTCGCATGTTCATCCACATGCACTAGATTGTTTCTCACTCTGTTGTCATAAAATTGTTTCCCAGCTTCTCATTTTCACCCGTAAACATGACTGTTCAATCGAACAATATGTCGACCGAAAAATATTTTGTTCAAACAATATTTCAACCGAAAATCCACTGTGAAAATTCTGACCGTCACCAAATTTTTTCATTTGGTAAGTCCCACACATGAATTTCAATGACACCATTAACTTAAACTTTCAAAATTTCATTCGAAAGTGTGGAAATTTTTCGGCCAAAAAATTTCTGACTAGAAATTCCACCCTCTAATTCTCACCAAATAGACACCCAACTTCGTGAGTTCACCCTTAAGGGATCCTATCCAAGTGGAATATATTTTGAAGTGAAACTCCTAAATCATTCTTTTGCATCACCTTCGAGAGAATGGAAAAACATTCTCAAGAACAAGTCATATTATTCTACTACAAAATTATCAATATAGTGTTGGAAAGAAGCCATGTTGTCTATAGTTGTCACCTCACTACCCCTATCATGAAGATTAGTTAGTAACTGAAAAGTCGTATATCTATTTTCCAACATTGGGTTGGCTAGAGGTGGAGGAGGTGAGTTTCCTTCTCTCTAGTTTGGAATATCAATACCAACCATTTCTAGTGTGGAATGTGTGTTAAGAGTTTTACCTTCTTGAGATATAGGATTTTTTTACAGGATATTTAGGAAGATAAAGAGATATTTTTTCTCCTATATATGTTTTTCCAGATCTCTTTGTGTTGTTGTGGTTTCTCAGCATTTTCTTCCCCATTTATTCCTTCTTATATTGGCAATGATTGTTCCAAGTATGTTGTCGATGATTGTTCCATGTCTAAAGAATAATGAAGCAAAGAAAATGATAAACAATCATCCTAGCCAAGCAACAAATGTAGAGACCATGTGATTTCTAGTGAATGTGAATGCAAGGCATGCTAAAAAATGAAAGGGATAGAAGTATGCTAGACGTATAAATGAAGTGAACATTTGAGTGATAAAAGGGATTGTATTCAATCATTGTTCTAGTTTAAAGTCTCACAATACCAAAAAATTATATTGCTGCAGAATATGACTTCATAGAATATGTTGTAGAATGATTTCTTAAATTGGAATCAAAATATTCAACTACATATGTGTTTATCTCAAACATGTATGTTTCCTTTCGAAAGTGATAAAATGTTGCAAGGGTTAAAGGCTTAATGAAAATTAGAGCAGGTGAAAATGGGTTAAAATATACTTAGATTGAGGTAGTGACCAAAGTGTAGAAATTTGTATTAATGGATCTAGATAAGATCCTCAAATGGAGGATATTTACAATCTATGCAAAGTTGGAAGAATTGATGCTTCAAATAAAAGAAACTAGATATGTGGTGGCCACAAACTTTGGGTAAATAGATGTTGATCAAGAGAAAAAGGTTCATTATCTCTCACTAACATTATGCCATCCATAGAATTTTTCACTTTAGCATCCAAAATGTTTTTTTTTATTTTAGTTTCCCTTTCCCAATCATTCTTGACTCCAAATTTGTGTGCACGGTGCAACAATTGAAGTGATGCGTTGTTATGGATGAAGTACATCTAAGCATCTGACCTCATGCAGAATAAGCTTATAGTCAAGCGGGAAGAACCATCTGTTATAGTTAGTTGAACAAAAATAAACTCTATTACACACCATTATCAGGGGATGATTGCATGTATCTATCCACTAGTATAGGAGGAGATGGATATAAAGAAGATAAAATATATTGTGAGAACTATCTATCCTCTTACAAAGATTAAGATAAGTCTTCCTTTTCCTTGAATTCAAAATTTATCCTTTTAAAGGCAAGTTTCAAGGTTATTGTTAACATATTAATATTAAATGTCCAACTCAATGAATTCACCTCATCATGAAACTCAATATTAGTTTTCTTAAATGTAGTACTTTTTCATGTTTTAATATCTTCTATGAGTTAAAATAGTTCATGATTAAATAGTTTTGCATGTTTTTATGTTAAACTATGTGGATGACCACATGGATATAAATGTCTTCCATGTTGTTCCACATTGAAATCACATATGAAAAAATTTATAAGCTTCTTGAAGAATATTAAGAAGAAACAATGAATTTCTAGCAACTCTACGATATAGCATCGCATACATTACATTGCCCTCTTATTAGTTTAATACAAAGCATTAATATGGCCTATTACATCACCAAGATGAGCTATATTATTGATTGTAGGTACTTGTCTATTGACTGTAGGTACCACCAAATAGGTACTTGTCATAGATATCTTCCTTGAGTGAGGAAGATAGACTATGAGAGTTTGAAAGTGAGATGTCTAGTACTAGATATAATAGGTCTATATCAACTAGAGGTGAAAAGGTAAGGAGAAGATTTCATAGATGCATGGATTTTTTTCTTGTTGAAGGAGGGTCATGTGATTATGATGATGAGAGCATATGTGACATTGAGTTTCCTTTGAGGTATATACATCTAGTGCAATGATGGGTACCCAAGGAGCTACCTCAAGTGGACACATATTTCTTAATCAATGGGAGGATTTATTACATTGCTCCATCATCCTTACATGGATTGGGGCTATTTCCATGGATGGCATAAAGGCCAAATATGGAACTGTAATTGAATTGATGGAGTATGTCGGACCATGCTACAAATACAATGAATGGATATTGTTGGTCCTCCATATGCGAAGTATGCAGAGATATGGAGTTGCTGCAAATTATGTACAACTACTGGACAACAATCAGAACAAAGGAGAAACTATGTATATTGATGGAAGTCCAAAATCCTCTAGAAATATTGCAGGGTTTACAAATAGTACACGACCAGGAACAACAAATAAGAAACCCAATTTCATATTTGAGGGGCGTGAAGGAAATAGTGTATTCGTATGTGCAACAAAATCAATAGTTGTAGGTTAAGAGTTGTTGATCGATTACAATTTGAATCGAATAGATGCAGGGGATGTTATTATGGGGGTAATTATCTTATATACCATTTAACTCAACCTCTGATCAATGATTCTTATCAATTATATTTTTCATTAATTCTAATTATATCTCATGGTTTTTATAATATACACAAACATTTGAATATGTCTTGCTTATTGTATTGTGGCAGGGTGATTGTGGCCAAAATCCACTTGCAGATAGCTATGATCAGGTAAAAATCAATGTAATAATAACCAAATTTTTAAATCAACAACATATATTTTATGTCCCTAAATGAACTTAGAACATACAAAGTATTCATGTCATACTAATCTAGGAAATTTGACCTTTTCAATGCTTATGAGCTCAATATTTGAAGATGATATCATGCTTATTATATTCTGTCAGGGTGATCGTGGTCGGAAGCCACCTATAGGCAGCTCTGATAAGGTAAAATTCAATGTAATAGTTGTTAATAGTTGTAATTTTTTTTATTATGTAATAGTTGTTAACATTTGAGCTTTTCTATGCTTATGAGCTCAATATTTGAAGATGATATCATGCTTATTATATTGTGGCAGGGTGATCATGGCCGGAAGACACCTGCATCCAGATTCTATCAGTTAAAGTTCAATGTAATAGTTGTTAATAATTGTATTTTTTTTATTATATAATAGTTGTTAACATTTGAATTTTTTTATGCTTATGAGATCAATATTTGAAGATGATATAATACTTATTATATTTTGGTAGGGTGATCGTGGCCAGAAGCCACCTACAACTAGCTCTAATTAGGTAAACATCAATGTAATAGTAACCAGATTTTTTTACTATAAAATATTTAATGTTAACATTATACCTTTTCGATGCTTATGAGATCAATATTTCAAGATGATATCATGCTTATTTTATTGTGGCAGGGTGATCGTGGCCGGTAGCCATTTGCAAGCAGCTCTGATCAGGTAAACATCAATGTAGTAATAACCATATTTTTTTATTATATAATAGTTGTTAACTTTCGACCTTTTCTATGCTTATGAGATCAATATTTCAAGATGATATCATGCTTATTATATTGTGGCAGGGGAGTCCTCAAAAGATACATGTAGCGTCTACTCAAGTAAACGTTAGTGTAACAGTAACACTAATGTTATTCATCATTAATTATACATGGTTAAATCCGTACTTTTCAATTTGATTATGTCTTGCTTGTATTGTGGTAGGGTGATCGTGGGAAGTCACCTGCACGCAGATCTAATCAGAGTGACAGTGGGAAGTCACCTGTAGTGTTGCATCAGGTAAATGTTAGTGTAATAGTAACACTAACGTTATTCATCATTAATTACATTTATCAAACATGGTTAAATTTGTACTTTTCAATTTGATTATGTCTTGCTTCTTGTATTGTGGCAGGGTGACCGTGGGAAGTCACCTGCACCCAGATTCGATTAGAGTGACAGCGGGAAGTCACCCGTAGTGTTGCATTAGGTAAACATCAATGAAATAGTAACACTAACATTATTCATCATTAATTACATTTATTAGACATGGTTAAATTCGTACTATTCAATTGGAATATGTCTTGTTTCTTGTATTTTGCAAGGGTGATTGTGGGAAGTCATCTGCACCCAGATCCGATCAAAGTAACTGTGGGAAGTCACTTGCAGTGCTGCAATAGGTAAATATTAGAGTAAAAGTAACTAAATACGATTACAGTAACTAATTGTTTTGGTAATATACATATTATTTGTTTAATTTGAATTTTTTAATGTTAAAATTAATTTCATTAATTTTATTGATTGATGTTTGTAGTGCACACCAATGAGGATGATGTGCAAGTTGAGGATATTTTGTATTCGACAAACCCAATGGAAACTGTGAGGAAGGATTTGAAAAGGTCAAATGTAGAATTTCTTAGTCTGATTAAAACGAGACCCGTGACATGGGAGATCAGAGCAAGAATTGCAGAGCTACAAAAAGAAATACAACAATATGAGGTAATTTGCATCGTTACAAAATATTATCAGCTATGACATATATTCATTTAATATTTTTAGTTCTGTATTTTTTGTATGATCTAATCAATTAATTTTTCTTTCTGTAGGTCTTTTTTGATACACCCATGCATGGACAACCTGCACAGACCAGTGTTGATAGCAACGATGCTCCAATGCCATAGCATCGACGTAGTACCATAATAGTGAGGCTATTTGATTCTAATATTGATGTGGGACTTTAATCGATTGATGAGGAAACTATTTTTGAATACGATGACATGACCAAGCAGGGCCCTTCAGACACTAGGAATTCGCAGTATGTTGGAGAAGAAACTAATGTTGACTGTGATGATTGTTATCCTGGAGCAGCACGTGTGAGCAAAATGGGAACACTGCCTATCACCTTTTTGGTGGACAAGGATTGTGTTCCAATCAAGATACCAAATATCACGGGTATTAGTTAATTAATTAATTGTTTTCTATAATCTAATTGAAAACCATATATCTCATATTATTTTAAATTAATGATCAAAACATTTTTTCAAGAAACAATGTATTTTATAAGAACTTGCATGACAAGGCCTTGAATATTTTTGGGCCCACCATTCGAACATGGTGGAATGCCCAAAATAGCAAATTGAAAGATGATTTAATTGACCATATGGTCAACTTGTTTAGTAATACCTTCAACGAAAGAGGTGTCACCTTAGCAGTTGTCTTGAATCTGAAATATGTGAGGGACCAGTATTGGGTTAATTTGCAACATAACCTTAAGTATGAGCATCCTCCAATGGTTCCAGAGAAGGAGTGGAAGGAACTCATATATGATGCAAAGGAGAAGGTGTTGGGGAAAACAAGGAAAGACTCCACATGGTTCAGTAAAGTACAATGCATATGATTGTTGACACAAACCTAGTTGACAGGGGTTCCTCACACTGTCGACACCCAAACCACCACGATCTCCCTGAGCACCAGCCCAGATAGGTTTTGCTCTGTCCAGCAACACCTGCGGAGTAGATGAGGTCTCACCCGAGATGTTCAAGGGAGAGCTGACAGAACCAAGTTTCTGTTGAATGAAGGAGGACTTTGTGCATCAACTGATGAACTTATCGCAACATTGCATAACAAATCTAAGCATTCAAATCAGGCATTAAGCATAAATGCAGCATCATTCAACAGATCTCATAATTGATAGAACCATAAATGCGCAATAGATATAACAGTAAAAAATTAATCGTAGTAAGGAAACATCGCATCATTCACAGATTCATATCACATGATGCATTCATCACAAGGGAACAGGAAATACATAGTAATTATGCTCAACATCATATCATATTAACCTTTGCAACAACCCATAGATACAACAATAATTCCTTTGTTGCATACCCAGATTAACAAACAAGCAAAATCATCCATGCTCAACAGTCTCTTCAACTCATCAGCTCATAGATTTCCAACTCAATATATCAACACTTACAATCCTATGACCTTTACATTTACGGTCCACTTAGACAACTGCCTAACTACTTCTTAACAAACTCTACAAAAGATGACCAAAAACCCACATAATGTGGTCCAAATGACCCAAAACTACCCAAGCTTATCGGCTTGCATGTTGTTTTCCTCCTTTCGTGGTACCTTCGGCTTTGCACAGCATCCGCGATGCTGCAATGCTAACTCCTACAAACTACCTTCCAACAGGCCCCCAACACAATCTTGTGGCTCACCCTCGAGCCACGTCAGCTGGACATGGTGTACTCATTGATCTTCAGTCGGAAGTGTTCATACTACTGGTCGATCTCCCGCACTTTCCTGAACTACCATCGCCGTATGCTGACTCTCTTCAATGTCCTGCTCTGATGGGTGCTCACTCAGCTTCTCAACAACTTTTCGCTATCCTTCCTACACAGCCTGTAGTGCGGAACTTTCCTTAAGCAAAAACTGTGCTCCAACCTCTTGGAACTCCTCCAGCTGTGTGCTTTGCTTCTTCTGACACTCTTCTGCCTTTGCGACACACTGTTGCAATTATTTCAGTTCTATCAATTTGGTGACCTGAACAACTGGTGGCAGCGTTCTTATCGACACCTTCAGTGTTGCCAGCTTCCCTTCCGCTTCTTGTCGCAGCTTGGTCGGTTGTTCTAACTGCTCGTCCTGAACTATGCTACCCCAAAACTGTGCAGTATCTACAGTGATCTTTGTCGTTGCCTGCTCCAGCTCACCCAGCTATGTTTCCAACTCCTCTATAGCTCACTTCCTTGCAGGTACTTTCTCTGGCGGTTTGCTTGGTTGCACCCTAGCGCATAAGTCGGCATTGTCGCGCTGCAATTGGGAAATGACGGCCCCAAGTCATTGTGCTCTTTCAATTGCATCCAGTGCTGCAGTGGGTTCCAACACGTAGTTACAAGCCTCAGAAATTGCCTCCTTCAACCGCACACTACCATCCCAAATGGTGGCTTTCTCCACCGTTAACCGGTCCTACTCCTTTTTCAGCTCCTCTATCACACGTGCCTTCTATGCAATCGGTTGTTCTAGATTGTCTTCCAACTCATCTACCACCTCCCTTGTCATGACTGCTTTTACCTTTAATTCTTCTACCTCCTTGCGGGCCGCTGCTTCGTTCTCCTACGATCGCAATAATTGAACGTTGACATCCTGCTCCCTGTCCACCATTTCCTGGTCGACGATCGTCCGTATCTACACCAACATCTGCGAAGACAGCACGTTGATGTTGATGGACAATCTTTCTAACTGCTACAGCGAAACCTGGAGAGCCTCATTATCGGTCGCAATCATAGTTGGGGGAATTTGCACATTCTGAACCCGCAGCGTAGTGCTGATTGCACCAACTCCCTACACAGTCGCAATCTCTGGTGCCCTCTTCAAAACAAGATCAACTAAGGAATCAAGTCGAGATTTTTCCTCCTGGAAACCTTCTGTCATTTGTGCCTTCATTGCGTTAGCTGTCGCATTCATTGCATATGTCAAGGATGCAATAAGTTGATCCAACTACACATCCTCTACTAGTGTGGTACCACTAGGCATACCTTGCTCACATCGTGCCTTCATTCTTCCCTCCTCAAGCACGCAGTCTATCTCATCATCCATGGGAATCTGCGTTGATTCCTGATCTGAGTCATGGCGACTCTGCTGGTCCTGCACAAGTGGTGGATCAACTGGGCCTGCCGCTGGTGGTCCTGCCGTGATCTCTGTAATGCCCACCTAAGCACTTATGATTAATTTGATTATTTTAGACTTATGATTGATCAGACTATTTTGAGACCTATGATTGATTTGACTATTGAGGGCACTGGTTTGAAGTGACCCAGAATTATAAGAACTTAGACCATGAACGATTGCTTTAAATTTTATATGTGAAATGAAAATGGTTAGATAAATGATGATTGATGAATATACTCGACTGACTGAGAAAATGAAAAATGATGAAAATGCTTTAGAATAAAAAATGATGAAGGTTGAAATTACTTGAAATGAAAATGATGTATGCTCGATTGACAGAGATATAATGTTAAAATGATGAATGTTTAGTAGACTTGACTGACTGAGATACTAAAAAGAATGATACAAATGTTTTATAGTGTAGCGCTACTAATATGCGGTTGAGTGTGTGCAGTGGCAGGTAAGACGATTTATCGACTGACCCACAATGGAATTATAGGGGTCATAAGAACAGAAAGAACACTTAGGGGTATGACGACTAACTGTCGACCCTGAATTAGTAATCCACGCACGGGTGAAGCCGTTTCAACTCACCCAGGGGAGCGTATGCCATACGGGAAAGGCCATGATGATTTGGTCGCGTACGATGAGTTGAGGGGCGCACAATAAGGAGATCCTTATCCCTCAAAATCCCTTAGTATCCAAGGAGCATAGTTGAGAGATCGCGGTAACGACTCCTGATCGCTACGCATTGCTCCCCATAAGAAGGAAGAAATGTAACTGTCGGAAGGGCCCGCCGAAGAGGCACCTAGACAAGAGAAAGATAATGTTATTTAAATAATGAACACCGAGTTTTAGCAAGGACTAGGTTCATAGGTGTACATGTAAATTGATCTCAGAGTTTTAAACATTAGATTTATGGATATGATTGGGCGGGAAATAGCTGGTTTAATCGCAGAGATATAAGAGATTTCGATCTCATAAATTGAATGACTTGAATAGATCATGGATATCATGAGACAAAGGTTACAAATTCATAATGAATCGGTTTCTCAAATAGATTTGGAATCGAATTCGTAAAATAAACAGAGTTTACAAATTCATAATGAATCGATTTCTCAAATAGATTTGGAATCAAATTCATAAAATAGACAGAGTTTACAAGTTCAGAATGAATTGGTTTCTCAAATAGATCTGGAATCGAATTCATAAAATAGACAGAGTTTACAAGTTCAGAATGAATCGGTTTCTCAAATAGATCTGGAATCGAATTCATAAAATAGACAGAGTTCAGAATGAATCGGTTTCTCAAATAGGTGCTCCTGTCGTGATCTCCTCCATACTAACTGGTTCCCGTCATTTGACAGGCCAATCATTAACGATTATGTCCAGCTCCTTGTCAGACTGTTTGTACTGTGTCAACAGCCATTGCTTTGCTGGGTCGCGGCGTGCTTGCACATGAATCTCATGAGGTCCAATCGCAAACTGAGCAACCTGTTTGTATTTTGTCGATGTGGCTTCGGATAAGCGAGGCACTCTTATCGCTGCAGCCTGTAGTATCTCCCAGTAGACCCAAAACTATGTTGCACAGTCTTTAAGGCACTCGGGTTCTTGTACCCACCACAAATTTTGATAGTGTGCACCCTTACGGTCTTTTGCGGCATCAACTTCCATTCCTTGGTAAGTGTCAGGATCCTTCCATGCTACAAGTGCGATCAAGATCAAGAGCCAGCTGTATGCGAATGCTCCCTTCCCATATTGGACAGCTGCTGCATCCTCTGCTAACTGGTTCAGCAGGAAGAGTGACCAATTCATCAGTACGTTGTCCGCGCACTGCTCCACACACGCCATGACCCCCGAATTGCACTAGTTGGGTCGATTCTTCCATACGACTTTACAACATATAATCCTCGCCCCGGTGCAGACTGCCCTATCATTAATACTGTCAGTGCGGTAGGCGCGGCCGTCGCATTCCAACCCGCAACGCTGCACCAACTTTGTTGCCCGCTTTTTATCATTCTCCTTCCCTCTAAAATATTGCGAAGGGTCTGTTCCATCCTTCGACAACACGATGATGTTAGAAATTAGATCGACCATGACTATAACTGATCTGTCCATCCATAATGTTTCATTGTGGAAGCAATCTAGCAACTGCTTCACACACACATTGACCTCTGGAAATCGCCCAAACTGTGGCATGTTGATGAGTCCAAGCAATCCCTCTTTGTCCAACCCACACGCCCAAGCGTGCAGAATCGGTTTGCCGCCAAGTTGCGCCCATAGCACATAGGGATTGATGGTAATTTCCTTGTATGCCAACATGTCGTGGTTGTCATACCACATGCGCATCAGGGCTGGCACAATATCTGCAGAGCATGCCATTTTGGATGGTATCATTGGCATCTTCACTTGATACCATTGTTTCTTTGTAGGATTTTGGGTCGGCACACCAAACCGACGAGGGGGTACATACCCATGGGTATCTGCAGTAGATATCCCTTCCTAAGCGGTCGAATATTCAACTCCTTGGCTCTACTTGCCCACCTCCACTTACATCTCCTCCAAAGCGGTTGTGGATGATCTTAGGTACCATTTGCTCTGCAGCGAGTCAGACTGCTGGCCCCCCTCCACTTCTTTGGGATGAACACCAATCCAACCGACATACTGGATACTTCCTCTTCGATGATCACTGGGGTGACTAGTGACACTATGCCACTCGAGACTTTGACCACTAGCGCACTTGGCATGCCGCACCAAGGACCCTCTTATATCAACAGTTACCCACCCTCCAAGGTTGAGCAACATGCACAACTCACTGCTAGAAAACACACAACACTCAACTCTGTAGCTCGACTCAGGACTGCAGCACTAAACGATACTTCACACTTTGCACAATGGTCCCTTCCAACCATGTTCAGTGCCTTCTTATAGTGTTGGATCGTTCACTTAATCATCATTACCAAATCAAACCACTCATCATGAACAAATCATGCCTTAATTACCTGAATCTATCGTCGATCCTGTCAATCCAATGGTCGGATCCACCATTAATGTCGATCATTTCATCACAAGCCGCTAATTAACTGCCTTTAACTTCTTGCATTTATTGTTGATTTGATGAGGTCGCGACCCTGCAGTTGTCGCGGCACGGCTCCCCAACTACAATACCATTGCTCCTGCTTGTGCATTATTTCCCTGATGGTGCACCATCTTTCCACCCAGCCTCCTACTCTTCTTTTTTTTCGATTTTGTTCAGGAATCGCGTTGCTCCCAGCCCGTCCTGTAGGGCTTCAACCTGCTACCATTTACTAGCTTTGGTAGCATCACTTTGTCTAACTGCTGCAATTGCACTGCGCCTCCTGAAGTTATGCCACTGATGCGATATGGACCAAGCCAATGCATCTGTAACTTCCCTGGATGCTTCATGAACTTGCTGTCATACAATAGCACCAAGTCACCTTGTTGAAACTGTTTATTTTTTATATGGCGATCATGCCAATATTTTTGTTGATCCTTTTCCACGTGCTGGTGAAAACCAGCGATAAAGCGGTCATCCTTGTTAGTTTTTCAGAATTTACTTCAATCTGATCTAGGATCTTAACTGAGAGAACAACATGTATAGCATATCTACAGCATCTCAATCATGGACATAATAATGCAAGCACACAAGAGGCACAGAGTTTCACAGGGGAAAACCAAGAAGGTGAAAAACCCCGCAACTTCCTCAGAGATAGAGCAATGATACAAACCAAGTACAAGAGATAGTCCTCTTAGCAACAGCTTCTCCTCCTCCACTAGTGCGCCACTCTCCAATGAGTGTGTGAGTGAGAAAGTGAATGATCAAATAGAGTGCCTCCCGCACTCTATTTATACATGACTTGACTTGCCTAATAACCTTTCTAGGTCGGCCTCAACTTAATCACATAATATAATGCTGACAGGGCCGACCACACTAGGGTGGTCTAAAAACCCTTTAACCCACATGACTTATATAGGGCCGACCCCATTAAGGTGGTCTAATAACCCATCAAGTATAAGTTATGACACTTACAATATAAATGACGACACTTCTGTATAGAGGAATAATAACATCTCTATAGGAATACAAACACTTCCATATAGAGGAATAATAACATCTCTATAGGAATACAATATACATAATATATGAAATACATTCTGAATTTACAAATACATCAACACTCCCTCTTAACTAGGAAGGTATTTCTCGACACAAATCTGCCAGCACAAGTCTTCTTCTCTGGATCAACATCACTGGATCATCACCATCGAATCATCATCATCGTCACTGCTGCTGCTATCTCAATCAATCTTTGATCTACTCGTCATAGGAATTTCTACAGAACCAGCCCTTTTTCATGTTGGATGTAGGCCCACCACCTGTAGGTCTTCATCATCAGTGGTCATACTGTGGATCCTCAGGACTTATTACGTGCATCAACAAAACCTAGCGAGAGCATCTCAGGACTGATTACGTGCCCAACACAACCTGCAAGATCTTCCCAGGGAGCTATTACATGTGACAAAGCAAAACATAGCAAGAGAATTTGTTAGATATCCCATGGAGATATTATATTCCATAGGCAAAACCTAGCAAGAGCATCTGCAAATCTCCCAGGGAGACATTATATGCAACCGAAAAAACCTAGCAAGAGCATCCTAGGACTAATTGCGTGCCCAGTACAACCTGCAGGATCTCCCAGGGAGTTATTACATGCCATAGACAAAACCTAGCAAGGGCATTTACCAGATATCCTAGGGAGCTATTATATGTCATCAGCAAAACCTAGCAAGAGCATCCCAGGACTGATTACGTGCCCAGCACAACCTGCAAGATCTCCCGGGGAGTTATTATATGCCATGGACAAAACCTAGCAAGAGTATCTATAAATCTCCCAGGGTGCTATGATATGTCCCTCTAAGCAAAAACTAGCAAGAGCATTTTCCAGACCTCCCAGGGAGCTACTATATGCCATTGGAAAAACCTAGCAAGAGTGTCTGCAAATCTCCCAGGGCGCTATTATATCCTCATCTGCACAACCTGTCCACGACCAAAAAGTATCAATCTGATACTCTCCATACATCATCCTGATGCGTATCATCTAGAGCAACATCCTGAATCTCATCATCTATGATCATCCTGATCATACAATGCATCCACCTGATGCATATCTAATACATATCGTCTGGAGCAACATCCTGAATCTCATCAACTATGATCATCCTGATCATACAATGTATCCACCTAATGCATATATGATACATATCCTCATCCATGATCTACCTGATCACACAATGTATCCACCTGATACATATACAAATACATGATCCAATTGATCATCACAAGCATCCAACATGATGCATATACATATACATGATCCAATTGATCATCACAAGCATCCAACATGATGCATATACATATACATGATCCAACTGATCATATCCAACATCTAACATGATGCATATACATATACATGATCCAACTGATCATATCCAGCATCCAACATGATGCATATACAGAGCAGTAACTGGAGCATCATCTTGATGCTCATCATCCAGCGCTTACATCCACATCCATGGGAAGGATCCTCCTCTCACCATGCTTGGAATGGATCCAGCAAATGTGTACATCACTTCTTCCTCGAAGTGTCATCAATCTGAAGAACACTAAGCCTCTCTCTGAAGTATTCAAACTTCACTCTGGCTAGTGGTTTCGTCAACACATATGAAACATGCTCATCCGTCGCAACATACAAGAGCTTCACTGCTCCTCCCAGCACCAAATCCCTGATATAGTGGTATTTGATCTCAATGTGCTTCGACCTGTTGGGGAACACTGGATTCTCAGACACCTTCATACAACTATGGTTATCACAAAAGATAACAGTAGCATCCAATGGGAGATCAAATAACTTAGACAGTAGCTTCCAGAGCCATACTGCCTCACAACTAACCGAACAAGCTGCAACATACTCTGCTTCAGCTGTACTCAGTGCTACACAGGACTGCTTCCTGCTAAACCAAGAGATCACACCTGATCCCATACTGAAGCAGCACCCAGATGTGCTCTTCCTATCTGCAACACTGCCTGCCCAATATAAATCAACATAACCCTGCAGGTTAAACTTTTGATTCGCATCATACTTGAGCCCATAATCAACCGTGCCCTTCAAGTACCTCAGAATATGCTTTACATCAACCAGGTGAACACCTCTCTAATCCGTCAAGAACTGGCTCAATGTGTTCACCGCAAAGCAAATATCTGGTCTTGTGTTCGTCAGGTACATCAAGGACCCAATCATCTGACGATACATAGTGACATCAACCGGCTCAGATGACGCATCACACAAAAGCTTCGGGTTCGATGCCATAGGTGTGGCCATGGCCTTGCAGTCCATCATCCCGAACCTATTCAAGATCTCTACTACATACTTCCCTTGTCCAAGGAAGATTCCATCTGCACTCTGCCACACCTCCATGCCTAGAAAATAGTGCATCATCCCCAAGTCCTTCATCTCGAACTCAGAAGCAAGCTTCCTCTTGGTATCGACAATCAATCCATCCTCACCTATTACAAACAGGTCATCCACATACAAGAGTAGTATCACAGGATTTCCTTCCTCAACCTTGTAGTAAAGGTTGGAATCTGCTTTACTCTTAGTAAATCCCAAATTGGATAGAAAGTTGTCTATCCTACCATACCAAGTCCTAAGAGCTTGCTTCAATCCATACAAGGCTTTCTACACACATATGACTCCCTGTCATGTGTGTCAAAACCAAGTGGTTCCTCCACATACACTTCCTCCTCGACTACACCATTCAAGAAGGCTGTCTTGACATCCATCTGGTGTATCTTCCATTTCATCACTGCAGCCAGGGGAAGTACTGATCTGATGGAAGTGTAGTAGTCCTTCTTTTGTAGGTGATGGTATACGATCTTTCCTACAAAACAAGTTAAATTGCATGATTAGAAACATCTCATAGTTTTCAGAACAAATTCTTACACATAAAGAAATATGTTATACAGTCATGCAATTATTTTAGCCAATGCTTCAATACAACATTTATCCATATCCCGTAACTTTCTAGATGCCTTCCAATCTCTACCAGAACATTGTTAAGAGTGTGTGCAACTCCCAACATGTCAGCAAATAGGTTTCATTCTAGATAAGTAGCAATGGAATGTTGTACAGTGCCATAGGACACTTACCCATCACATGCGTATTAGTAGTATACTGTTCATTAATGCAATTACTCTAATATGCATAATACACACCCTAAGCATAGGAACATAAGAATATACATCATTAAGCAATATTATTTAAACAAACAAGTATGCAAGAAATGACAATTCAAATACCTATCTTTGTTTGGTTGTAGGGTGGACACCCTCTCAATATTTGCTTCCCTGCAGGAACTACTGGAGTGTGCTCCTGATTACCTATCTTTGAACTTATATCCATCCTTGATCACTATGCATACTTACTAGTATCATCATTGTGTTATCCTCGAGATCTCATACATAATCATACATTCATTAGTATAATATTAATACTATCAAAACACAATAATCTTAAACATGTATAGTCATGATCATTTCAAACACAGATAATAAACATTAGTATTCAAGGTTTCAAGGAATACTTCTTTTACTCATGCATATTCTTTATTTGACCAAGGGACTTTTCTGGTTAGTCATATAAGGTAAGAGACATAATATGCATAAACCCTTGATTACTTACATTTCTAAATTCATGCATAATCATTATCAACCATGCCATGTATACTTATATAAGAGATCCTAACACAAGGTAAGATTCTATCTTGATATAGGAAAAACATACCTGGATTAGCATGCTAGCTAGTTATGTCTAACATACCAGCATAATGTCTTCTTGTTTTCTTCAATGACTTGTGCTAGTAACCTGCATATCTCATAGGTTAACCATTATAGAACCAAGTTATACATACCTCGTAAGTAGATCTTCTATGTGTTCCATGACAATGGATGAATCTTTGTCTTCATGTCACCATGGTCATATGTTCTTGAACTAGAACATGATTTGTCTTTCTTGATGTACCCTTCATGTTAGCGGACAACATCAACCTCATACAACACCACAATGCATTAGTACAATCATAAGTGTCAAAAACCCTAATCAATGAATATCTTCTATCATGCATTCATATTTTTATTAAGGTGATACGACAAGTCTAAAACTAATCAAGATTGTACTAATCTTAATGAAGACAAACATATCATAAACTTAATCATGAACAGATTTCGAAACATACCCGTAAGTCATACCTGTCGAATTTGCTTCTAATCTTCTTTAGCCTCATCTCCCTCTGAAACTAGAACTTCTTCACTTATGCAAGTGACCAATCCATTCTCTTCTAGGATTAACCCAATCCACTTGATTTGCAGAAATTGGATCTGGAGCTGGATTACGGTTTGTCAGGGAAACCCTAAAAATTCAAACTTTGAATTTCAAACTTCTGAAAGGATAGAAAGATGCGCCTTGATGAGCTGATCATCCTGGTATACTCAGAATTTGAAAACTGCAAAGTTTCACCCCTCAAATTTGCTTTTCAATCTTTCGGATTCACTAGGGAGGACCCTGAATTAGGGTTTGATTTTCCTAGAGCTTCACCCCACGAAAAGGTTTGAGCCAAATCTCTAAACTTCGATTTTTCCAAGGAGCTTCTATCTATGGTCACAGATTTCAAAAATTCCCATTTTTACAGAAGCCCTAATTTTCCACTTTTCCGATCAATGTCTCGAACTAGGGTTTGATCAAGCCCGGCCTTCTGCCCAACCAAAAAATTTGATATTGGTGTCTAAATTTTGATTTTTATGAGGAGCATCCAGCTGTGGTATCCGATACAAAAAATTCCAACATTCTCCGAAACCCTAAATTCCCGGAGCCATGAATGAAGGTGCTCAAAATCCAATTCTATTTTGACAGAAATATGCACCTAATTGTTTCTGATGTAACTATGATATTTCATATCTACAAGGTCTAAAAATTATTCCTATGGTAGCCTGACCTGTCATATTTCCAACCCCATAGGTCTGACCTCAATTGGATTCTCTGAGAGAGAGTTATTCCAAGTGTCGCAACGTGACCTGTTTATGGGATAAAATAGGAGAGCGAACTTGTACGGTGTGCCACGTGTGACTGGTTCAATTTCGGCCTCTTAAAAACTTACCTGAGAAATTAAAGTATGTTCCCTACCTGTTACTTTTTACTAAATTTCATTTGGAGCTTCCTAGCCGAAGTTATGACCTTTTTTCCCAGGTCACCTGTTTATGACTGAGATCTGGAAGAGGCAGAAACCCTAGATTGTACAAATCATAACTCACAAAGTGCAGTGAATTAGAAGTTGTTCTTCTAACACAAGGTACATGGGGATGTTATATACAACCTGTAAAGGTTTCAGATCATGAAACTTCTCCAAAATAGATTTATAGCGAAATTTCTACGATGATTGGTCTTTGCTATATCAAGCCCTAACTTCGTGAGTGCAACAAGAGTCATAAATGCCATACCATGTCTTATTTCAGGCTAGCTCTGATACCATGTTAGTTTTTCATAATTTACTTCAATCTAATCTAGGATCTTAACTGAGAGAACAACATGTATAGCATATCTACAGCATATCAATCATGGACATAATAATGCAAGCACACAAGAGACACAGAGTTTCACCGGGGAAAACCAAGAAGGTGAAAAACCCCTCAACTTCCTCAGAGATAGATAGAGCAATGATACAAACCAAGTACAAGAGATAGTCCTCCTAGTAGCAGATTCTCCTCCTCCACTAGTGCACCACTCTCCAATGAGTGTGTGAGTGAGAAAGTGAATGATCAAATAGAGTGCCTCCCGCACTCTATTTATACATGACTTGACTTGCCTAATAACCTTTCTAGGTCGGCCTCAACTTAATCAAATAATATAATGCTGACAGGGCCGACCCCACTAGGGTGGTCTAAAAACCCTTTAACCCACATGACTTATACAGGGCCGACCCCATCAAGGTGGTCTAATAACCCATCAAGTATAAGTTACGACACTTACAATATAAATGACGACACTTCTGTATAGAGGAATAATAACATCTCTATAGGAATACAAACACTTCCGTATAGAGGAATAATAACATCTCTATAGGAATACAATATACATAATATATGAAATACATTCTGAAGTTACAAATACATCAACATTCCTCAAGTTGTACTAGCTGCTCCAGTCACTTTGCCAACGCAACCTCATCATTCATTCCTGTCACAGCCGCTATGCACAGACTCGAAACAATGTACTCCATAGGAATAACTGCCTCTTTCCCGTACACCAACTTGAAAGGTGTCTGGCCTATCAACCATTTACAAGTAGTGCGATATTCCCACAAGACTGCTAGAATCTTCAAATCCCATTCATTACGGTTCACGTTACAAACCTTAGTAAGCGCATGCTCCAACACCTTGTTGAAAGCCTCCACCGTGCCATTTTCCTACGGATGATACGGCGTACTCTTCTTATGCTGTATATGGAGCTCTGCTGTCAATGCATTGACTGTGCGATTAATGAAGTGGCTGCCCTGATCACTCATCAATACCTTTGAGCATCCAAACCGAGTGATAATATTGTCAAACAAGAAATGCGATGTTGTTGCAGCGGTGCAATCTACAACTGGTGCAGCCTCCACCCATCTTGTCAAATAATATGTTGCTGTGATTATGTATCGTGCACTAGTGTGCTTCCCAGGTGGGTTGATAGGTCCCACAAAATATACTACCCATTTATCAAATGGCTGCAGTGTCACTTGAGGTATTAGCGGCATCTCATCCCTCCTAGAGGGTTTTCCAATCTGTAGACAAACATCGCAAGTTCACTCATAATCTATTGCATCATTGTGAAGCATGGGCCACCAAAGCCCTGCACGAAGCACCTTCCTGGCAGTCACACGACCGCCATAGTGTCCACCAGCCACTCCTACATGTGCTTCTGACAATATCTGCCCTTGCGCGTGAGGCAGGACACAGCGCCTCAAGATCTTGTCTGATCCCAGTTTGTACAACTGTCCTGCAATCAACTAGAAATATGCATCCTTAACCACCAACTGCTTCTTCTTACTGGTGGTGAGCCCCTCTAGTGCACTTCCTATTGCTAGAAACTAAATTATTTCTTCATGGTAGTCATCAGCTACTTCAACCCTGAATAGTTGTGCATCTGGAAACCCATCTTCAAGATTAGTTGGTTCCTCCCCTGTCTCAATCCACGACAGATGATATGGCCCCGCAGTCAATCGGCCTGGCTTTACAATCACCTCAAAATCAAACTCCTGAAAGAGAAGTAACCAGCGACATATCTTCCCCCCCAATACAGGTTTATTGACCAAATATTTCAGAGCAGAATGGTCTATGAACATTTTGAAGTGACCCCCAACAGGTAATGCCTAAAATTCTGCAGCGCATATACCATCTCCAAGCCTTCCCTCTCTGTAGTGTTATAATTCCTCTCTGCAAACGACAACTTCCTACTCGCAAAAGAAATTGGGTGATCCAGATATCCTTCCCCCGGTTGCGCGAGCACTACTCCCAACGCAATCGATGATGCATCCACATGAACATGGAATTCCTTGCTCTAGTCGGGAAATACCAATATTGGTGCAGAAGCCATCTTAGCCTTCAGCGTCTTGAAACCGACTTGACATTCAGGACTCCACAAAAATACCGCGTCCTTCTTTAACAACTTCTCCATAGGGGTCGTGATCATTGCATAACCCCGGATAAACTTGCGATAGTACCTGGTGTATCCCAATGTCGCTCTCAACTGCTTGACATTGGTAGGCGGTGTTAAGCTCAGAATGAGCGCAATATTTTTTGGGTCGACCAACAATCCCTACTTGCAAACAATGTGACCCAACAATGTCCCAAATGGTGTATAGAAAATACACTTCTTCAAGTTCAGCGATATCTAATGCTACCGACAACGCTCCAACATGAGTCACAGATTTTCCAGATGATCGTTGATCAAACCATAAACTGTCTAGTCATCCATGTAAACTTGCAGAAACTTTTGAATAAAATCCCTGAAGGCAGCAACAACAACCCGAGAGAATATCGCAGGTGCGTTCTTCAACCCAAATGGCATCACCGTGTACTGGAAACAACCCCACTCAATCATAAACGTTGTCTTATGGCGGTCTTATTTCATAATCCTGATCGTATGATAGCCATAGAAACCATCCGTGAAGGAATACAACTCTTGGCTTCCCACGCCCTCCAGTACTTCATCAGTGAACGATGTCGGAAATGGATCATGCATACATGCGTCATTCAGATTTCTCAGGTAGACACAAATCTGGACCTCACCTGTCTTCTTGTCTTGCACCACCATTGGACTAATTCATTATGATTCTTCAACTGGTTCAATGATGCCACCATCCAACATGCGGTCAATTTCAACTTTGACCCTTTCCTTATGCCATGGATTCAATCGATACAGTCGCTGCCTAATTGGTTTTGCATCTGGTTTCAACGGAATCTTCATCTCCCTTAGATTCCCCCAGATTCCCTTCATCTCAAAAAACTTTGTAGGGAACAAATATTGGAACTCATGCAAAAGGTATGTGACCTTCGCCATCATCTCTTCATCCCAATAGTCCTCGATATTCGTAAACTTTGGTTTCTCCTCCATCCTAATGTTGAATTTTCTGAGCTTCAGCGGCTGACTGATTGGATCTGTCGGTGCATCAGGAGCTACAACATCGTGACTTCCTTTTGATTCCAGAATATTGACATTCTATGGGTCATCCCCATCCTCTGGTCCTTTAGTGATATTATAACATTCCATCATCGATTGCATCTTACAATGCGTATGCGGATCCACAGGATATGCCACTAGAACTACCTTCAGAACAACATCGCGGATGAGCTGCAGGGCATTGTGAACATCTGGATTGGGATCCGCAAAACTGAAGGTATGAGTAAAGCAAACTGTCAACTCTAACCAAGTGGTGATCTCCCCTCTCAACTCAGTTGAAGCATACCATGATCGCAACATTTCGTCCAAAGTATGGATAAAATCATGGACCCATTCATCCCTTGGTTGTGAGGCCCACAATGTCTAGCATTCCATCAGATGACTGCCAGCGTCATTCTTCCCATCATACCTTCCTATGTGGCAGATTTATGTGTCGCCAAAGTGAACCATCATCAACCTTCGACACTGTGACCAACCAATAATCGACTTCTTATGGGTCGCCCACCACCATGCTGGAGTAGCCTTCAGTGCCTCCTCCAATGCCAGCAATCGCTGCGGTTCTGACACCTTATTTTCAAATGCGACTAGAAACTCAGACAATACAGACAGTTCTTCATACACCGATAACTCAACAGTCTCAGTCGCAACATGCCACAACAACTGTGTGATCAACCCACACTTTCAGAACAATACCTCATGCAGGCGATTCTGCCGATTCTCTAAAGCATCATCCGAGTCGGAATACACAGAGCTGGAGTTGCACCAACCAAATTCTCCACCAGCAGTTGGATGGATGTAATCTTCTGAAATGTTATATGCATGATCCCATCCTCTTCCAACTTCATCCTTGAAAATTTCAACATATCGTCGCCCTTCAGTCGGATCCAATGGAGCGATGACACGAAGATCCTGATTTTCAAAGGTCATCATCCGCTTCTTAAAATTAATGATTGTTGTGCTGTCATTAGCCTATCCAATCCCCAGCAACGCGAGATAGGAGCTTCCACCTTCAACAACCTCAATGACATCAAAATCCGCATATGTATTCATCCCCTCAATATCCACAACACGGCACAGAACTCTCCCAATTGGTGTCACCTTGTCATGATTAGCCAATCGCAGCTGTACAGGGGACCAGCTCAGCGTTGGGCTCCCCATCTTTTTCCATGCTTGCTTTGTTAATATGTTAATGTTAATTTTTCAGAATTTACTTCAATATGATCTAGGATCTTAACTGAGAGAACAACATGTACAACATATCTACAACATATCAATCATGGACACAATAATGCAAGCACACAAGAGACACAGAGTTTACTTGGCGAAAACCATAAAGGTGAAAAACCCCAATAACTTCCTTAGAGATAGATAGAGCAACGATACAATCCAAGCATAAGAGATAGTCTTCTCCTAGTAGCATCTTCTCTTCCTCCACTAGTGCGCCACTCTCTCATGAGTGCATGAGTGAGAAGTGAATGATCAAATAGAGTGCCTCCAGCACTCTATTTATACTTGACTTGACTTGCCTAATAACCTTTACTAGGTCGGCCTTAACTTAACCACATAACATAATGTTGACTGGGCCGACCCCCAATAGGGTGGTCTAATAACCCTTCGACCCACATGGCTGACCCCCAATAGGGTGGTCTAATAACCTTTTGACCCACATGACTTATACAGGGATGACCCCAACAAGGTGGTTTAATAACCCATCAAGTATAAGTTACGACACTTACAATATAAATGACAACACTTCCGTATAGAGGAATAATAACATCTCTATAGGAATACAAACACATCCGTATAGAGGAATAATACCATCTCTATAGGAGTACAATATACATATATGAAATACATTCTGAATTTACATATACATCAACACTCACTCTTAACTAGGAAGGTATTTCTCGACACAGGCCTTCTAGCACAAGTCTTCTTCTCTGGATCATCGTCACTGGATAATCGTCATCGAGTCACCGTCATCGTCACTGCTGATGCTACCTCAATCAATCTCTGAATCTACTCGTCATAGGAATTTCTATAGAGCAAGTCCTTTTTCATATTGGATGTAGGCCCACCATCTGTAGGTCTTCATCATCACTGGCCATACTTTGGAATCCTCAGGACTTATTACGTGCGTCACAAAACCTCACAAGAGAATCCCAGGACTGATTACGGGCACACAACCCAACCTATCGGATCTCCAAGGGAGCTATTACATGTGACTGTCACAAAACCTTAAAAGAGTCTCTTGACTAGCAAGAACCCTAAAGAGCATCTGAGGCCTTTTTCATCCTTTCCAGATCTCCAGGACTTATTACATGTGACCCCCACCACAAAACCTTAAAATAGAGTCTTTCCAAGCAAGATCCCTAAAGAGCATCTGAGGCCTTTTTCATCCTGTCCAGATCTCCATGAATTATTACATGTGGTCATGGAAATGCCTCGAAAGAGCATCTGGGGCCTTTTTCATCCTGTCCAGATCTCCCAGGTCTACTTACATGCCATAGGACAAAACCTCGAAAGAGCGTTTTCCAAATCTCCAAGGGAGCTATTATATGCCAGTGGCAAAACCTAGCAAGAGAATCTGCAAACCTCCCAGAGCACTATTATATGTCCTCCCAAAGAAAAACCTCGAAAGAGCATTTGCTAGATCTCCCAGGGAGCTATTATATGCCAGCGGCAAAACCTAGCAAGATAATCTGCAAACCTCCCAGGGTGCTATTATACGCTTATCTACACAACCTATCCACGGCCACAGAGTATCAGCCTGATACTCACCATACATCATCCTGATGTACACATGATCATCCTGATCATCATCACTGCATCGTCCTGATGTATGTCATCTGGAGCAACATCCTGAAGCTCATCATCCATGATCATCCTGATCATACAATGCATCCACCTGATGCATACACAGTATCTTCCTGATACATATCATCATACATGATCTATCTGATCATACAATGTATCCACCTGATACATATACAAATACATGATCCACCTGATCATACAATGTATCCACCTGATACATATACAAATACATACACATGATCTAACTGATAATATTCAATATCCAACATGATGCATACATACATAAATGATCCAACTGATCATATCCAGCATCCAACATGATGCATACATACATAAATGATCTGAATGATCATATCCATCATCCAACATGATGCATACATACATAAATGATCCAAATAATCATATCAAGCATCCAACATGATGCATATACATATACAGAGCAATAACTGGAGCATCGTCCTGATGCTCATCATCCAGCACTTATATCCACAGCCATGGAAGGATCCTCCTCTCATCGTGCTTGGAATGGCTCCAGCAAATGTGTCCATCACTTCTTCCTCAAAGTGTCATCAATCTGAAGAACACCAAGCCTCTCTCTGAAGTAATCAAACTTCACTTTGGCTAGTGGTTTCGTCATCACATCTGCAGCCTACTCATCCGTCACAACATACAGGAGCTTCGTTGCTCCTCTCTGCACCATATCCTTGATATAGTGATATTTGATCTCTATGTTTTTTGACCTGTTGTGGAACACCGGGTTCTCAAACAGCTTCACACAACTCTGGTTGTCACAAAAGATACCAGTAGCCTCCAGCGGGATATTAAATAACTCAGACAGTAGCTTCCTAACCCATACTACCTCACAACTAGCTGAACAAGCTGCAACATACTCTACTTCGGCTGTACTCAGTGCTACGCAGTACTGCTTCCTGCTAAACCAAGAGATCACACCTGATCCCATATTGAAGCAGCACCCAGAAGTGCTCTTCCTATATGCAGCACTGCCTGCCCAATCTGAATCAACATAACCCTGCAGGTTAAAATTTTGATTCGCATCATACTTGAGCCCATAATCAACTGTACCCTTCAAGTACCTCAGAATATGCTTTACAGCAACCAGGTGAACACTCATCGGATCCGTCAGAAACTGGCTCAATGTGTTCACCGCAAAGAAAATATCCGGTCTCGTGTTCATCAGGTAAATCAAGGACCCAATCATCTGACAATAGATAGTGACATCAACAAGATCAGATGAAGCATCACACAGAAGCTTCAGGTTCAATGCCATAGGTGTGGCCATGGCCTTGCAGTCTATCATCCCGAACCTCTTCAGGATATCTACTGCATACTTCCCTTGTCCAAGGAAGATTCCATCTGCACTCTGCCACACCTCCATACCTAGAAAATAGTGCATCATCCCCAAGTCCTTCATCTCGAATTCGGCAGTAAGCTTCTACTGCGTGTCGGCAATCAATCTATCCTTTCCTATAACAAACAGGTCATCCATATACAAAAGTAGTATCACTGGATTTCCTTCCTCAACCTTGTAGTAAAGGTTGGAATCCGCTTTACTCTTGGTAAATCCCAAACTGGATAGAAAGTTGTCTATCCTACCATTCCAAGTTCTACACATATATGACTCCCTGTCATGTGTCTCAGAACCAAGTGGCTGCTCCACATACACTTCCTCCTTGACTACACCATTCAAGAAAGCTGTCTTGAAATCCATCTGGTGTATCTTCCACTTCATCACTGCAACAAGTATTGATCTGATGGAAGTGGATCTGGCTAAAGGAGCAAAAGTCTCTTCATAATCAATTCCTCTTTCTAGGAGAAGCCACGAGCTACAAATCTCACTTTGTATTTCTCTATGCTACCATCTGCAGCATGCTTGATCTTATAGATCCATTTGGAAGTCACAGCAGACTTCCCTTCAGGTCTTGGGACTGCATCCCAACCATCATTTTTCATGATCGACTGGTACTCCTCGATCATGCCATTCTTCCCGAATCCTGGCAACTTCACTATTTTCAATATCTTCAATAGATAACTTTGTTGTTGAACAAATGTTGTAGTCCTTCTTTTGTAGGTGATGGTATATGATCTTTCCTACAAAACAAGTTAAATTGCATGATTAGAAAACATCTCATAGTTTTTAGAACAAATTCTTACACATAAATAAATATGTCATACAGTCATGCAATTATCTTAGCCAATGCTTCAATACAACATTTATCCATATCCCGTAACTTTCTAGATGCCTTCCAATCTCTACCAGAACATTATTAAGAGTGTGCACAACTCCCAACATGTCAGCAAAGAGGTTTCATTCTAGATAAGTAGCAATGGAATGTTGTACAGTTCCATAGGCCACTTACCCATGTATATTAGTAGTATACTGTGCATCAATGCAACTATGTACAACCTAATTCTAGGGACATCAGTATATACATTATTGAACAGTATTATTTAAACAATCAAATATGCAAGAAATGATAATTCAAATACTTATCTTTGTTTGTTTGCTGGGTTGACTCCCTCTTAGTCTTTGCTTCCTTTCTGGAACTCCATTCTGATGTGGATTGTGAGAAGTGGTCAACTCCCTCTGAATATCTGTATCCTTACAGAAACTACTGAAGTGTGCTCCCTCTTGATCTTTGCTTCCTGTATTACCTACCTTGAACTTATATCCATCCTTAATCACTATGCATGCTTATTAGTATCATCATTGTATTATCCTCGAGATATCATACATAATCATACATTCATTAGTATAATCTTAATACTATCAAAACACAATAATCTTAAACATGTATAGTCATGATCATTTCAAACACAGATAATAAACATTAGTATTCAAGGTTTCAGGGAAGACTTCTTTTACTCATGCATATTCTTATTTTGATCATAGGACTCTTCTGGTTAGTCAAATCATCAATCAAGATAAGAGACATAATATGCATAAACCCTTGATTACATACATTTCTAAATTTATGAATAAACATAACCAATCATACCAAGTATACTTATCTAAGGGATCCTAACACAAGGTAAGATTCTAACTTGATATAGGAAAAACATACCTGGATTACTATGTTAACTAGTTATGTCTAACATACCTGCATGATGTCTTCTGGTTCTCTTCAATGACTTGTGCTAGTAACCTGCATGTCTCATAAGTTAACCATTGTAGAACCAAGTTATACATACCTCGTAAGTAGATCTTCTATGTGATCCATGACAATGGATGAATCTTTTTCTTCATGTCACCGTGATCATATGTTCTTGAAGTAGAACATGATTTGTCTTTCTTGGTGTACCTTTCATGTTAGCGAACAACATAAACCTCATACAACATCACAATGCATTAGTACAATCATAAGTATCAAAACCTTAATCAATGAATATCTTCTATCATGTATTCATAATTTTATTAAGGTGATACGATAAGTCTAGTAATTAATCAAGATTGTACTAACCATAATGATATGAAGACAAACATATCATAAACTTAACCATGAACAGAATTCGAAACATACCTGTAAGTCATACCTGTCGAAATTCCTTGTAATCTTCTTATGTAAGGCCTTAGCCTCATCTCCCTCTGAAACAGGAACTTCTTCACTTATGCAGGTGACCAATCCATTCTCTTCTAGGATTAACTCAATCCACTTGATTTGCAGGAACTGGATCTAGAGATGGATTAGGGTTTGTCATAGAAACCCTTAAAATTCAAACTTTGAAATTCAAACTTCTAAAAGGATAGAAAGATGTGCCTTGATGAGTTGATCAAGCCGGTATACTCAGAATTTGAAAACTGCAAAGTTTCACCCCTCAAAATTGCCTTTGAACCTTTCAGATCTTCTGGATAGGATCCCGAACTAAGGTTTGATAAATCCCACCCTTCTGCCCAACCAAAAGGTTCGATCCAAAGCTCTAAACTTTGATTTTTCTGAGGAGCTTCCATCCATGGTCACAGACATCCAAAATTCCAACTTTTGCAGAAGCCCTAATTTTCCATCTTTTCGATCAAAGTCCCAAACTGGGGTTTGATCAATCCCGATCTTCTTCCCAACCAAAAAATCTGATCTTGGTATCTAAATTTTGATTTTGATGAGTAGCACCTAGCCGTGGTCTCCGATTACAAAAATTCCAACTTTCTCTGAAACCCTAAATTCTCGAAGCCATGAATGAAGGTGCTCAAAAATAATTCTGTTTTGACATAAATATGCACCTGATTGTTTCTGGTGTAAATCCTAACTTACCGATCCATAAGGTCTGACCTCAATTGGATTCTCTGAGAGAGATTTATGCTAAGTGTTGCAACATGACCTGTTTATGGGATAAAACAAGAGAGCGAACTTGTACGGTGTGCCACATGTCACTGGTTCAGTTTTGGCCTCTGAAAACGTTACCTAAGAAAGTACCATCCATGCACTACCTGTCACTTTTTATGAAATTTCATTTGGAGCTTCCTAGCCCAAGTTATGACCTTTTTTCCTAGGTCACTTGTTTATGACTCAGATCTAGAAGAGGTAGAAACCCTAGATTGTACAGATCATAAAACACAAAGTACAACGAATTAAAAGTTGTCCTTTAGACACAAGGTACATGGGGATTCTATATTTGAATTGTAAAAGTTTTAGATCCGGAAACTTTGCCAAAATGGATTTATAGCGAAAGTTCTACGATGATTGGTTTTTTCTATATCAAGCCCTAGCATCGCAAGTGCAACAAGTTTCATACATGCCATACCATGCCTTCTTTTAGGCTAGCTCTGATACCATGTTAATTTTTCAGAATTTACTTCAATTTGATATAGGATCTTAACTGAGAGAATAACATGTACAGCATATCAATCATGGACACAATAATGCAAGCACACAAGAAACACTGAGTTTACTTGGGGAAAACCATAAAGGTGAAAAACCCCAATAACTTCCTCGGAGATAGATAGAGCAATGATACAACCTAAGCATAAGAGATAGTCTTCTCCTAGCAGCATCTTCTCCTCCTCCACTATTGTGCCACTCTCTCATGAGTGCATGAGTGAGAAGTGAATGATCAAATAGAGTGCCTCCCGCACTCTATTTATACTTGACTTGACTTGCCTAATAACCTTTACTAGGTCGGCCTTAACTTAACCACATAACATAATGCTGACTGGGCTGACCCCCAATAGGGTGGTCTAATAACCCTTCGACCCACATGGCCGACCCCCAATAGGGTGTTCTAATAACCCTTTGACCCACATGACTTATACAGGACCGACCCCATCAAGGTGGTCTAATAACCCATCAAGTATAAGTTACGACACTTACAATATAAATGACGACACTTCTGTATAGAGGAATAATAACATCTCTATAGGAATACAAACACATCTATATAGAGGAATAATACCATATCTATAGGAGTACAATATACATATATGAAATACATTCTGAAGTTACATATACATCAACAGTTAACATCAAATCCTAGATCCAGAATAACTAAATCAAACTCGTAGTCCCCAATATGGACATTCATGCGCATTTCCTTTCCCGTCTTCTTCCTTTGCAAGGAATTCACCATGGACTCCCTCCATCCCTGAGTCGGTCGACGCAACAGACTCTTGATCTCGGCCAGAGCATCAGGATCTATTGCCAGCAATAAACAACTTTCCAAGCAGTGTTGTAAGGTGCCATACTAATGTGACGGTCCTACTTCCGATGTTGAGTCGAAAGCCGAGGGCATGTCATAAACAATTGACTTACCACGATCTTTTTCCATCCAACTACACGCTTGAAAGAATGCATCACGCTCGGCATCAATGTCAAATTGTGGCCTCTTCTTCCCATTCGGCCGAATCAGAGGATGCGAACCATCTTTGTCGATTGTCACACCTCTGCGAGTGATAACAGGAATAGCAGCATCTTGTGTCCTCGACTCTGCTGAAATTGTCGCAACAGTTGGTCCCTAATTCTAGTTCGAAAGTGGGTCCGCAGGTTGATTCACATTCAGGTTGGTGTTCTGATTCGGACGATGGTTCTGGTTTTGTTGGGGATTCTGATTTGGAAACTGGTTATAGCTCTATAACTGCGGTATATTTCCTTCCTTCCATCACGCAATCAACTACGGATAGTTTTCAATAGTGTGATCAGTAACAAAACAAAACATGCACTGGGTCTGCAACTGTGGTCACTCTCTCTGGTAGTGTCCCAACACTCCACAATTATAACATTGGACAGGTTCATGACCTCGTCCTCCTCCACGACTAAAGCCTCCACCGTGTCCTCCCCGAAATCCTCCACGAAATCCCCCTTGTTGTTGATATTGTGGTTAAGGAAACTACTGCTGCATGGGATTCAGTTGTAGCTGCACACACTATCCTGGCTGAACGCATGGTGCTGGTTGAACGTACTGTGGCTACTGCGAAGCCATCAAGATCTTAGTATATTATGGCATAAACTATTGTAGTTGCGGTTGCAGTACAAATTGCATCTGCGATTGAAATAGAGGCTGGGATACCTATGGCTGCAGTTGCAGTTGTTGTACAGCACACTGGACGTCCTTCACATAGAATGCGTCGTACGTTCTTTCCTGAAGTAAGCCATATGCGCGACAATCCTTATCTTCATGTCCCATGGATTTTCAGAATGTACAATACAAATTCATCGGCTTTGTGACCATATTTTGCATGTATTGACACTCCTCATGTCGATGCCCATATACCTGACAGATGCGGCACCACGGCATACCTCCGCCACTCAATGGGTTCGGTGCTCCGAATACCAGATAGTTGCGGAAGTCTGGGAAGCTATCCTCAATATTCCCTTCTGCATGACATCGCGTACACCAAGCCTCTTCACGATGATCCTTACCCTTCTTAAGTTCTTGCAATTGTATTGTCAAGTTGGCCAACTGTGTCTGAATCTGCAACATGCCCACTGCGTTCTCACCAATCGACGAAGCTTCTTACCTCATTGCAATCTCCAGAGCCTCACTCGGCGTTGTAATGTTCTGTTGCATCAATGGTAGTCGAATGTGAGGTAGCAATGCCATGATGAACCATTCTTTGTGCTGGACATCGCTCATGTCAAAGCTCACCCTTGCCATTAGTGTTTTGACCTGTTGGTCAAAATACCACACAGTTTCATTGGGATACTGCTTAATCTCTTTTAGTTCTGTAATATACTGCGCTTCAGACTTGGGTTTTCTGAACTCTGCAATCAATCCTTTTCTGACTTCTTCCAGCGTCTTCTTTGGGGTGCCTGCGGGAACTTGAACAAACTTCATAAACCAGTCCAATGTGCGACCTCGAAGAGTTATCACCAATTTTCCTTTCTTCGAATCATCATCAGTAATTTGCTTAACAGTCCATACTGCTTCACATAAGAACCAGTATTGCTCGGGATTATCTGTTCCATTTCCATGGAATAGTGACAACTTTGCATCTTCTCCCACCATCCTGGGATTCCTTCCTATAGTCGCTGAGCTACTAGCAATCAAGTTCTGTTGACACAATGAACATTGTGGTGTCAAAGTTGTATTTCTTCCTAGGTGAGAGATAGTGAGCGGAGGTGTGGGTACATTTCTGTCGGGGGTTGGTCTTGCCTCTATCCTGGGCGTAGCCTGGTTGTCCTTGTCGGCATTATGAGGTCACTTCATCCCATGTGTTATTCCTTCGTAGCTTTTCATTTCTATCACAGCAGGACCTTCTCCTGTCCTCTGCCTCTTTTCCTGTCAAAACCTTGCTCCTCCCCTTGTAATACCACTCTCTTCCTCGGCTTCCTTCACAATCTCGTCATAACTTGCACCCATCTACCCCGTATCATTCCATGTACTTCCCCCCTGCTGTCGCGGTATCCACAGCCTCTGCCCACTAGGTTTCTACTGATCAAGGTGCATCTCCAAATGCCCTTTTCGCAGATGAGCATCTTAATGGACAACTATAGCGATAACAGAAACCTACCTCTTGGTCCATTGAAAAAATCCCTTTCAGCTTCGCTATAAGACTTTGTCATATCAACCACAAACTCGGTGATATAGCCTTCCAGTATACTGTCGACCCAGACCTCAACAGCCCACGATGCTTTGTTGTCAACTTCTTGCAACTCTTGGATCAATTATGGGGTCCAAGCTGTCGGCTCAGCACCTTGGAAGTTCCTCTTCTGATAGGTCAATTTTGATAGCCATTCATACAGGATGATTGGGAACTCACAGAAAAAAATATTCATGTGGACCGTCGTGTATGTACTTTTCCAACCACCAATTTGTCGACAACCCAGGGTTCTGATTTTCTTTCTTGGAGAACTCTCGCAATTTTAGGTCGAACCAATCTTGGATTTCCAGTCTCGTCGGATGCCACAACATGTCCTCCTTTCACTTCGCGCGAGGTCCCGGCAATGGAACCATTTGTTGACACAAACCCAGTCGATAGGGGTTCCTCACACTATTGACACCCAAACCACCACGATCTCCCTGAAAACCGACCCAGACAGGTTTTACCCTGTCCAACAACACCTGCAGAGCAGATGAGGTCTCACCCGAGATGTTCAAGGGAGAGCTGACGGAACCAAGTTTCTGCCAAATGAAGGAGGACTTTGTGCATCAACTGATGAACTTATCACAACATTGCATAACATATCTAAGCATTCAACTTAGGCATTAAGCATAAACGCAACATCATTCAACATATCTCATAATTGACATAACCATAAATGCGCAATATATATCACAGTAAAACATTAATCGCAGTAAGGAAACATCGCATCATTCACATATTCATATCACATGATGCATTCATCACAAGGGAACACGAAAGACACAGTAATTTTGCTCAACATCATATCATATTAACCTTTGCAACAAGCCATAGATACAACAATAATTCCTTTGTTGCATACCCAGATTAACAGACAAGCAAAATCATTTGTGCTCAACAGTCTCTTCAATTCATCAGCTCATGGATTTCCAACTCGGTATATCAACACTTACAATTCTATGTCTATTTATATGCTTGCACCTTTACATTTACGGTCCACTTAGACAGCCGCCTAACTACTTCTTAACAAACTCTACAAAAGATGACCAAAAACCCACATAATGCGGTCCAAATGACCCAAAACCCACATAATGCGGTCCAAATGACCCAAAACTACCTAAGCTTATCGGCTTGCACATTGTTTTCCTCCTTTCGCGGTACCTTCGGCTTTGCGCAGTATCCACGATGCTGCGATGCTGACTCCTCCAAACCACCTGCCAACAATGATATTTTCAATGAAATATGTTGTTTTTTTTTATTTAAATAAAAAATGTGATATCTAACATATTTCAAGATTTTCACAGGATCCCTAACACCTCTAAAGTGACAATGGCAAGATTGGGAAAACATGGCCAGCACAAATTGGGCCAAGGTAGATATCAAAAACTAAAAGCATGAATTGTAAGGTTCAATTGATTAATTGTATCCAAATTTATTTAACTATAGAAAACAAATAAATGAGTTATTACAAGCAAATTTCATGATGTTATGAATTGCATGGAAATACATTCCAATCGGCTACCACCAAAGAAGACCAGGAGCTCGGTTTCAAGTACGGTTTTCAAGGTGTGGTGGAATATTGAAAAATCTTGGAGCAACCCCACTTTCCCCATCAATGCACAAATAGGTAAATAACATCAATAAGGCCATCACTGTAATATACTTGTAAAATCTATCCATGATTGATTATATATCACTAATAAATAAATTTGTTTGTTTGTTTTAAGCATGAGAGAAACAAAAGCAGTGAGGGTAGCATTACTGAATAGGTACCAAATGACAGTGGGAAACTACCTCATGATGGTGGCCAACAACCTAGCCATTCATGTATGTATGCTAAAAAAATAGAAGAATTTACTATGATTATAAATATTTAATTGTTGACTTGCACTTTTAAATTTCCTTCTTTCAATGGAAGAGCATGTTTCTGATGATGCTCAATTGGAAGAGGAACAAATGGCACAACCAATGAACAGTCCAGTTGTCTCATCTATTCCAACATGTTAACGACATTGTAACGATATTGGAAATAATGAAATACTTATATCAATAATAACTAAGCATATCTATATAATCGATTTTGTTATTGTAGTTGATGGCCCTTTGCAATGACCACAGAATTATCATCGACGTCCCAGACATATGGTACGTGAGAGCATGCAAACCGAATCAACACAAGGAGAGGACATAGAAAATACATTGTCACATGTAAACAATGATGCCCCGAGCATCAGGTTTTTGTTCAACAAAAGATCAAAACTGAGAAATAAGTGATTGTATAAATTTAAGACTCGTATTTTTTATGACTATCTTTATTAATATAATTTTTTTGTTTGAACAATTCTTGTTATGCGCCACTTGAATTCTTATGCATGAATGTTAATTATATATATGTTTTGTATGTACAAAAAAACATTTATTTTGTACACGGTACATTCAATTATTTTCATGCACAATGGATTTTAGAGAAATTGAAGTACATGGTCTAATCAATGATCTTAAGGTTCACCTCATTGTTTATCTATATATATCAATGTTAAGGGATATATGGTTACATGATCACACGTATTTAAAGATCACACATCTTTCATCACACTGTACAATGTCACACTAGATAGATTGGGTATGATGAATTGAGAGCGATGTGAGGGGGGGGAGGGGCCATATGAACTTCCACCTCCACGTGGTTGGGCATGTTCAATAGAGAATAACTTATCATTGAAACAAAGAGGATATCATTAAGGTATTCCACTTTAGTCTTATATAGCCTTGTACATGTTTAAATGCTTATGTATTTGCTTAGTTATTATTTAGTCATATAAAATTTTAATCTTTGATGATTTATGCAGGTCTTGGCAATGGAAATGCAACTTGTGGTGGATGCATATTAAATCATCACCAAAAGAGGGTATGGTAGTTTATTTATTCAGTAGTTTATGTATTCAGTATTTTATTTATTTATTTATTCAGAGAAGACATATCTTCATTCCTCTCAATTGATTCACTATAATCCCTTGACTATCACTACCCTCATGCTACTCTTCCTCGGTGATCGAGGAAAATAAAATGTGTATATACTTATATTACAAGATGTTTCCTCCTATCATAATGAAACAAACATGCTTGTGTCCTTCCACAATCAAACACTATTACAATGTAGTGTGGTTGACTTACAACTCTAAAGGAAGATACCTTTAATTGAGATGAAAAAGGTGAGGGCTCTCTATTCCACCAAAATTGCTCAAGACTTGCACCTAGATTGATCCACTTCAAACAATATGATTGCACATGAGATACAATCACCACCACTTAACCATTGAACCAAGACATCATACAAAATTGTACATAATTATTGACCTTATTATTTTTTGTATCTACTTAATTAAATCCTTATTGACCTTAGTAGTTCAATCAAATGATAAAATTTGTAGGGTTTCTTAATTTTTTTTATGTCATAATTTTCATTTCATAGCACATCAAGTTCAAAAATTAAAATCAAGAACATATTTGATATGAAGTAGAAGTTGAAGGATACATTTGAAATGACCGACCTAGGTCTTTTCCATTTCATTTTAGGCATCTAAGTGTTATATATCAATGATGGTATATTCATTTATCAACCCAAATATGCACTTGAATTGTTAAAATGATTTATTATGGCTAATTTTAAGCCTTGTCAAACACCATTTTTATCAGGTGTTAAAATGAATGAGTGTCATTCTCCAAAATTTGATGTTACTTTATACAAGCAACTTGTTGGGAGTTTGATTGATTTAATTCATAATCAGCATATAGGTTGTTCACTATTAGTATGGTTTATAACTTCATGCAATACCATAGGGAAAGTAATTTGAAAGAAATCAAGAGGATTGTTCATTATGTGAATGGGAAAATCTCAATTGGGAATTCAGATTATGACAACCAATCTATACAATTGATCAAGCATATTGAATCAGATTGAAATGGTGATATTGATGACTACAAACTGACTTATGGCTATGCATTTAGACTTGGGTTGGGATCAAATGTGTGGTAAGGTAAGAAGCAACAAATTTTTTCGCTATCAACCATTGAGGTAGAATAAAAGGTTGTAATGAATGCAACAACATAAAATCATAAGGAGTGGGGTGGTTTAGGTTTTGGGGTTTTGTTTTTAAGTTTGTTCTCTTTTCAACCGTAGTCAGTTGAGTTAGTTTGGTTGCATCAAAATTGGCATGTCAATAATGACAACATTTTTTTAGTATAGTTTTCAATGTTTCCATTGTTTTCTCTAGTTACGCAAAGGGCTTGTAGTTGTGGTAGGAAATATCACATATTATGCTTTGAAGATTATCAAATGTCTAGTTGTTCGAGCGTTAGTCTAGTCATGATGAAGGTTGGGAATTGTCATGGTCAATAATTGTTTTTGTTTTCAAGTTCATAGTTGTAATATAGCATGGATTTTAAACCTTTAGTAAGCCTAATTGTGGCCTAATTAGAGTCTAATGTGTTCGACTAAGTAGAAATATTTATGGGTATCATTGTAGGTTGAGATTTGTGTTGGTACAAGTTATTATGGGATGATTAGACATCTATAGTTACCTACTATTTGGATTTGTTGGTTTATCCAGCAAGACTGAGAGGGGGGGTGAATCAATATTGCCTTCTTTTTCCTTTAACTAAAACAATTAGTGTTTAAACAATGTATACTATGAATCAAACAAGCAAGGAGAGAGAATTTTATCGTGGAAACCTCAAAGAGAAACCCACAAAATCAAACTTATTAATAAATTGATTTCTACAAAATTATTTTTTTGTTGCAATAGAAAGGATGATTCAACATCCCAGTTTTCTATATGCACCAACAGATAAGGATGCTGCAACACCCGTGTTTTCCAGCTGCAATTGGAAGGAGGCTACAACCTCCTTGACAGGCTTCGACCTGCCATTAGCACCACCTAGCTTCCCTGATATTTATAACTTATTGATTTTCTACTTGATTCATCAATTCTAGAAATGCTTCATGTTGTTGGTCTCTCACTTTCTTTATGTTGTTGGAATCGCCCTTTCTTTATGCTACTGTGATCTGCATTGTAGAGACATCTTTCCTCTAAATAAAAACTCTATTTAAATACCTCATTCACTCATAGGAGTGTGTCTCTTCAGTTCATGTCTTTCCAATTCGTGTCTTTCTAAATATTTGTTTATTAAGTTCTATGTTATATCTCTGTTAATTACTAATTTTTAATTAATTAATTAATTAAACCTTTTGACCATGTGGGAATCTACCTTGCTATCCTATGCAGACATCTCCCTTTCTCTCTATTGCGGGCATCAATTCCAATATTCAACATTCTCACCCTTTGGAATTGATGGCAACACCAATATTTCTCCTCCTCTGGAAACAATGACAAAGGCCTCCTTTTGATAGCTCCCCCCGTCAACATGTCTCCCCCTGACAAGGCATTTTCTTCCTTTATCTATTGTAGGGAGATTACTCCCAACTTTTGTCTAAGATACTCAAAGGCTTCTTTGGGTAGTGGCTTAGTGAAGGTATCAGCTATCTACTCTTTTGTATCAACATATTCCATTCTGAGAACCTTTTGTGACACTTGATCTCTTAGATAGTGATATTTTATTGGAATGTGTTTTGTCTTGGAGTGCATGACGTGATTTTTTTATATGTTTGTGGAACTGGTATTGTCACAGTTTATCACTATGGGACTCTCATACTTCAAAAGTATGTCTTCCAATGTCTGCTTCATCCAAATGACTTGAGTACAACATAATGCAGCAGCAATATATTCAGCTCCTACTGTAGATAGTGCGATGGAAGGTTGTTTCTTGCTTAGCCATGATACCAAACAGTCTCCCAAGTAGAATGCAGATCCATTGGTATTCTTTCAGTCATCAACACTTCCTGCCCAATCTGCATCAGTGAAGTCTTTTAAAGTGAATTCTTGGCCTTTTGGGTACCATAAACCATACTCCATAGTACCTTTCAAATATTTGAAAATTATTTTTATTGTTGTTACATGTGTTTCTTTGGGGGTTGATTGGAATCTATCAACCAATCCTACAGTTTGCATCACATCCGTTCTTGTAGATGTCACATATAGAAGACTACCTATCATAGATCTATACATAGCATGATCCACTTCCAAATATTCGTCATCCTTGCTTAACTTACAGCCAGTGATCATTGGGGTATTAACAGGCTTGGAATATTCCATCTTAAATTTTTTAGCATCTCTTTAATGTACTTGGTTTGAGAAATGAAAATCCCTTTGTCTGATTGAGTGACTTGTAAACCTAAGAAGAATGTTAGTTATCCCAACAGAGACATCTCAAATTATTTCTTCATATCTGAAGAAAAGTTTACACTTAGGACTTGTAGATCACTTCCAAATATGATATTACTATCAGTGGGCCCTCTTATGTATCCTTGTTGTTTCAAGTAGTTGTCAAGTCTTGAAAACCATGCCCTTGGATCTTGTTTGATAACATAGAGTTCCCTTTTTAATTTGCAAACATAATCTTTGTTTTTTATAAGAGAAAACCTTCAGGTTGTTCAATATAGACTTCTTCTTCAAGATTTCCATTCAGAAATGCAGATTTAACATCCATTTGATATACTTTGAAATTTTTGTAACATGCAAAAGCTAAAAACATCCTAATTCCTTCAAGTCTTGCTACAGGGGCAAATGTTTCTTCAAAGTCAATACCTTCCACCTGAGCATATCCCTTGCATACTAGTCTGGCCTTGTTTCTTATTACTTTACCATCTTCATTTAACTTGTTCTTGAAAATCCACTTGGTCCCAATCACATTCTTGTCTTTAGGTCTTGGTACAATTTCCCAAGTTTGTTTCTTCTCTATTTGGTCCAGCTCCTCATTCATAGATTTGATCCAATCATCACTTTTGCTAGCTTTTGCAAATGTTTTAGGCTCTACTAGCGAAAGTAGTGCTTGTTCTTGATCATATATTAACCTTCTTCTTGTTTGAACTCTAGTACTTATGTCACCAATAACTTGACTTTCAGGATGATCTCTTTGAATTCTTCTTGATGGTGATCGTGTATCAGGTCTTCGAGAATCTTCTTTGTTTGTTATTTTCGTGAGATACCTCATCTTCCTTTTCTTCCTGCTCAATTTCTTCTTCATCCTGTGAATCCTCTTTCCTTTGTGAGTCTTCTTAGTCCTTATCATTATTTATTATGTCATCATCTTGAGTTCTAATACTTCTTGGCTTCATGTCATCTATTCTTACATCTGCACTCTCTATGATCTTGTGTAGTCTTTTATTGTAACATATATATGCTTTCTTGGTGGATGAATATCCTAGAAATATTCCTTCATCGGTTCTGGAGTCAAACTTACCAAAATCATCCTCATTCCTCTTTATGTAGCACTTACTGCCAAACACTCTGAAATATTTGACAGAGGCAGGTATTCCATACAATAGCTCATAAGGATTCTTGTCATAATTTACTCTGATTTTTCCTCTATTAAGTAGATAGACATTTGTATATACTGCTTCTCTCCAATATGCATCTAAAATTTTTTCTTCATTAAGCATAGTTCTAGCTGCTTCTTGGACTATCCTATTTTTTCTTTCCACGACGCAATTTTGATGAGGGGTCCTTGGAGCTGAAAATTGTCTTTTAATTCCATGGGTTTCACAAAACTCATTGAATTCATTTGAGGTAAACTCTCCTCCATTATCTGACCTGAAACATTTTATTTTCATATTTGTCTCATTGTCAACCATTGCTTTAAAAAATTTAAACTTCTCAAAAGCTTCTAATTTTTCTTTGAGGAATGTCACCCAAGTCATCCTTGTATAATCATCAATGAAAAACATGAAATAGGATTCTCCTTGCAATCTTTTAGTTCTTGTTGGTCCATAAATATCAGTGTGAACTATTTCCAATGGTTGTGAGGATGTATATTCCTTGATTCTGAAGCTGGCTTTAGTTTTTTTCCCATGTTGACAATGTTTACAAACTGAATTTTGAGGCTTCACAATCTTTGGAAAGCCTCTTACAGCTTCCTTCTTACTCACCTTTATAACATTGTCAAAATTCAAGTGTCCCATCCTTCTATGCCATAGCCAGCTTTCATCAATCATACTCATGTGGCATTGCTCTTCATTTTCTAGGATGTATACATTACTTGAATTCCTTACAGCAGTCCCAATAAGTTTTCCTGATTTTTTCTTCCCGATTTCACATTTCTCGGAATCAAATATGCAAATGCGGCCTTGATCACATGTTTGACTCACACTGAGAAGATTAGGCTTTAAGTCTTCTACTAGCAACACATTTTCAGCTCTGATTTTATTTCTAATAGAAATTGTACCTTTTTCCAATTATCTTAGAGGACATATTGTCTCCAAAAGTAATTTTTCCCTTTTGATCTCTTTTTAGGCTTATGAACTTGTTTGGATATCCTGTCATGTGTTTTGAACATCCACTATCAACATGCCATATGTTTTTCTTTTCTGTTGCACATAGAGCTATCATGGATTCTGTCCTCTCTACTATTTCTTTTTTCTTCAGGACCTTTCTCTGCTATTTGTCTTGAAACCTGCTTGCAGTATTCCTTTATGTAGGAGTCATTAGTTTTCATTCTCTAGCTATATGTCCATGGTTATTGCATTTGTAACATTCTATATCATAGATTTGTAGATGTGCAAAGGAGTTATGGTTTCCTTTTCTTTCTTTTGGATAATTGTTAGATGTATTCTTCTTATGAAAATGTACCATTCCATATGCTTTGCAATTCAGGGCTTTATGTCCAAAATTATTACATGAGTAGCAGTGACCCAAATAGATTTGTTGATACATGCTTGTCATTGATCTTTTAGGAACCATATTTGTCTCATGTAAGTGAGGATTAGATTTCTGACTATCCCTTGTTTTGGTTGGACTCATAATTGCAGCAACATAACTCTTTTTGTTATATCCTAACCCAGTTTTGTCACTTGATGGTCTTTGGGCACTTAGGATGTCATCTAGAGTCTTCGAGCTCTTCTCAAATTTTGTTTTAATACATTTCTCTTAAATTTTCTTTTTAATCTGAATAACTTATGCTTCAAGTCTTTCATATTCTTGCATTCTTTCTTTGAGCTGCAATTCTAAGTTCTCTTCAATATTCTTAGCCTCTTGGAGCTCGATCTTCAAATCTACAATGATTTGACTTGACTCATCATCTCTTTTCTTTTGTTCCTCTTCATGATCAGCTAGTTGTGTCTTAAACATTTAAACCTTCCTTTTACTTTTTCTCAATTCTTCAAGAGCACTTATGAGTTCGGCCTTTAGGTCCACCTCTCCTTGCATATATGATTCATCATCTGAAGCTTGAGTGTCTATTCCCATGAATAGAATTTTTGTTTCCTCATCTTCTTCTTCTTCATCTTCACTATCTTCCATAGTGTAAAAGATATTCTTCTTCCCATTAAAGTTCTTTTTTTTTGCTGCAGTGTTCTTCTTGAATTTCTTATAGGTTTCTCTATCATCACTATCATCTTGTTTGGGATAGGCTCATTTTGATGCAAAATTCCCAATTCTTCCACAGTTAAATAATTTCAAGGGTATCTTTCCTTCGTACTTACCAGTACCTTTCTCAAGTTTCCTGATGAAAAGAGCTTCTTCATCATCTGAGTTCTCAGAGTAGTTTTTGGGTAATGTTTCAGATTTCTTTGACTCTTTTGCGGCTTTGAATGTTGCCTCTTTTCTTGATGGTTTATTCTGTTATGTTCTCATCTCATAAGCAGTGAAGATTCCATGTAAATCATCCACTGTTAGAAATTCAAGATCATCTCGATCTTCTACAGTAGACACTTTGGAGTCATACCTCATTGGTAGTGTTCTTAGTACCTTTTCAACAACTTCTTTCTCCTATATTTCTCCTCCCAGGCCTCTAATTTCATTGACAATTTCATCTACTCTTAAAAGGTAATCTGCAATGTTTTCCTCTTCTTTCATTTTTAAACTTTCAAATTGTCCTTTGTATGTTTGGAGTTTGGATTTTTTTACTTTGGTAGCTCCTTCATACACATTTTTTAAATTGTCCCAAGCATCTTTGGTTGTATTACATTGCATGACTTTGACAAACACTGAATTGGATAGTCCATTCAAAATTGCATTCAATGATTTTGCATTCTTACACTCCAGTATGCATAATTTTCTCCTGTGAATAATGGAGGTCTATTAGCAGCTAAATCTTCTAGTTGATCCATAGTGTTTTAATAGGATCTTCCTTCCATTGATTAAATTGTAGTGAAGGAACCTTGCTCTGATACCAATTTTTGTTTTATCTAGCAATACTAAGAGGGGGCGGGTGTGAATCAGTATTGCCTTCTTTTTCCTTTAATTAAAACAATTAGTGTTTAAACAATGTATATTATGAATCAAACAAGCAAGGACAGAGAATTTTATTGTGGAAACCTCAAAGAGAAAACCACAAAATCAAACTTATTAATAAATTGATTTCTACAAAATTATTTTTCTGCTGCAACAGAAAGGATGCTTCAACATCCCAGTTTTCTATCTGCACCAACAGATAAGGATGCTGCAACACTCGTGTTTTCCAGCTGATACTAGAAGGAGGCTACAACCTCCTTGACAGGATTCGACCTGCCACTAACACCACCCAGCTTCCCTGATATTTATAACTTCTTTATTTTCTACTTGATTCATCAATTCTATAAATGCTTCATATTGTTGGTCTCTCCCTTTGTTTATGTTGATTGTCTCTCCCTTTCTTTATGATGTTGTGATCTACATTGTAGAGACATCTTTCCTCTAAATAAAAACTCTATTTAAATACCTCATTCACTCATAGGAGCGTGTCTCTTCAGTTCGTATCTTTCCAATTCATGTCTTTCTAAATATTTGTTTATTAAGTTTTATTTTATATCTCTGTTAATTACTAATTTTTAATTAATTAATTAATTAAACCTTTTGATCATGCAGGCATCTCCCTTGCTCTCATATGCGGGCATCTCCATTTCTCTTTATTGTTGGTATCAATGCCAATATTCAACACGATTGATGTGCATAATTACATCACCAAGTAAAGGAGTATGTCCTATGCCAATTTCTCTATCCATGTGCCCTCAAGAGATTTCAAATGTTTAAGTCCGTTATAACTAAAATTCATCATTTTGAATCAGGCTATTAAGTAGACTACTTCACAAGGTTGGAGCATTGATTTTAGTCTTGTGCATGCCTACTACTGATGTTGATTTTTACGTCCAACATGTGTCATTTATCATCATCCTTTCCCATTTTTATATCTTGCCACCCATAGCAACTGTGTGGAATGTTTCCAACCACTATGCACAATACTTTAGAATTCAGTTCTTTCATGATCTAATTGAGTTATATGTTCCTCTTGTAATGTTCAAGGGTATCATGATTGTATTATAGGTGAATTTGTTATAGTGTTGAATTCAAGGTTCAATATTTCCTATTGTTCTTATCTCATAATTTTCGTGCCCTTCATTGAATGGTAGTATCTAGATCTTCTCTAATTTTGAATGACAAGGTGCATCTACCTTGTCTTACAGTTACAGTATAGTAGGATACTTATTGGGGAACATATTATTCAAACATCCATATATCAAGGTGGTATAGAGTTTCCCACCCCATTTTTATGGAATTTTTAGTAGCTACTAATGAGGGATTAGCTAGGAATTCCACTCTATAGTATGGCATAGTAATTCAAGCAGCATAATTCATTAATCTCCTATTATATATCACAATATTATAAGCTCGAGAAAATCATATTGACTTCATTTAATAATTATGGGCATGATAATATTTTCTTGTGTCATCACAAAAGTGAAATATTATCCTTTATCTATTGCATCCTAATTTTCACTATTGATTGCTTCTCAACTATTTCTTTTATTGATTTTCTTTCTTAGAGTACCATGAATCTTGGTCATAATAGTTGGAGTAGTTCTAGTCTTTATTCCAATTGGATTTCCAAATAGTACCCATGTTGGCCCCTTGATTTGAGTGGAAAATAGAGTAGAAGGGTTGAATCAAGGGTGAGCCAATGGTTATGGTTAAGGATTGTTGGCCCGACCTTCATCTTTTGGATATAGGTTGTGGAAGATGAACATCTAGAGGAGAGCAATGAAAGTGTATGGGGATCAATGTAGAATACTTGGAGTAATTTTGTTGCCAACAATTAATGAAATTGAATGTGATTAATAGATCAACCTAGGTAATGGATTAACTCAATCATCCTTATCCCTTTTGTAATTGTCTTAACATGTCAAGGACAACAAATAGTTTTGTATAAGATCCCATTGAGGCTAAGTAAAACGGGTTATGATGGCTATAGTCATTACTATTGTTACTATTTTGACTATAAATAGGGTTGATGTTGTTATGTATGTATGGTATAGATCCATGTGAAAGAAAGATCCACTTGAAATCCTTTTGTTGTGATGTTGTAGATAATCATTGTATCTAATGCATATGAATAAAAGGAGTATGGTTTTGGTTAGGATACTCAATTCTCACTCAAGAGACTCAAGTTCAAATACCAATAATCCCTTGGGTAGATTAGGCTAAGGAATCATTATTTTTTGCTTGGTATATAAGGGAATTGACTTTGAGAGTGATTAGATATATTAGGGTATGACATGATCAATGTCATCTTACCATATTTGGATGACCTCAAGGATCATTCAAAGAAACGGCCACAACACCTAGACCATATTTGCAAAATATTTTTTAGGATTAGATGTATTCTAGGTCTTGCAAAAATTAGACTTAGTTATCTCCCTTGAGTCCTCTAGATATATTGGGCTCTTATTAACAGGAAATCTAGCTCTGCGGGGCTCTTTTTATTTTTAATTCTTTAGATATCGTTGATATATCAATGATTTTTCATCATTAATGTTACAAATTTTCATTGTTAGTTCAACATTGTCGTCACAAAATTATGGTTTATCGTCATTGTATCGACGTGTCTTTTTCACTAAATGTTAAAGTTATTTGTTGCTAGTACAACGCCATTGTCCTCGCAGTGCTATAAGCTTGTGTAGATCCGTTGAGGTCATTTCGTTGAAAGATCGAGGTCCGTCCACTGCAAACTAAACATTACTTCATTGCAACACCGATATTATTCCATGTGGGTATTTCTTGTGGGTTGGATGTACTCGTCTCTCTATCGACACTTTTACTTCGGAGCCTTCGGGACATTTCATTGTAACATCAACTTTAATCCATTGCTTGATCGATGTTCTACCATTGAAACATCAGCGTTATTCCCTGCCGCTAATCTTTGTCGGTTGAGTGTAACCGTCGCTCTATCGACACTTTTGTGTTAGTCGCTTCAGGATGATTCGTTGCAACATCGACAATCGAGCATTACAACATTGACGCACATTTGAAATAATAAGAAACAATAATAACTTTAAACATGCCACATGGCATGTCTTCATTAGTTGGGATTTCAACAATTTTTCATCGATGTCGCAATAATGACGAAAAAATACCAACGAAAATGGCATTTGATTTCGTTGCAATTGAAACACAAGACCGTCAAAAAAGCAACATATGGGCATCAAAAAATCAGTCATGGGTTTGTTGATGCCTCGGATTGGCCCATGCGTCAACAAAGGAGATAACCCAGTCGAAGGCTTCAGATAACCCTACGCAAGGATTACCATATCCTGAAGTTGTTTGGTGTAGCTAACTCCGACGGGTTTTACGGCTCCGTTATCCGCTAGGTAAGGGTTGCTCCTCAAAGAGAAGACTTTTGATCATAACTAAAATTAATTCATAAATTCAATCTAAATTCTAATCTATGATGCAGATTAAATCCTATTGAAACCAACTTTGTTGTAACCAGTTTATATCATTCTGCCAATCTATGATAAATGGAAAAAATGTTCATTTAGATAGATTAACAGAATGAAAGCAAAAATGCTCTTTTATAAACTGATCATTGAAACTATTAGTATTCAAAATGTGCAATTGATTATCAAACTGATAAATCAGATCAACATCAATCAACAAGTTAGAAAAATTAAAAGCTATGCAATAAACAATGATCATGAATACATTCGAGATCCTTCCTATCACAAATTAAAGCAGATTAATACCGCAATTGATTATGGTTTCTGAAGTCTAAACATAGCCACATAATTTGAATATAAGATAACAATCAATACATTATGAAGATAATTGCATAATTGAATAAGAAAATGAGAATTAATAAATTCAAAACAAACTCAATCTATTGATGAAGCTGGTGTCAACAATACAGAAGATCTTTTAATCTAATCGACTAGCTCACAAAGAAATCATAGAGCATCATCTGCAGATGCAAACAGTAAACCATCAACATGAAAATGCTTGACAAGTTTATATCACGGAAAATGAAAAATCTTTTTCTTTGGAGATCCCTCATTCACTCTGCATAGCAGGTAGGTATTTATACAAAGTGAATGATTCAGAAAATAAGATCATTTTTCCCAATCGCTGAGCTAACTAGCTAAGTTGCTTCATTTAGCAAATCCATCCATGAGAAAAATCTGGGAAAATCCGTTTTAGAAAACCAGTCGAGTCTCCCAAATGAAGCACTTTCTGATGATTTTTCTCACAATCCATCTAATTTGGATCATTCTACACAAAAACCATGTCCCATATTTTCTAGATTCATCTCCATCGCTCTAGGAGTAGCGTCCGAAAATGATTTTTGGATTGACATTTTTTAAATTCTTCATGATTCGTGATGTTAATTGATCTCTTCAAATCCAAATACACACCTTTACAATTCAAAATATTAAATTAGAAACAATAAACAACATTATAAATCTAATGAAAAAAATCCAAATCCATAAAAATCCATTTGCAAAACAAATAATAATAGAAATAGGAAAATCTAATCCAAATCCGAAATTGGTTTTTCAAACAGGTTTCAGGGTGGTTAAGCTATCTATTTGGAAAAAATAATGTTCCAAAATCATTCATCATCCTCTAATCTTTCCAACGAGCCATCCCAGGATCGATTTGGACTTCTAGAACTCGAGGTATTGCTCCTAGAAGCCTTGATACTCAACAGTTGTTGATTTCATTGTTGGAGAATTATGACCGTTGATTTGGATGTCAAAATCATTATCCCACATGCATTGGGAAAAATAATTTTGAAGTGTTTATAATGATTTTTCCACACATAATTATTTATAGAAAAACATATGAGAGAAATAGATAATGGGACCCACAATAATTATTTTTCCAAAATAACAAAACCAAAATTAACAAAGGAAAACAAAATTAAAATTAAAATATAAAATAAAAATCACTATTTTCTAAAATGTCACAATAAATTAAAGCAAATAAAATATCATAAAAATAACTTATAGGAGAGTTAATAAGTCCCACAAATTAATCAAATGCTTTTGTGTTGCAATGGTTTCATTAAATTAAATTGTGTGAGTTCAAACTATAGATTTAATAAAAGGTATTTTTCAAATTCACAAATTAATTTAATCAAAACCAAAGCATGATCATAAATATTAAAATCAATTTTAAAAAGCTTAAATTAAACATCCAAAATATTAAACTAGCCTAAACAAACATACTAAAAAAAAAGATTATTTACAAAGTATCATGATTCTAGATATGCAAATGTAGAAATAATATTTGAATATTAGATCAATGCAATATCTAGACTCATGATGGGTGAAATCAAATGATCAATCAAAATCCCAAAACAAAAAGGTAATAACTAGCCATCATCTCGAATAATAATTTTATGCAACGAAGACCAAATCTAGGTGGGGAAATGTGAAGCATAACATGGTAACCCACCAATAGCATGAAACCAACTCAACCAAATCCAAAAAGAAAATACATGCTAGATATCAGCAACAATGGGAATAATCTAAATGATGCTAGAGATGCAGAAGAAGGATCAGCTAAATGTTGCAACTAATCGATCATCAAAACATCATGTATATGGGTGAAATATCTATAATAATAATTTCTCTATGTATCAATCAACATCCAGATAGATCGTGTAAAGTCAATGTGAAAAAATGTGGACTAAAATATTAATTAGAAAAGTATAAAAAGTTTTCAAGTTCACAATATCAACACAAATCGGAATCGACAAAATTTTGAAAAGTCGAAGTCGGGAACGAGATTTCGACAACTTCTGCAAGTGAACCGACTGCCGACTATCGACTTATCCTCAAAATGTCGAAGTCGGGGAGTTAATAGATTTAAAACAACTTGTTGGAATGGAAACCGACTCCCGACTGCCGAAAAAGTCGGGGAGTCGGGAAGTAAAGAATTCAAGGTGAACTTTTCACAAATTTTAATGAGTGTTCTGACTTCTGAGGTTGCTTAAAATGTTGGGAAACAAAACTAAACAAGCAGAATTTCATGTAATGATTATCCCGAAGTTGTGGATATATCAAATCTGATCAATATCGTTATAAAATCCAAAAAGATGAGATCCCGATATATTGAAATCAATACAAAATATCAAGAAATGAACTGAATCAAGTGGATGTTGATTGTTAATGCATGATTGTGCATCGGGCTAGAGATAAGATGAAAAATATATCATACCATGATCAAATAGAAACATAATCAAAACAAATTGACCCAAGATCCATCAAACTGGAGAAGGGAAATTATTGTTTTGAAAATTTAAGTGGGGAACCCTTCATTTTGATCAAAAAATGTAGGGGAGTTGTAGCCACAACAAGGTTCTAGTGTGGCCTTACCAATGTACCTTCCACAATTCAAACCTTGGTGAATTCTATTTTTAAACCCTTGCTTAGAAAATTTGTGATAGTGTTTTTTGATGATATACTGATATATCAAATCTTGGGAATTGCATGTACAACATGTTGACAGGGTCGTAAAACTGTTGTAGGAGAACCAACAATATGCCAATCCTTATAAATGTTCCTTTCGGGTTTAATAAGTGGAATATTTGGGTCGTATTGTATCTAATGAAGGTGTCAAAGTTGACCCCAAGAAAATTAAGACTTTCATGGAATGGCCAATTCATAAAACCTTGAAGAATCATAGAGGATTCTTAGGATTGACAAGATACTACTGTAAGTTTGTCAAGAATTATGGTCAAATAGCAACCCCTCTAACAAAATTATTGAAAAATGATTCATTCTCTTGGACTCAAGAAGCAAACTAAAGCTTTTGAAAAACTTAAAGTGGCTATGTGTACAAATATTGTATCAGCCACGCTTGATTTTTTGCCGAAAAACCTTTATTGTCGAATGTGATTCCTTAAGGCATGGCATTGGTGTATTTTTAATGCAAGAAGGAAGGACCCTTGCCTTTGAGAGTCTCCAACTTAAAGGGGAAAAATAACTTAATCCAATTTATAAAAAGGAAATGTTGGCCATACTACATGCAATTAAGAAATGGCGCCCTTACCTAATAGGAAGACATTTCAAGGAAAGAACGAATCATGACAATCTTAAGTACTTCTTGGAACAACGATTATCTTCAAAAGAGCAACAAAAATGGGTTTCACAAGATGTTAGGTTATTTCTTTGAAATTATCTACAAAAAAGGAAAACAGGAAGTGGTGGCAAATGCACTTCCAATAAAATAAGATGACACGGAGGGCTTACTATGTGTTTTTCCATTATGCAATCTGAATGGGTGGAAGAAGCAAGGACATAATGGAAACAAGATTAGAAATCATGCAAGCTAATTCAACAACTACAAGAGGACCCTAGTTCACTAGATAAATTTGTGTGCAAGAATGATTCACTATGGTACCAGGATTGCCTATATTTATGTAAGAATTCTCAACTCAAACAAAAAATCCTTTTGGAATTGTGCACTTCTCCTATAGGAGGGCATTCAGGGTTCTTGAAAGCTTACCAGGATCAAGTGGATTTTTTATAGGAAGGTCTTAAAATTGATGTCCAAAATTTTGTGGTAGCATGTTTGGTTTTCCAACATAACAAAGGTGAGACAATCAAGACACCAAGTTTTTTGCATCCATTAGCCATACCAAGACAATGTTGTGAGGAGGTCTCAATGGATTTTATCACAGGTCTACCAAAGTCAAAAGGAAATACTTTCATCATGGTAGTAGTGGATTGACTCACAAAGTATTCCCATTTATGCTCTCTTTCTCTTCCTTTTAAATCAAGTATACTAGCTGCAGCATTCATAGAAATACTTCAAAAGATACATGGAATCCCCAATAATATTGTAAGTGATAGAGACCCAATTTTCACTAGTAAATTTTAGAAGGAAATATGTTCTTGTTTGACCACTCAATTGGCTCACAACTCCTCTTACCATCCAAAATCTGATGGATAAACTGAGATTGTGAATAAATTCCTAGAAGGGTATCTTCATTTATTTGAATATGATAAACAAACATAATGGGTTAATTGGTTTCCCTTAAGAGAATGGTGGTACAACACATCTTTCTATACTTCATCAAAAATATCACCGTTCATGGTACTTTATGGCTATCATCATCCTACCATCACATCATCCTTGAAAGAGAAAGCTAATGTTCAAGCAGTGGAGGATCATATAGATAACAAGAGGTTCTCCAACTATTGAAATATAACTTAGCTATAGAAAAAACAAAAAATGAAACAACAAGCATATCAACATCATAGTGAAAGTAAATTTGAAGTGGTAGATTGGATATTTTAAGGCTACAACCATACAAATAGATGTCCCTCAAGTAGAAAAATAAGGGCAATAAATTAGGAACCAAGTACTATGGTCCCTATAAGGTGTTCCAGAGGATTGAAACTATGGCTTACAAATCATATTCGCCTCCATTTTCATGCATACATCCAACCTTCCATGTTTCTTTCCTAAAAAGGTAATGGGTGAAAAGATCCCATTGTAGGCTACTTTTATAGAGATTGATGAAGGGAAATTGATATTATAAACTCAAACAATCCTTGACACAAGGATCAAGAAACTACAAAATCAAGCAATTACTAAGTACCTCATCAAGTGGAAGAACTTCCTAATAGAAGAGGTGACACGGGAAGATGAGTTATTCATGAAGAAACATCCAGAGTTAATCAAGTGTCAAGGACAACACTTGTTTGAAGGGGAGGGGTATGTTAATCCCAATATATTGTGACATTACATTTATATTATTATATTAGTATTTCCTTATTGGTTGGCTAGGACCTTAATTGTGATTGTATCGTCGGATAGAATTGTACAATGTACCATTTGTATCCTATATATATACCAAGGAAAGCTAGTTTTAGGATAATCTCATCTTGTCTTGTGCATTTGTTACATTGTAAAAGGAGGTTTTCCTCTCCAATAGGATTCTTATTCATATTTTTTCTTCGTTCTTAAGGTTTTGGATTACTCTTTGTATCTTATTTTATGCTCTTTTGGGAATTTGGTGTATAACATTTGGTATCAAATCCGTTTTCGCTATAAAAAAAAATCTAGGACATTTCAGATAGTGAAATTTCGAGCATCCTTGAAAAAAATATCGAAGTATTTGTGGTAAAAATTTCAGGACGTATTTCATTAGACTTTCATATTCATAGTATGAGGAAGTTAGGGTTTTTTACTAGTCCAAAAACTAGTCAAAAAGATGTTCTGATTAAAACCGTTATATATGAAGCTTTAGAGATCCAAATTAAGTGCCACCTATTGCATCACAAGAAATATGGACCATAGCATTTGTGGTAAAAATTATAAGTAGAAGAGGAAAATTAGACACGTGTCAGTACATACAATTTTGCTCTCCTCAAAGGGACAAAAATAACAAGTTTTGAGAAAAATGCCATAACTCTTACTTGGAACCTCATAATTGGGATCAAACCTATGGCATTGTAGAGAAGACATATCAGGATATAAGAGAAAATTAATTTAGACTTATCAGGACCAAATTTTCAGTGATACTTTGGGAGCAAGGTCAACCAGCAAGACAACTGACAAAACAGGGTTTTAAAGGTATGTTAACTTGAAACTTGCATAACTTTTGATTGGAATATATATTTTGATTGATTCAAAAGATGTGATAAAGAGGAAATATAGAATAAATTTGGTAAATATCTGTGGGATCTAATGGAAATATGTGGAGGAAAAATTACTTCCCCCACCAAAACTCCTGAAAGCTTGGACATGACTCATGAAGAAAATAAGAAATGTGTAACCAACTAACCAATTTGGAGGCCAAGGTTAAGGAATTGAATGATAGGTCAGTGACACATGTTCAATTGGTAAAAAAAATAGGATATATAAAGTGAGTTGAAAAATATGGCCAATAAATAGGATCTCAAAGTTATGAAAGCCGTAGTTTTGAATGAGATGAGGAACCTCTTTCCTCATATTTCGGCTCCTCAAAAGAGGAGAAGGAGAGAAAGAGGGATTTGTCCCAGATTGAGAAAATTGAAAAAAAAATGGAGAACAAGAAGTTTGAGTCCATAACATTTTATCATTCATCACGTCATCATGGGTTCAACTTAGGACCAAAGAAGTAATTCATTCCCAATATTGATATGAGACTATTTGATGGCAATGACCGAATAACATGGATATTCTAGATGGAGCAATTCTTTGATATACACCAAGTGCAAACTTTACAAAAGGTAATTATTGCATCCTTGTATTTAGAACTTGATCAATTTGTATGGTATTAATGGTCTTGTAACCATAAAAAGGACTATGTTGTATCTTGGTCTATATTTTGTTAAGATTATATGCTACCGTAGACTAGATTGCAAATTCATTAGCATTCAATATATTATTCACAATAGCAGCATAATAAGGGTCTTTGAAAGATACACAATCACAAAGCACAAAAAACAATATATCCTGGGAAACCCTCAAGGGGAATAAAAACCAGCAAGAACTTCCTCAATATAGATGATCAAGTACAATGCCCCAAAAATATGTCTCACAAATAAGAGAGACAAAAGACCAAACTCTAGATCCAAGCCACTCATCCTTCTCCTTCACAAATATCTCTCTCTCCTCTAATGTGAATTGCACAAGTGAGTGAATGAATAAATGAGAGGAACTCACTCTCTATTTATACATTACTTTCCACTTAACCTTTAACTCAGCTAGGTCGGCCTCAATAATCCTAACTGGGTCGAATTCTCTAGGGAGACTCAATATAACATTATGTTATATTCTTGTGGGTGCTAACAACTCAACTTACAATGGAGGGTTAACCTCATGACCTTTACATGACCAAATATAATAATGACATCCCTAAACGGAGGTAAAACATCCCCGATGGAGTTACAATAATAAAGTACAAGTAGAATATACTTTGAAGTTACATTAATTTAAATCTCCCCCTTAACAAGAAGGGTATTCTACTGACAACAACATCTGCATGTGTAACTCTACACAACATCATCGGAGGGACGATGGATTCAACAATAACATCATTTGATACATCTATAGATCATTGGAAGCTCTTAAACATCATCCTCAGCAACTGGAAAAACTGATGTAACATCATCAACATCATCTTCAGTACAGAGATGAAGTATCATCATCTGCAGCACTGGAGCATCCTCATCTTCGGTACTGGAACATCATCATCTTCAGTACTAGAGCATCCTCATCTACAGTACTGGAATATCATCATCTGCAGCACTGTAGCATCCTCATCTTCAGCACTGGAACATCATCATCTGCAGCACTGGAGCATCCTAAAGCCTCATCATATACAACACTGGAGCATCCTCATCTATAGTACTAGAACATCATTAGGAGCATCGTCACCTACAGCACACATGTGATCCTTCCTTTCGGGACAAGGGATCATGGACAATCCTTCCTTTCGGAACCAGGAATTAATTCCAACCCTCATCGAAAATCCTTCCTTTCAGAACTAGGGTTCAGTCTAAGGATCATTTAAGACTATCCTTCCTTTCAGAACTCGGTATCTCTGTCTAGGGATGATCAATCCCACCACAATCATTTAATATTATCTCTGTATAGGGATGATCGATCCCAACACAATCATTTAAGACTATCTCTATCTAGGGATGATCGATCCCAACACAATCATTTAAGATTATCTTTGTTTAGGGATGATCTGTTGGAATATTCTCACCATCATTATTGTATTTGCATGCATCCAGTCATTAGTATGGTGGTCTCCCAACCCCTAGTCCTAAGTTTTGAGCACCCTGGAGCCTGTCTCTAGCCATCAGTATGACTCCTACCTACCTAGAGCACATTGTTTTCATCATATGGATACTAATGCGCCCTACTGCACACATCTAGGACCTCGTCAGTTAGTTCATACATTGATCAATCAATTCTTGCATTGATTGCCCAGTTAAATGACTGTAGATCCTAGTTGTTTATATCGGAGTGCCACTTGACTACTAACAGACTGTCATGCGCCCTTGGAGTCTCCTTCCCTTTATTAGTGCTCACATGCATCAGTTAGACTCAGTTAGAATCCTATTTGACTAATCTTTGAATATCGGTGGCCACTACCACTGATTGGGTAATGGTTCCAATGCAGTCCAAGCCATCCATTGAGGAGAATTCAAATCACCTTTGGGGTAATCGAATTCATTGTATTGTACTATCATATTTTTTCCATCTTACAGCTTATGAATGACATTACAGCAATTTTCCACATTCTTTGAGTTTTCACGTGTGAATATTGATTCAATTCTATCTCTTCTTCTCTGCAATTATTTAGTGACTTTGTGAGGTTTGTTCAAGCTAAAGTGATCTTCACCTATAGAATTTCACATGATCGATCCCAACACAACCATTTAATACTATCTCTATCTAGGGATGATCGATCCCAACACAATCATTTAAACCTATCTCTGTATAGGGATGATCGATCCCAACACAATCATTTAATACTATCTTTGTCTAGGGATGATTGATCCCAACACAATCATTTAAAACTATCTCTGTCTAGGGATGACCGATCCCAACACAATCATTTAATAATATCTATGTCTAGGGATGATCGATCTCAACACAATCATTTAATACTATCTATGTCTAGGGATGATCAATCCCAACACAATCATTTAAGACTATCTCTGTCTAGGGATGATCGATCCCAACACAATCATTTAAGACTATCTCTGTCTAGGGATGATCGATCCCAACACAATCATTTAAGACTATCTCTATCTAGGGATGATCGATCCCACTGCATCACAATATCATCAGCACTAATCCCCCTTTCGAGGGAAGTCCTTATGGACTACACCAATCTTGTCACAGAAGTGCTCAAACTTCACTGAAGACAGAGGCTTAGTCAACGCATCTTCAACCTGCTCATCAGTGCTTACATATTGGAGCTTTATAGCTCCCTTCTGCACCATATCTCGAATGTAGAAATATCATATTTCTATGTGCTTTTACCTCTCATGGAACACAGGGTTATCTATCATCTTTATACAACTTTGGTTATCACATAGAATCACTATGGTATCCAACTCCATATCAAACAAACCTGATAACAACTTCTGAAGGCATATAGCTTCACAACTCACAGAACAAGCTGCAATATACTCTACCTCTGCAGTGTTGAGATCCACACTGGAGTGCTTCCTGCTTAGCCATGATACCATGGTTGACCCTAGACTGTAACAACCGCCTAAAGTGCTCTTCCTATCTGAGACACTTCCTTCCACGGGGGGTTCACTCAGTGAACTTGTTACATAGCACCATCGTTCGCAGGATATTAAAGAATATCCCTAATTTCACTAAATATTGGAAAATCCCTCCTAAAATTGTATTGTTGAACCCCCCTCCCAATATATCTTTTTAATTAAGAAAACCCCTATTTTCACCAGATATTGTAGGTATCCATTTTTATCAACCCATTTTTAATACCCCCTTTATATCATATTATCAAGGTGTAACAAACAGGATCCTAATGCATCTTAGTATAACCAAACAAGATGCTAAAGAAAGTAGTAGTATAATGCTAACAATGATCCCACTAAGATTGTAGGGGTGACTGATCAATTTGTAGCATTGGATAGTGGAAGACCCAATGAAATAGTAATGGGGAAGGTAAAATGAGTAAAAGGAAACCCGTTAAGAGATCAATGTAACAAAGAAAGTAAAAGATAGATAGTCCAATAGTCAGTGCAATGCTTATAAAAGATGAGAATTACAGATGTTTCAAACCACAACCTACCAATCTACCAACATGGTTTCATTAGCATGTCAAAAGACAAGTAGAGATCATGGACTATAGTAATTTCATCAATTATGCCATGTTATAGTTTTGGTTTTGTGATAGCTTGAATTCCACTTTGATATTAGGAGAAGCCAAATATTCTTGGAAGGATTCATGAAACATTTATGAACAATAAGTGAATCGCTATTAAAACCTATATACGTGTGCATTGCAAATAAACTATGCTAAAATTGAGTAATTAACAATGAAGAAATGGATTTGATTGACAATATTGCTTTTACTATTTTATAAAAAAACACAACCAAGATTCATGTTTTTACCAAACTTCTATATTTACATATTGTAAATAAGATTGTAACTATTTTATTTTTTACTAATATATCAAGTATCAATTACTCTTTAAAAAAACTAAATTATATAATTTATTTTTACCATTGTGCAACAATGAAGTCTTCTATGTGGCTAATGGAAAAAACAAAATAATTAATCAAGAATCCGAGTTGTATTTCCAACTATTTAACTTATTGTTCTTATTGGAACTTGTGTCTACTGGGAAAACAAAATACTTAAATAGAATCTCAGTTATATTTCAAAATCTATACCTTATTGTTCTTATCGGAACTTCTTGTGATTATTTTGAAGAAACTTGAAAAGCCATAATTTGTTGACATACATTCAGGCGATATCCCAAACTACCTGCACAAACAAGTCATTCAAATACTCGAGTTATCATATATCATTGACTTAATAATATAGACCTAAGTTGAAAAGCAAGAAAAATAATTTGTTGAAGTAGTTTCATTCATTAGATTATATCAACATCGGATAAGAATTTGAACACTGAAAAAATTTGTTAGAGTATAAAATGATATCAAAATCCAGCTAAACAAACAAATATTCCAAGATCAATATGTGAAAAAAGAGAAAATGATCTTCATAACAAAACATTGACAAAAATATAACAATTTCATTTTGTAAATTTTTGTCACACTATGACATGTCATTGCCCAAGTTCCCATTGGGCATACATAAAGTTTTCACGTTGTCATGGATTCTCATGTGTTATTGTTTGTTTTCAGTAGTTTGTACAACAAAACTACATATGGTTGCACAAAACAAGCACATTAACTCGCCCACTTCTATCATATTTGTTTAGTGCTGAATTCAATGGATTTTCATTATAACAAGGTCTTGCAATAAAAGTTCATGATCAAACTAAAGAAGAGGAATTGCAATAAAATTTCATGATGTAAGTGATGAAGAACTGGAAATTGAGAACCCAAAAAGAGAAGTTGAGGCGGTTGATAATCAAACTAAAGAAGAGGAATTGCAATAAAAGTTCATGATGTAAGTGATGCAGAACTGGAAATTGAGAACCCAAAAAAAGAAGTTGAGGCGGTTGATGCACCGGAAGACAGAAGCATTAAAACCTTGACAGATTTGAAGGGGGAAATAATGAAGACACCTATTTATTCAGGGAAATTGAACCCTAAAGAGTTAATTGACTGGATTAGGGACATGGAAACATTATTTGACATGGAGCAAACTGAAGAGAGTGGAGCAAACTGAAGAGGGTGAAGATGGCATGTATGAAGTTGAAGGACATGCATCTTTATGGTGGAACAATGTACAATTAAAAATTCAAAGGGAATGCAAAGACAAAATAAAGACTTGGATAAAATGGTGGCTAAAATCAAAAGTAGATTTATCTATGTCGATTACACTATGAATTTGTTTAGGAAGCCACAAAACCTTAGGTAGAAGGAGAAATGATTTTAAAAGAGTATATGGAAGAATTTGCGACATGAAAGACAATTCTACACACCTAAATTGCCATAAAAATATGGTGGAAACAGGGTTGATATCTTCAATTTGTTCAAAAATTTGCGACATGAAAGACAATTCTCTAAAGGTAAATTTTGAGAACACAAAATAAATGGATACAGATTCAAACAAATGAATATGATTGGAATACAAATACTCTGATACAGTTTTTACTATTGACCTCCAGGAGACACTTGCTTTATAGGATCTGTAGACCCCACAATCTTTCCCAGCCTTATCCTTGTCGCACCGTATTATTATGGCCTTACTTGTGTCTTCTCATGTGATAGAAGACTCAAATGTGTAACTTTCCTATTTATGAAAATAAATGAAAAATTATAAAATTATCATCTGCACTGAGAAAAGAACAACAATTGAGAAACAAATTCTAAGCTTCTAGCTCAGTAAGAAGATTGGTCTGCCATACGGTCTCTGCTCTGCACCTATTGGATTATAAGCTACTATTATGACTAGCAGAAACCCCACAATAAGTTTCCAGCATTTGCCATATTTATCCCAGAAGCGCAGAAGAAAATCGTATCCTATCCTTTGTCCATGACCATAAATATACCCACATCAACAATATGTATTAACTAATTTACTCGGGTCATGCCTACATCCATGATATGTATTAACTAATTCACTCGGGTCATACCTACATCCATGATATGTATTAGCTAATTCACTCTAGTCAGATCCTCGTAACGTTTTACTCTGTCATAATGGTAAAGAGCTACTCCATCCAACTTCTCTTACAAGAGACAAAACACTGATTGTCTAATCTCTCACAACTGAAGAATTCTTTCACAGGGGTTGTCTCCACAACAACACCAACACGACAATGCCCACAACCCTGGACTCCTCTCTGTGTTGTTAGCTACTGCTACATTTATAACGTGTTTTGAAAATCTTCTAGCTTTTCAGCATATGAAACATCTATGATTCCTATTCGGCATTCAGCAAAGAAAGCAAAATACCGACTGTGTACATTAGTACATTCATAAACAGTAGATTTAGATTTCTATGGGTGAAATCCCTAACGAAAAAGCATGTAGGGCATGTTGCAGGCATCTAAACGTTAGTATAATGCTTAATCCATACTTAGACAAGAAGTAAAAACGCGATTCCATCCACCGCGCAGACCCTAAAATAAGATCTGCAGTTAGTTCCATCGAATCTTATTTTATATAAAAAGTATTGATACGAAGTATTTCAATTGGATTTTAATTAGTGTTTAGGGTTCATTCCAACTAAAAGGATTTGAGACCCCGTGGGTTTGTGTAGATAATCTAACGATTTCAACCCTATATAAATAGGACATTAAATTTTACTGTCAGTAAACGTTGATTCATACCTGAGCCAGGATCTACTGTTATTTCTCATTGAACCTTACAACTTACATACGAATTTAAAAATAGAGGGTTTCAGCGGGAGTTTTATCAATATAGGCATTCATGGCTTCTTTCAAACAAGAAAAAATTAAACTGAGATTTATTCGGCGTATGTGAACCTCAGCTATTTTCATAAAATCTTAGTTCTCATATGCAAATCATGGATACAAAGGATGACAGCGGAGAGCTCCAGACAGTATAAATAGTTAGGGTTTTTATATATAATGAATTAAATAACCTCACGGCTGTAACCAGCAACAGACGAAATTTTAAACATTTTCTCTGGGACTTTGACCCATCGTATTCAGATTTCCATTCCTTTTACATTTCGAGTACAGGTTTAATAGTAAACTCACACAATAAAAGAAGATCCATATCATTGTAGTCGTATAGCTTACAGCAGAATTTCTGAGTGTTATATAAGTCTACCTTAACATCTAGCAGCCGAGAAAACAAGTGTAAAATTGCAAGGTATGCTTATCATAGAACCAGTAGCATTTAAGCTCTATGAGAGTCCTAGCTCAGATCTCCAGCAAAAGGAAATACGACAAACATTCAACATTACAGGCAGAAGGCAGGTGCTGTAATCTTGGCTTTTAAAATCAAAATCTAGACAGGTTCTTCCACTTTGAATATTGGCGAGTACCAGTCGTAGGGTTTCAACGAGAACTTTTCAAAAAAAAGTCTATACAGAGATACTACAGTAAAACCGTGATGCAGAGATTCGACATCCATATTCAGAAATTATATGCTGTTATAAAGATTCGGTTAACCTCGACAGGGGTTATTGCGAAAGAAATTCTTCCACACATTACTAGAGTCGGTTTGGTGCAATGCATGCTTACCATGTGAAGTAGTCCAAATCGCCAGTAGCTGGATGTTTAAAAAAAAAAAAACCTGCCACGGACACAACCAAGACTTTAGTAATCGGAAAGAGAAAACACAAAAAATCTATGTATGAAAACTTTATAATATATCTGCATCTTCTTACCTCTGAGATCACGGCTCCTCCTTGTTATCCACGAGAGTGACCATCCAAACTCTGCAACGTGGGTTTCGTCTGTTCAAGGAACCATCAAGCAAAAGTCTGGTGTATTTTTACCCTGCGAACCTTTCCTTTGACCAACGTAGTTGCATGAATTCATATTAAGGGTGTTTCATTCGTTCTGGAGAGGCATTTTTACAAAGTCGAATGGAGACCTGAGAAACCCTTGCCTTAGCAATTGTGTCAAGCTCGATCAAGACTGGAATCGAGGCCAATTAAGAGTATTGTCACTTCATTTAAAAGATTTAATGAGAGTCACATGGCTCGGTACCATGCTGAGCTGCTGGCAGCCATCGAAGACCCCAATCTAGAACGATGAGCCAACAAATTTAATGGAAGGTTTAAATGTTCAGGTACCCCTGCAGGAAGTGTCAAATCCCAGCGAAATGTTGTAGGTTGAAGGATAGATGAACATTTTTAATCTTATTCCGAACTGGAGAATGGAAAGGCAACCTTACTATAGGTAACGTTAGCCAGATATCACCTTGCATTTAATCGTGGTATAATAACATAGTATTGGAATTTCCTTACAATAATAATCGTGGTATGATAGCATTGGTATAATAACATAGTATGAACCTTCCTAGAGCTTGCAAATGTCCTTCATTGCCAATATAGAAACCTTTCCGCAGCCATTAACCTATTTTAGTAGGTTGATCAAAACATGTCACGTATTACAATGAAAAGCATGCCAAACACTCATAATCTAAGAATCGAATTCTAAACGTTTCATGAAATCAAGTATGTTCAATTTTTCCAATTGTCACATCTTGTCGATGGTACCATGCTTTCTACAACAAGTTCATGGAGAAATTTTTATACCAAGTAGAATGCATTTAACATCATACCTTGTACCTATAGCAAGAAGTAATCAAGAACTGAAGGCCACATCATGATGTGACTAAAACATGCATGCGGAGTCACTTTTAATTGGTAACTCACTTCTGCGTCTATGAAGAAATCCAGGTGGTATAGGTGTACCTGTGAATCAGTACAGAATGTTGTTAGCTTTAGCTAAGTAAGCAGCATGCCAACCATAAGCACTCCTCTAACTAGCAGAAATAATTTCACGAGACAGAGTTTAAGCTAGTTTAGCATGCGAATGTAATTTCATTTTTAATGTGTGGTCACTTAGATCCGATTGATGTTTTTCATCGTAAGGAGAGAATAACAAAAAGGGAAGAAAAGTTTTTTTTTTATGGAGATTTTACAGATATTTGGGGCTCATGAATTGCCGCCATTGTGAAAAAACCCCAAATTAATGTACCAATAGTGTTCACGTGATTAAGGAGTGAGATCAATCGCCACGTGGAAGCATTGACGGCGTTGGAACTCACTGCCAACACTACTCTAAAGTGCATACGAGCAACATTTAGATTGTCACGTCCTCCCCCTTAGATTGACGGTTCTCGTGACTCGTGAGGGTCAATAGAGATTGAAGGAAGAAGATTGATCAATCCACAAGGTTTGTAGACAATTCATATGGATTAGCATAAAGTACATACAATAAAATTTAACTATGCAAACCATAACCTAGAAGTTGGATGTTAATACAATTTAGTATTTTGAATTGTAGCATATATTTTATGGGTTGAACCCTTATGGAGTAATGACAAGGAACCATATGGAAATCCTTTGGCGTGCTAGTTACCCAAGCACATAGACCCTTTAACAATTTTAAATAAATGATAATGTGAAAACATAATGATGAGGTTAGAAATGCATAGGGAGTACTAAAATATAAATAGCCATATTAAGGGTTTCAAAGATAGAGGCTTCTTAATTAAGGTGAGAGCTAAAGTTAACATAATTAAGAGAGCTCGGCTCTATAAATTACATAGGTTACAAGTTCAAGACTCAGGAGCTAGAACAACCAAACTACAAACCCTCAGCTTGTCGGCCACGCAGAGCTACCACTACCCAGTAACAAAAATCACAATAAACTCATCGATCAAAGCAAATGTAGGGTTTAACCACATGCATTGAAACCCTTGCCAGGTCACCGGTGGGATTTACGAAATCACAAACCATCTATCACATTAAATGAGCCATCACTACCAAGGGAACCAGCTCGACAACGTTTAAACCTTTGTCAAGTTACAACTCAGCACTCAGTTGATGCACCAAGATGCTTTCCCGTGAACCAAGCTTACTAAGCCATCCACGAGGGAATCCCACTATTCTCGTTAGTTGAAAACATTCAATGCATAGGATACAATCACATCCGCCAACCTGTAAACCATATTAACATTCACATCATACAACGTGGATATAGTTATGGTAAGGTCGTATTATACACCCTTGTAACATTAAGTTAAGGGTTGGTTAGAACTTCACCGAGGTCGCATAAGTATCACCGAGGTTACATAAGTGCACACAACACATAATAGAATATCTCCAAAGTTCACATAGTATCGTAGGATCATATAGTATTATATGTTTACAAATTATCGATCAAGTTTGTATAATATTGCATTTTGCATAGCATCATATGTTTGTATAGTTCACTAGGGTGGCATATTATCAAATGGGGCCACACTATTGCACATAACACACAACATATAATATGTTATGTATATAGTTTGTAATTGTTTGATAATGTCCCAAACACCATATAAATAGATAATATAAATAATTAAAGAAGATTGTTTATACATACATGCCATTGTATAGTGAAATATAAGACTTGTTAATAAATCAAATTATCATGACCATGATAGAAGTATAGATCCAAGGCAAGTTAGCAAGACAGGTATATATAGGATTTCCACAAATTGCCACGGAGGAAGAAGGTAGATAATTACATACAATTCAACATGAATGGAAACCAAAAATAATTCTAGGTACAACACTGTGAAACGATCATTACAGATCTTCTCTGAAAAATTGTTGAATACTTGTCACAACTTTAAACTCTTACCTGTAAATTGTTACAAGTACGAAATCACATGCTTTAGCATGAATGCTAAGTAAGCCTCGGGTTGTCCATAGGAACCCTTTATCAATCAATAAAAGTATATTAGTCAAAGATAACTGATTCATAAATCATAACATCAATAATAGAAGTTGCAGTAGTATTAATAACATCAAGACATAAACATAATTCTGTTAGTCGCAATTTCTTATACGATAAACCAGCATGGTATTTATTACAGCAGGATAACCTTTTATGCTTTGTTCTATTCCGCACATATTAAATAAACATTAATTGTCACGTAGAAAAATTTTAAAATTTTGTGATTTTTCCGGGATGTTACACATTTAACTACATCTCTTAACTTAAAGATGAAAAACAATATAACATCAATTCAAACAAAGCCTAAATAAGCTATTAAATGAGGATTGCTCAAGGACAATAATCCAAAGAGAATTCCATCAATATTATCATTGGTACACTATTATCAAATTTAAGCAAAACTTAGGATCATAAGCAATATGAAATAAAAATGGAAGGTCTTTAAGTTTAGGTGGGTATGAATCGATCTCGTGATTTGGACGTATGAATCCATCCCATGATTTGGAGGTTATTCCTCAACACTCCCAAATAAAATAACCCCCAATATTTATATTACTATGTCAAATTAAAAACCCCCCTTGACCCCTTAATACGGGGCAATATATTTTTTAGGTTTTTAAGAGTATTCAACCCCCCAATATGAATGGACGTGATATGATATTGCCTCACTAGTGAACCCCCCGTGCTTCCTTCCCAATTTGAATCTGTATATCCAAACAATCTGAACTCATGATCTCGAGTATAATTGAAACCATAGTCTATTGTACCTTTTAGGTACGTCATCACATGCTTTGCAGCTACAATGTGCACCCATCTGAGCTCAACCATATACCGACTCAAGGTGTTCACAGCAAAGCATATATTTCTCCCCATATTCGTCAGATACATCAGCAACCAAATAATCCGCCTGTATAGAGTCACATCCACTAATTCTGACGAAGTATCAGATAATAACTTCAAGTTGGTATCCATGGGTGTGGCCATGGATTTACAATCTAACATATCAAATCTTTTCAATATTTCTACTACATACTTCCCTTGGTTAAGGAATATTCCCTCTGGGCTCTTCCATACTTCAAGACCTAGAAAATAATGCATTAGGCCAAGGTCTTTCATCTCAAATTCTACAGCGAGCTTCTCCTTGCACTTTGATATTTGCTTCTCATTACCTATCAGGAACAAGTTATCCACATATAGAAATAATATGACTAGTTCATCATCCATAACCTTAAAGTAAAGGTTAGGATCAGCTATACTCTTAGTAAATCCCAAGATCATCAGAAAACTATCAATTCTTCCATATCAAGCTCTTGGATCTTGCTTCAACCCATACAGAGCCTTCTTCAATTTGCAAACATGTGTCTCTTTGTTTTCAACCTCAAAACCTTATGTTTGTTTTATGTACACTTCCTCCTCGATAACACCATTCAGGAAAGTTGTCTTCACATCCATCTGGTGTAACTTCCACTTCATCATTGTTGCAAGTGCCATGATGGTTCTAATTAAAGTGTACCTTGCTACAGGAGCAAATGTTTCCTCATAATCGATTCCTTCCTTTTGAGAGAATCCTCGAGCCACAAACCTAGCTTTGTATTCCTCAATACTTCCATCCACAGCATGTTTTATCTTGTATATCCATTTGGAATGTACCACACTTTTACCTTCTGGTTTGAGAACTATGTCCCACACATCATTCTTCATTATTGATTGGTATTCTTCTGTCATAGCTTCTACCCATTCTTTCTTTTGAATGGCCTCTTCGAAGCAACTAGGTTATTTATCTACAAGATCACACATCAAAGCCGCATGACTAGACAATGGATTTGGCCTCTTGCTTTCTCTTGTGGAGCCTTCTAGAGCTCAATACTTCTCAGCATATTGAATAATTTCACGAGCTCAAGCTGGTTTTCTCTTGCGAGATATAGTCATGGATGGAGGTTCTTGGGGCTCCAACATATCATGATCTTTCGAAGTCTCATCATCAGGAGATGGTGCAACCTAGACAACTCTAGGAGGTGCATCTTCTTCATATACTTATTCATGCTGGAACTTTCTGGATTTCTTAAGAGTTGCATCTTCATCAAATGTTACATCTCTGCTAATATCCATGTGATGGTGTCCTAGTATATAGATCCTGGAGGCCTTGGAGACATTACAGTATCCAACAAAGATTCATTTCTTTCCAGAAGGATCCAATTTGGTTCTTTTCTCTTTTGGAATATGAATAAACACTAGAAAACCATTGTCACTTTTTCTACAGAACAAGTCTCATCATTCTTCATTTGTAGGTGATCGTTGTACGATACTTCCTACAAGTCAAATTCAAAAGCATGGTTAGAAACATTTCATAGTTTCCAAAACATATGCATAAAGCATAAGTCACACTTTCATAATGCTATCAATAAGACAACATTTATTCATAGCTCACATTCATATGGTAACTTTCTAGATGCCTTCCATCTCTATCAGGACATTATTAAGAGTGTGCACTACTCCCAATGTCAACAAAGAGGTTTCACTCTAGATAAGTAGCAATGGAATGTTGTATAGCACCATAGGCTACTTACCCATCACATGCATATTAATGTAAACATTCATAACACACATCCTAGATAAATGTGTACACAACTGGACACTATCATTTAAACAATTTGATAGGAATGATAATTGAAATACTTATATTTGTTTGTTTGGTAGGATCTCTTTTGATCCTAGTATCCTTGCAGGGATTACTGGAATGTCTGATGGTGAGATCTACTTCATCATCATATTTCCTGAACCAATCTTGTATGTTTCTTTTCCTATTCTCCTAGTGAAGCTTTCTTAGGGGATTCCTTTTCTTCAAGATTGGAGAGATTGCTTTGAAGCATCCCTATTACAAGACATATTCTTCAATTTCTTCCTTTAGTAACTTCCTGGGAGGTTCTTATTCTTCATCTTCTTCTTCTTCATCTTCGAAAAAATGAGCATGATGTCTTTTATTACTCTTCTTCTTTTAATCTTATTTTCTATCTTTTCTTTCTGGACAATATTTCACAATATGTCCCATCTTATCACAACGGAAACATTGATAAGAAGAGAAGTCTCTTCGCTTGTAGTTTCCCTTATTATACTTTTGAAACTTCTTAGGAGAATGGAACTCCTCATGCTTTTCTTTCTTGAAATGAGGTTTTCCCTTTTCTCTCTTTGTATGGGTAGCTAGATCTTGATCATCATCCTTGAGTAGTGCTTCTCGATTTGCTACTCTAGCTTCCTCCTGGACACATTCTTCCCATACAACTTCGAATAGTAGACTTTCCTTTCTTGCACACATAGTCTGGATAAAGGAGTCCCAAGGTATAGTAATACCATTGAGAGAAGTCATTACCAACTCATATTAATCGAGGGTGTCTCCAATAGCTTCTAGTTGTTCCTTGAATATAGAAACCCTTGTAAAATATTCTTGGATAGATTCTCCTTGGCTCATCTTTGTACTTTTGAGTTGAGCTCTCAAATTCATCTTCTAATTTATGTTTCTTCCTTCATACATTCTAGTTAGGGCATCAAACATCTCGTTTGGAGTTTTCTTGGAGGACACTTTAGGAATCAAGTGATCTTTTATGGAGTCTGCTATGATCCCCATAGCCCTAATCATATCCTTCTTCTGCTTCTCTTTAGCTTCATCTTCTTCGGGTTCTAGTACAACTTCTTTAACAAAATTGGTAAGATCATTCTCTTCCAGAATGAGTCCAATCCTATACTTCCAAGCACGGAAGTTCTATATGCCTTCCAACTTGTCATCAAGCTTGGTGCTTGGTGCCATCTTAACCCGGGGAGTAGAGAATAACCAAAAATAAAAATTTCACAAAATCAAAAACTGAACTCACCAAAAGATACACTTAACTGAGGCGAGTATGCTGGTGTACTTGTACTTGGATTCTGAAGATTCCAAAATTTAACCCTTCAAAATTGACTTGCGAATTTCGGATCTGCATTTTTTTGGTTCATTGGTTTTCTGTAGTTTTCTGGTTCAAGCTCAAACTAGGGTTTGAATTTTCGAGAGTTTCACCCACTCAAAAATTTCGATCTTGGTACCAAAATTTTGATCTTGGAGAGGTGCACTTCCCTGTGCCAATTGCACTCCAAAATTCCAAATTTGTGAGAAGCCCTAATTTTTCACTTCTGGAGAGAGAGAGAGAGAGTTTTACCTTGTGAAAGTTGCTCTTTTCAGGAAATATCTGATACCATGTTAATATTATATTCTACCATAGACTATATTGCAAATTCATTAGCATTCAATACATTATTCACAATAGCAGCATAATAAGGATCTCTGAAAGATACAAAAACAATATATCATGGGAAACCCTCAAGGGGAAGAAAAACCAGCAAGAACTTCCTCAATATAGATGATCATGTACAATGCCCAAAAAATATGTCTCACAAATAAGAGAGACAAAAGACCAAACTCTAGATCCAAGCCACTCCTCCTTCTCCTTCGCAGATATCTCTCTCTCTCCTCTAATGCGAATTGCACAAGTGAGTGAATGAATAAATGAGAGGAACTCACTCTCTATTTATACATTACTTTTCACTTAACCTTTAACTCAGTTAGGTTGGCCTGAATAATCCTAACTGGGCCGACTTCTCTAGGGAGACTCAATATAACATTACATTATATTCTTTTGGGTGCTAATGACCCGACTTACAATGGAGGGTTAACCTCATGACCTTTACATGACCAAATGTAATAATGAAATCCCTGAATAGAGGTAAAACATACCCAACGGAGTTACAATAATAAATTACAAGTAGAATATACTTTGAAGTTACATTAATTTAACATATTTACGAAAGAATGGATAGAATATTATGGGGATTTTAAGTGAAACACCTTCTTAGCCAATTGATAAATCTCAAGCAAAAAAGTCCAGTTACAGAGCACATTAAGCAGTTTTAGAAATTGATTCTTAGAGTGAAAAAAATTATAGAGGATCATTTTTTGGATCTCTTTATGGTCACTTTAAAGGAGAGCACTCAACCAGAGGTACGTATATTCAAACCTAAATCATTGGAGAGCTCTTTTAGTTTGGCAAGTAAAGTTGAAAGAAAATATATGGTTACTAGAAGGGTGGCTACTAGTACTTATAGAGAAGGAAATAGTTCCTCCCTCGTACTCACTCATCCTACAAGTTTGGTGCCTCAACAAGTGGACGAAAGAAGAGGAAAGAGAGTATATTTCAATTGTGATAGCAAGTATAGTAAAGGGCATAAGTGCAATGAGAAGAAATTATTCTACATGGATTGTGAAGAGGAAGAAGATCCAGACCCTGAACAGTCACAAGAGGTATATCTAGAAGGTATTACTCCAACCATATATTTCCATGCATTTTTCGAGCACTCAAACTCTCGGGATAGAAGGATATATCAAAAAGAAAAAGGTAATAGTATTGATTGATTCTAGTAGTAACCATAACTTAACTAATTGAAAACTAGTCAAACTTCTCAATTGCTTTCAATATCTAGCACCAGCTTCAAGTAATGATTTCAAATGGAGGTACCATAAATTGTCAAGGGAAGTGTCATTGTATTAATCTTACTATGGGAGATTGTTTATTGGATAGACCAATGATTTCAATCCAAATGGGTGGTGTTGATGTTGCACTAGGAGTCTAATGACTACAATCATTGGGAACAATGACTCTCAATTTTTAGGAAATTTTCATGAGATTCTCTTCAAGGGAAGTAAATTGAACTTAGAATTATTCCAAGGAAACCCTCTAAAGTGATGAGCTCTAATAGCATGACAAATTTCTAAGAAGGAGACAACATGGAGTAATTTCACAATTGTACTCACTAGATGTTAAAGCATCTATACCCTTTATTCTAGTAGATCTTCAAAAATTTATTGACAAAATTTTCAAGGTATTTGGATATATGTATAAAGGTATTCCACCTACTCAATATCATGAGCATGCTATTCACTTTCAACAAGGAAGTGTCCCACCTAACATCAAACCCTATAGGTACCCATATGCATAAAAGAATGAGATTGAAAATATGGTTCAAGAAATGTTAGATGTGGGCATCATTTAACCTATCCAAAGTGCTTTCTCTGCATCAGTGGTGATGGTTCACAAAAAGGAAATTTCATGGAAAATGTGTCATGATTATAGAGAGCTCAATAAGATGACCATTAAGATAAGTTTCATATTCTTGTCATTGATGAATTATTAAATGAATTACAGGGACCAATTTTATTTACCAATTTGGATCTCCATTTTGGATATCATCAAATCAGTGTGAGGAAGAAGACATTTTGTAAACAACCTTTGGAACACATGAAGGTCATTATGAATTTTTGGTAATGCCATTTGTCTTTACTAATGCACCATCCACATTTCAAAGCTTAATGAATTCTATTTTTAAATTCTTCCTAAGAGAATTTGTGTTAGGTTTTTTTGATGATATACTAATATATAGAAAATCTTGGGAAGAACATGTACAACATATTGATAGGGTCTTAAAACTATTGGAGGAACACCAAATTTATGCCAAGCCCTCTAAGTGTTCCTTTGGGGTTCAAGAAGTGGAATATTTGGGTCATATTATATCTAATGAAGGTATCAAAGTGGACCCTAACAAAAGTAAGGTTATCATGGAATGGACAATTCCTAAAACCTTCAAGAATCTTAGAGTATTTTTAGGATTGACAAGATACTACTACAAGTTCATCAAGAATTATTGTCAAATATTAACACCTCTAACAAGGTTATTGAAAAACGAGGCATCCCTTTGGACGCAAGAAGAAACCAAATATTTTGAAAAAATTAAAGTGGCTATGTGTATAACTCCTATCTTGGCCATGCCTAATTTCACAAAAACTTGTATTGTGGAATGTGACCCCGCAAGGTATGCCATTGGTGCAATTTTAATGAAAGAAGGAAGGCCCCTTGCCTTTGAAAGTTGTCACTTAATTGGAAAAAAAACTCAAACCAATTTATGAAAAGGAAATATTAGCCATACTTCATGCAATTAAGAAATGATTCCCTTACCTAATAGAAAGACACTTCAAGATAATAACAGATCATGATATTCTTAAGTACTTCTTGGACCAATGATTATATTTAGAAGAGCAACAAAAATGGGTTACACAAGATGCTAGCTTATGAATTTGAAATTATCTACAAAAAAGGAAAATAGAATGTGGTCACAGATGCACTTTCAAGAAAAGAAGATGACACAAAGGGCTTACCATATTCTATTTCCTTTATGCAATCTGATTGATTGGAAGAAGCAAGGACTTAATGGAAACTAGATTAGAAAGCATGCAAGATAATTCAACAACTACAAGAGAAACCTAGTTCACTAGATAAATTTGTTTGGAAGAATGATGTACTATGGTACCATGATCACCTATATTTATGTAATAATTATCGACTCAAACATAAAGTTCTTTTGGAATTGCACACTTTTCCTATAGGAGGACATTCAGGGTTTTTGAAAACTTACCATGAGATCAAGAAGGAATTTTTATAGGAAGGTCTTAAAATTGATGTCCAAAATTTTATGGTAGAATGTTTGGTTTTCCAACAGAACAAAGGAGAGACAATCAAGACACTAAATATTCTACAAGTATTAACTATACTAAGTCAATGTTGGGAAGAGGTCTCAATGAATTTTATCATAGGTGTACCAAATTCAGAAGGAAATACCATCATCATGGTATTAGTGGTGTTATGTCAGGAATTTGTTTTTACCTTTTAATAGCTTGATAACCTTTTTTATCAAATTTGTTGATTTCTTTGACTTTATTTTCTTCAATTACTGTAGGAAATTTTGGTATTTTTAGGTTTTTGTCTTTATATTTATTTTGTTTTTTCTCCTTTAGGCATTGAAGGGTGTTTAAAAGGTCATATTATTGAATAAGGAAGTCATATTTAGCATCATGAGCAAGGTTCAGCTTTTAAAACACATGCAAAATGACCCGAAACTGCTAAAAAGCACCTAACACGGCATTAAAGATATTCTTGTAGCGTTGGAGTTCAAAATCACCAAAGGCACGCTACAAGAATATCGCGACTCCAAATTTGTTCGATTTTTCAGCAAATTTTGGCACGCTTGGGATAATGAATGACTGATTATGTGTTTTAGAGGATTCATTACGTGTTGATGCAGAAAACATCATGATTTCAAGTGGCTACACATTGTGAGGAAATCGTGCTCATCATCAGCCCAGGTGTAATTCATTTTGACAGGTATCCACATGGTTGAGGTAATGTGGCATGAATTTTTTATTTACAAGCACATTCAAAGACGGAGGACTTAGTGGAGTAGCTATAACCACTAGAAAACCGGACATCGTTGCTGATTGAACAAGCGAGAGGTGTTGAGGGTTGCACGGGAAATTAGGGCTTCCTGATTTCGTTGTTGGAAATCAAATTGAATGCTGTAGGACGTCTGTACAACCAAGGTGACTCATCTGACAGCTCAGGGCATGATTTTAAACAACTGCAGTGGCGCAATTTTAAGGTATTCCTAAAAAAACCAATATAACAGTAAAATTGGGGTTTTTTTCGCTGGGGCATACTCTGTTAAAATTAATCAAAGGGGAAGTTAAATTGTGCCTGCAAATGCAATTTCATCCAGAGAAATAGAAATTTATGATGTTCTGTGACGCCAGGGTGAATGAGGGTTGAAAATAGTAGTTCTGTTTTTTATGAAATTTAACCCTGTCGAATATAAGATCATAGTGCTGTGAATAACCTGTACATTCGACAGTATTTTTAACCTCCTACAGTAATCCCCTGCTTGCAAAAAATACCAAAAGGATATCATTCAATTTGCAGTAATTGAAGAAGAATGGGCAGGAGTGGTAAAATAAACAGAGCTGAACCAACTGATGTAGGATGGACTGAAAAACTACCTGACTGTGTTGAGTTGTTTCAACAAGCTGGTTGGATGGATTTTTTCAGAAAGATTGATAGATATAATGCAAAGGTGTCCTGTAAGTTTGCCTAGGGTTTCAAGAATGACATGGTGATTTTTGATACTCTAAAATTCAAGCTGACAGTAAAACTAATTTCAGAAGCCACGGGGATTAAGGATGAGGGCGAACAATGGTTTAAGAAGCTGCCCTTTGACTTTGATCCACAAAGATACCTCTTACCAAATGTCATACCTGATTGGAATAAAGGTGTCCTGATCCAAAATGTCAGAAAAGAATGGGCTGAGCCAATCAGAATATTACAGAGCTATGTTACTTGTGAGGGCAGGTATGCTTTTGTATACAAATATCATTTTAGATTCCTTCAGCACATGGTGGGGGTGTCCAAGATGAACCTGCCATTCTTCTTTCTGAAAAGTTTGCAGAAAATGTCCAACAAGGTGAAAGGGCCAATAGATCATTCCTCTCAGTCCATCTTTCATCATGGATTAATCAAGTTGATTATTAGTACTGTCTTGCAACATGAAGGAAAGACTTGGGACTTCTTCATCTTTTGGTCTGGTTTTGAAGATCAAAAATCTAAAAGAAAAGCAGATAAGGGCAAGGTCTTGCTGAGAAAATTAGGTCATAAGCCCAAACTTGAAGATAAGGAAAAAGTCAAGGTTGAGGAAGAATCAGAGCATGTGGAGGAAGATGATGAACCAAAGCCATTCTCTGCCAACTCTAAAGATAAGTATTCACTGTTTGAAGATAAGAAGGAGCAGCCTGAACAGAATTTGGCACCTGTAGCAGATCCTCGGGAAGAGAAAAAGGTTGATATAAAAGTAGTTGTTGTACCTAAAGAGGAAATTCACACTCAACCGAGAAGCCCTATCACTATTCTCTCAGATGATGAGGGATATCTATTGGAAGAAGAGCATCTCATCTCCAAAATAGAAGTCAAAGATGAAATAGAAGAAATTCATACTTCAGATAGTAAAACAACAAGACCTAACAGGAAAAGGAACAAACTGGAAGTAGTAGAATTGGCTGCTATTCAGCATCAAGGAAAAGAATTGAAAATGATGGGAGAAGCAACATCATTTTGGAGACCTAAAACTAGGTCAAAGAACAAGTTAAGATTAAACATGAAGAAATTGCTGAATCCCAAATTAAATACAAATGAAGTGACTGTTATAGATGAAGTGTCCATGGATGATGATAAACCAGAACTAGATAAAATGCAGTCACAGTTAAAAGAAGAAGCTCCTTCAGTTGAGACAGCAGGTGAAGAAAATCAGAATCCTAGCATTGAAGATACTGCTACAGAACTGTTGATTGAAGAGGCAGAAATCTTCAAGAAGCTTGATATACCTTGGAGACCTGATGAAGAACCAGATTCTACAATGGATAAATTAGCTAACTCTGACAGGAAAAATTTGCAGAAAACTGTCAAGCAATACAAACACCAGATGAATTATATGCAAGAGGTCAATGATGGACTAATGATGGCTAACAGAAGGTTGAGAGAAGATCTACAAGATGTAAATGATAATTTTCAGGAGCTGGTAGCTGATGCAAAAGAAGCACTTAAAAGAAAAAGAGTTGTTGACATTCATTGCACACAGTTGGAGAAGACAGTCCAGGACCTGTAGCAGAAAAACAAAGAGCTCATAAAAAAGATAAATGACATGGAGCAGGAGCAAAAGAAGGTTAAGAAGAAAGACCAAGCATCAAATGGTATCGCTCTGCTAGCTGAAGTGGCAAAAGACCTATAAGACAGTTGTACATTCAGTTAGTTGTCATTAGTTAGCAAACAAATATGTTAATGATGTGTTATTTTTAGCATATTTTGTAACTTTGTAAATATTCTGCATTTACTTTACCTCATCGAATAGGTGGAAGGCAGTTAGGGTTAGAGGCCTAACGAATTTTGTAAAAGCATAGTATTTAGACATGTTAGGGAGTCATGGAGAGGGTTCGATTTTTGGGAGCTTCAGGAGGTCTCCAGATTATCTTTGTCTGCAGACTTGTTCAGAGATAAGTATTATGACTCTTGTATGCATTTGATGACAGACTATGAAATATATGACACTTGTTACCCTTCAGCATATGTTTTAGCTTTATTTTGAGTTTGTTTAACTACTGGACTGATATATTCGTTGCTGGTTCATGATTTATTTACTTGTGATGCTTGTCAGCCCTGAATGAACTTTAAGATTATATGCTAATTGTTATTTGTGGATTATATGATGTATCTTTGTCTTTACTTTTTTATAATTCAGTTTCTTGCTTAGCTGATGAATGTAATCCCTGATTGGCTACCAAAATCATAACCAAGAAAACATTCCAGAAAACCCAAAACCTAGTTTACTTTGTTGAGTTTTATTTGAGATTGTGTTGGCTTGTTTCTTTATCCTTGGAAACAATTTCTGGCACAAACAAGTGGATCAACTCACAAAGTATGCCCATTTATGCTCTCTTTCTCATCCTTTTAAATCAAGTATAGTAGTTGCAGCATTTATGGAAACAATTTAGTTGCAACATTTATTATAGGTGTAGAGATTCAATTTTCATGGGTAATTTTTAGAAGGAAATATTTTCTTGTTTGGGAATTAGTTGGCTCACAACTCCTCTTACCATCCTCAATTTGATGGACAAACTAAGATTGTGATTAAATGCTAGAAGGGTATTTTCATTGCTTTGCATCTAATAAACAAACACATTGGGTTAAGTGGTTTCCCTTAGAAAAATAGTGGTACAACACATATTTCCATACTTCATAAAAAAATGTCACCATTTATGGCATTTTATGGCTATCATCCTCCTTCCATAACACCATACTTGAAAGAGAAAGCTAAGGTTCATGCAGCGGAGGATCATATAGACCACCAACAAGATATTCTCCAACTATTGAAAGATAACTTGGCTATAGCACGAAATAGAATGAAGCAACAAGAATATCAACATCATACTGAAAGGAAATTTGAAGTGGGAGATTGGGTATTTTTTAGGCTACAACCATACAAACAGATGTCCCTCAAACAACAAAAGAAGGACAATAAATTAGCACCCAAGTACTATGGTCCCTACAAGGTGTTGCAGAGTATTGCAAGTATGGCTTACAAATTGGAGTTTCCTACATCTTCACGTGCACATCCAGTCTTCTATGTTTCTTGCCAAAAAAAGGTAATTGGTGAAGTGGGACATGGATCTCCCCTTCTTATTGTGACCCCTCTTCTTTTTCCATGTTCTTCTTTTCTTCTCCTTTCCTTTCATATCCTTCTCTTTTATGCTATGATTTACTCAACAATACATTGTAGGTAGTCCATATTTATGTAATCCCTTATTAGTACATACGTGTTGAATCTAATGAATTCATTCCCTTCCATCAGTCCACAAATAATCTCCATGCATCATGTGTCTTCCTCAAGAATTACTTATAGCTAAGTGTGATCTCCCCACTACTTTTGTAGGAAAATGCCTTCCTTTTTGGCCATCCATATATTGCCCAAAATTTCTATGTATGGATTTTTATAGTGGTCAATAAACCTATGTCAACTTTTACCTTTATCTTTTCAAAGTACTCATTAATGAGATCCACTATCAATGGAATTTTATTCTCAACATCTCCCTTAACGATGGAAACCTTATCAATGTGTTGCTTGTCGACAAAGTGCTTCCTTGATGAGTGGTTTGTCCATAGATTCTTTGTTGATGAGGTGACAAATGGATTCAATCAATGGAATTCATGTCAATAATGCCTCTAATGATGAAACCTTTTTCAATCATGTTTTTTTTGTTGACAATGTTACTCTTTATACTTATCCATTTTTAACAAAGTTTTCTTTCACCGATGCTTTATAGAATAATGCTCCCCGTTTGGGAGGTTTTTGGTCCCCAAAAACTTCATTAATCTTGAATATGATAAGGGTAATGTTCTCTAACTTCCTCAATAGGGTAACATTTAACTTTATTTGAAACCTTTTCCGATGATGCATTTATCAAAAACAATATCAAAAACCCGAGTTTGTGGGAAAACCCCAAATAAATCTAAAAAATGAGACTTATTTGTTGAATAATTAATTTATCTATTACAAAAGCATTGGATATACGGTAGGTGTTCATCCCATGTATTCAAGCTCTTTGATTATACCCCCTCGGGGATTGCACCAATTTCCTTTTTATCACCTCTATATGCCCATCAATTTGTTGTGGAATTTTGTAGACCACTTCTATTTGGTGTCTATATTTTCCTAAAGTGGAGTATAAAAATTAGTCAAGAAGAGGGAATCCCAATCTGAGATAAGGGATTTTGGTACTCCAAAATGAACCCACATATGCTCAAAAAACTTTGGTGTTGTTTCTTGAACTATAATAGTCTTCTTGTGTGGAATTACAATGTGCATCTTTTTTAACCGATCAACAATGACAAATAGATAGTCATTCCCTCTTTTGGTTTTGGTTAATCCATGGATATATTACTTTCTCACAACCTACTAGGGACTATAAATTGGGTATACAACCCTAGTTTAATGTTATTTGGATTGTTGGTGATAGAAAGAACACACCCATGTACAAAATTAGAAACATCATCTTGCATATTTAGTGAATAGACATACTTCTACAGATTTGTTTTAGTTTTCCCAACTTTGAAAGGAACAACTACCCTTGAGGTGTGTGCTTGTCTAAAGAGTAAAGTACAAATGCTTCCTTTTGGTATGCACAACTTGCCCAAGTTATACATCAATGCATTTCCAAGTGTGAAAACAACGATTTCTTCAAACTTATGAATGCTTGTTTGAAAGGACACATATGCTTCTCTAAATTCAACATTTGCAACACAATATTCCTAGATCTCCTCATGCATAATTTCCTCAATTGCATAAATTTACTTTTAATAATAATTTAGTGTTTGAGTGACAAAAAAACAACAATACTATTCGTCACACCCTTCTTTAACTCAATGAGAAATTAAATTATTCCAAAAAAACCCATCCATTTGATGTACCTACATTGCTATTTTTTGTTTGGGTGTGTCAATATTATAAGGGTTTATGGTTCATGTGGACTATAGTTTTTTTCTTGTAATTAACCATGATACCTATGAAGGAATATAAATGGTGTTACTAGTATCCTCTCCCACATAGGAATTTCTCCCATGGCGTAGCCTAATGCATTATCTTTAATATCAAATTCCTTTTGAAGATTGAGGAGGTATAGGGAATGAGATTCATGGATATTTGACTTCTGCTTGTGAAAAGAGAATTTGTATTTCATTGTTTATATATACTCTTGTTTCCTATTGTTGAGGAATGAGGAAGTGTCGTAATAATTGAGAAATTGGTAGTGAATTTCCTTAAATATTGTGCTACTCCCATGAAAATTCACACATGGGAAACATTATTTGGCCTTGGCCATTTTATGTTGGTTTTAGTCTTATCTGGGTTAATTCTTAATTCACCACTACCCATTCCAAAACTAAGGTAAACCAAATATTATTTCGTCCATTCACACTTCTTCAAATTCAGTAACAAATTATTCCTCCAAAGGATCTCTAAAGCTTGTTGTAAGTGTATGAGATGTTCTTCCAAGCATAGCCAAAAATTAAAATATCATCCAAGTAAACTATGACAAAATATTCAATCAATTACCTAAATACCTCATTCATTATTCACATATATGTTGTGAGGGCAAGTATTTCTTGGTTTTGAATTCTCTCTTTTACATGTCTTCTTCTTTCATTCCCATTTGGTGATACCCAAACTTCAAGTCCATCTTTGAGAAGTACTTAGCATGGTATAACTAATCGAGTGAAGCAAACAAACTTAGTTCAATAATGGATAAACAAAATATAAAGATATAACTCATAACGAATTAATTGTATAAGAGATAATAGATTTATGAAATGGTAGACTAAAGTGCACAATCCATATGTGTTATTAATACATGTCATGTGACACTTTACAATTTGACCTACATGTGGTTCAACCTTACAACAATAATTAAATCTTAATTTAGCCTACACTAGGCCTAGTAATGAATAGTTATGTTCTTTACATGTCCTTCCCCTTCAAGGAGATTTGTCCCGAAAGCATCATTTAGGAAGGTTTCTATGAACAAGTGTCCATTCATCCATACACAATGTCTTCAGCTGGCTAATTCTTTCATTGAAGTTAAAGTTGACAATGTATTTCTTGATTATGTCTTGTCCTTTCTTAAATTTACCTTTTAGGATGTGCATAGTATTTTGGGATTATTTCAAGTTGTCTCCTATGTTGGAAACCTCTATGTTGGTAAGTGTGTATTCTTTTTTCTTGGAACCTTGGTTTGCAACTCAATAATCTTTCGGAGTTCAACTTCCTTATTGGTTGTGAAGAGGTTGTTTTGGTGGTTAGAGGTTTACCATACAATTTGTATGTTTTTCCTTGCCGCTTGAACTTCAAAATCTACTTTTGAAGGTCGGTGGTATATTCACCCATTAGAATTAACCATTCTACACCTAAGATTATCTCCATTTCATCTAATGGCATTGCATAGAAACTTGTTTGCAAATGGATATTTTGTATATACTACATCACTTTGTGACATCTTCCTATTTTTCAATTCCATGGCCATCTATAACAATGCACTTAAGATCTTTCATTGAATATGCATTAAGAGGTTTATTCTCCATGCAACATTGATGTATATCACATTATGGGAACTTCTTGAATCCACAAGTATTGTTACTTGATTGTATTTTAATAACTCTTTGAGTTTTAACGTTTAGGGTTGTGAGTTTCTTGCTATGGTAGTCATTGATATTCTTGGGAATCCATCTTCTTCATGATATTTCGAATTCATTGCTAGAGGTTGCTCCATGACTATTATAGTTTTTGGTGACATCCTCAACAAGTTTTTTTTCATCATGATTTTTCAAGTTTCAAGCTTTGAGCTTTGATTGTCATTGCTGCCAAAGATATTTCAAGCACCATTTCTCTTTCATATACTTCTAATAGGGTATACTAATGGTTTCTTTTTAGTCTTTTTCATCTAAGATGGCACTTAAGATTTGCCATTAGATATTTTTCAATGATACATTTTCTTGGGTTTTAATTTGTAGCTTAGGACCCAATTATCCTTGCATTTGTAACATCTATTTAATCTTTTTTCAATAAATTTTGAATTTGGTGTTAAACTATTGTAGTGCAGTGGTATATTTATGTTGGCTTTTTTTGCATGGGTTTCTCTTCAATTCTTTGTTTAGACATGCACAACAATGGAAAAAAAAACACTCGTTTCTTGTTTTGATACTTGGCTACCTTTAGTATCTTCCTTTAGCATTAACATTGTTGATGTGATGTTGGAGTTTATATAAGGTTCATGCTCGCTTGTACATTTCTTTATTACATTTTTAACAAGTCCATGAATAACTAAACAAACTCTCTCTTTTTCCTCTTTTTAAGGGAGCTAACACTTTGTCCAAAAATATCTTCAAAACCATCCAACATAGTGGTCATAACAGTGTGCATTAATGTCAATATATATTATGGGTGGGATTCACTAATAATAGAGAAGAAAATGTGAAACGTTTCAAAGATTAATTCATCACTTCTAATAGCCAAATCCCGCTACCACGGTTGGTTTTGACGGGCCTTGTTCTGCATGGTGACTCGAGTTTGAACCCATAATTATTATAGCATTTTAAAACTTAATACCCCTTTACATCCCTTTGCATATACTAAAGTGTACTAAATCCTTTATAAAACAATTTTTGGCTTGCATGTGCGGGTTTTCCTTTAGAAACACACATATTATCCATGTGTTTCCCTTTAACAACACATATATATACATCTTAAAACATTAAAAAATAAAAAACACACATGCTCACATGTGTGTTTGGGTGGTTGTTGGCAGTTACTAATCCAACTAGGCTCAGTTACACTCGAACCAACTTCCTTCACAAATTATTTCCAATATAAATGTAAGACTTGAAGCATGAAGCGGGGCCATATTCCATCATTATAGCCTTATACTAAAGAACTGAATCTAGAGTGCCCAATATTTTTACAGTGCCTTTCCTATCAGAAACTCCAATTTCTAAGTGTCTCCTATTCTATCAAGATTAAGTGGGGATGTTAATCACCTTTGATTGTCCCTTTCATTCAAGATTGAGAGACAACATTGTATTGGAGATCTATTAGTGGTTTGGGTAGGAGGAATCCAAGTCCCAAGGAAGTAGGTGTTGCAGCAAAATATTCAGGTATCATATATTGTAATTTGATTCTACTTCTTATTAATACAAAGGATATCCCTCTTCTTTCCCTTACCTAAATCCTCATGTTTAAGGTGTTATTTATTTTGATGAATAACACTGGGTGGAGTAATTAATTTTATCTTGAAAGTTAATTTGTTTAATTAGTTATGAATTTCAAGTTAATTTTGAGTATTTCAATTAAAGGAGTAAAATGGTTTTGAGGAAGGTGTTCTTATTGTGTTGTCTGCGGGTTTAAGATAGAATAGTTTAGTTGAAGAACAAAGCTAAGGATTGGCAATCATCAACTAAGAGGACAACCATCTAATTATGGCTATTCCATTGTATTCTTCTCCATTGAGTTCAAAACTTAGTTGATTGAGTAGGAAATAAGAGTATTATCTTCAAATTGATCTGTTGATAACCTGACCCTAGTTACTCAGACATTTTTCCCTAAAATAGCAAATTAGCCAGGAGGAGACATTTAAAATCCAACCATGTTAAGGGTTGGTGTGTCCTAGGCCAGGTGTGAAACCTGGGTGATTTTGATGGGTAAGATGCCCCTAGGTCTCAACTTCTTAGACCACGAGCTAGTCTCGCAAGTCAAAAACATACTAACAAAAACAAATCATCATGTCCAATATACACAACATTATAAAACATGGCCTAGTAATCGTAACATTCTCCAATATGGCCATCCTTTTTCTATGGGATCATTTATGTCGTCCCACACAAAAGGTTGCAATAATTATTAAATGGGACATTTGATATCGTAATTCAAATGATTTCACTAAGTCAAGTAACCACCAAATAGTTACACCTTGCTATCATGATATCCCGTTAGTTTTGTAGTGATCAAGGAATTTATTGATGGTGTCATTTTGTTTGTTTACAATGGAAACTAAAGCACCTTACATGACAAAACCTTCAATTTCAAAGAATGGTGTCGAAGCTTTAATTGGATTCACATTTCAAAGAATTATTCTCTAGTTGATCCATGTGAGACATGAATTTAACTACAACCTTATATATTTCTACTAAAGATACAACATTTAATGCCAACTACCTTGATAAATCTTTACAAAAATTCTATAATTAGAAAAATTCTCCCTTTGAGACCTTCATAGGTTGTTATTCCTAGAAATATTTATGATAAGGAAACAAAAAGAAATGGTGTTTATGATTCTAATATGGTTTTGCTAGGGTTATTTTCTTCTTCAAACAATAATCAAACAAAAAATTATAAAATGGTGTATGATTGTTTAGGGTTGTAAAAGTTCAAGGATCATCATATATGAAATTCATACTAGGGTGGAGTAATGAAAATTTGAAATGAAGGACATGGAAAGAGCATACGCAGAAAGAAAGTTATTATGCACGGCCCCAGCCAAATAGCTTCTACGGGACAATTTATTATGCAAAGGAAAAAAGTTACAAATGAGCTTCTCATAATCGATCAACTAAACAATGACCCTCCATGCTCTTTAAATAGAGATCATAGACCAATCGAGTGTTAAGCCACAGATCAAGGTTAGGTATGATCTAAGATAAGTTCAGCCATCGGATCACTCTATGTCGGGAACATATCGTGACCATCGGATTAAGTATTTACAAATGCATACTAAAGAAACACACTTTCCCTAACGGATATATTACACAAGTTGATATTAACTAACTCCTAAGTGTCTAAATATCCTAACATCCCCCCTTAAGAACAACTTGGGATAGGATTGAAGGATTTACAAAAGTGACACTATTAGGAGAAGGAGGCATTAGAGCCTATCCCCCCTTAATGACAAGTTCCTGAACTCCTAACATAGATCGAAGTTTAGAAAACTTCACTTCTGTAAGAGACTTGGTGAAGATGTCTGCAACTTGATCATCTGTAGGGCAAAAGATCACTTCAAGAACACGATCATGAACAATATTTCCGATGAAGTGCATATGAAGCTCAATGTGTTTGCTGCGTTGATGTAGGACTGGATATTTGGCAAGCTTGATGGCACTTTGATTGTTGCACCAAAGTGGAGTAGGCTGCTGCTGTTTGAATCCAAACTCTAAAAGGATCTGTCAAAGCCATCAAGCTTCCTAACTGGCATTAACTGCAGCTCGATATTCTGCCTCTACTGAAGAAAGATCACGAGCTTGTTGTTTCTTACAAGCTCAAGTAATAGGTCCAGATCCCAGACTAAAAACATAACCTGCAATAGACTTTCGATCATCAGGATCGCCGGCCCAATCTGAATTAGTGAAACCAACCAACAAAGGTTCCACCCCTATACTGTAATGAATCCCGGACTGAATTGTACCTCGAATATATCGAAGTATTCTTTTAGCTGCTTTCCAGTGACTTTCATGAGGTGTTTGCATATAACGGGAAACACGACCAACGGCAAAGGAAAGGTCAGGACGGTAATGAGTCAAGTATAAGAGACTACCAACAAGATGACGATACAAGGTGGCATCTACTTCAACTGAAGGACAAGTGGCAGAAAGTTTGACTCCGGATTGGAAGGGAGAAGAGGCTGGTGTACAATCTTCCATGTGAAAGCGACGAAGAAGGTCACAAGCATACTTAGACTGAGAAAGAAATATTCCTTCTTTGGTTTGCAGGACTTGGAGACCAAGAAAATAATGCAAATGTCCTAAGTCTGACATTTCAAAATTTTGCAAGACTGGATTTCACATGGGTTATAAGCTTAGGGTCACTACCAGTAAGAATAAGGTCATCAACATATATAACAAGTATGATGAGATGGTTTCCTACTTTCTTGGTATAGACATTGGGGTCAGAATGGCATCTAGAAAAACCAGTGTCAACGAGAAAGCTATCCATTTTGGCATACCAAGCTCTAAGAGCTTGCTTAATGCCATATAAGGATTTCTTAAGGTGACAGACAAGGCTAGAGTTATTTTGAACATATCCAGGAGGTTGTTCCATGTAAAATTAATCCTGTAGATCACCATGTAAGAAGGCAGAATTGACATCCATTTGATGGAATTCCCAGTTGTGTAAGGCTGCAAGGGAAAGAACAAGGCGGATGGAGTTCATTTTTGCGACAGGATCAAAGGTTTCATTGTAGTCAATCCCTTCAACTTGGGAAAAACCTTTGGCAACTAACCTTGCCTTAAGTCTTTCCAACACTTCCATCTGATGCATACTTAGTTCTGTAGATCCATTTACATCTGACAAGATTTCTTCCTTTTGGAAGAGGTACAAGATCCCAAGTATCATTCACCATTAAGGAACGATATTCTTCATCCATAGTTGCATCCCAATCTGGATTTACTGAAGCTTCTACAAAGGTTTCTGGATCATGATTCTCGGAAACTTGAGCCAAAAGACAAGAGGCTCACTGAAACTGAGAACGTGTTCGATGTTGATCTCTAGGTTCACCGGCAAGATCACCAACTGTTTCACATGTTGAACGGACCCATCGAGGAAGCACTTATGCTGGTGCAACTGGAGGAACATGAGCAAGCGGAGGTGGATTTTCATCCTCACTGTCATCATCAGAAACTGGAGTTGGAAACCTGTCAAGGAAGTTGGAAGAAGAAGAATAAGAAGGCACAATCGTTGAATCAAGCTCGCAGGCCAAAGATGGCACAATCGCCGAGTTAGGATCGCAAGCCAAGAGATGTTCATCAAATTTAACATCTCTTCTAATGATTACATCATAAGAATTTGATTGAAGAAGTCTATAACCTTTTACATCTTCAGAATATCCAACAAATACGCACTTTTCACTTTTAGGCTGCAATGCTTTCCGTTTTTCATCCGGAATGTGAGCCCATGCTTCACTACCAAACACACAGAAGTGACTTACATCTGGTTTAATTTTACTCCATGCTTCTTCCGGTTTCATACCTTGTAATGTTTTAGTGGGGGTGCGATTAACTATGTAATTTGCATAATTAATGGCTTCGGCCCAAAATTGAAGACTTAGTCCCTTAGATTGGATCATACAATTAGCCATTTCTTTTAAAGTGCGGTTCTTCCGTTCAGCTACACCATTTTGTTGTGGTGTATATGGAACAGTGTGTTGTTGTTGGATTCCTTGTTCAGTGCAGAAAGTAATGAACTTTTTGTTAACATATTCTCCTCCATTGTCAGACCTTAAATTAATAATTTAATGACCAAATTATTTTTCAACAAGGGCCTTGTAGGCCAAGAACATGTTAAATACTTTTCTCTTAAGGTTTAGGAAATAAACCCAAGTGCATCTGGTGTAATCATCAATGAAAGTTAAGAAATATTTGAAACCAGAAAAGGAAGCAGATGGAAGAGGACCACACAAGTCACTATGCACAAGCTCCAAGGGAACCGAGGCGTGCCAAGAGGCACGTTTGTCAAAACTGTCCCGATGATGTTTTCTGAGTACACAGCCGGAACAAACACCATCCCTGCAAGATACCGTCGGAAGACCTGTCACCATATTGTCTTTACATAGTTGTTGCAATGAGCGATAATTTTTAAGTGACCAAATTGCTCATGACAAAGTTTGCTCAAGTTATCACTATGAGCAACAAAAACTGAAGGAAAAGGTGATGACCCAAAGTTGTTAAATTTGTACAACCTGGTAATATCATCAACAATTCCAGTAGCTAGGACCTGTTGAGGATCTTTAAAATCCTTGATTACAACTTGGTGAAGTGTAAACGTCATAGTTTTACCTTCACCAGAATGAGTGATCTGATAGACTGATAACAAATTGCAGGAAATTCTTGGAACAAATAGTACATCACTAAAATGACCATTATCTACTGGAACTGTTCCAGCTCCTACAACACTTAGAGATCTATCATCACCAACAAATATTTATTTGGTGTTACATTCATGCATAGTAGAAAAGATGGCTTGATCCTTAGCCATATGATAAGATGCTCCAGAATCAATGAGTCATTCAATTGAAGTAGAAGAATAAGATGCATTATAAGAATAACCAGAAGCACAAATTGCATGTCCATGAGAGGTAGATTCTGAAGGTGAATCTAGGCTGATGTGGTGCTTCTTCATTGTTGCTTCCAAGGCTGCCATTTTCTTGAAACACTTAGATTCATCATGATTATCTTTCCACAATAATTGCAATGACGCTCAGTCTTCTTGCCTTTTGGCTTGGATCCTTTGCCATTTTTTAAAGAAGGAGCTGACTGAGAGGGTTTGGGACCCTTGTTTGACTTATTATTGTGAAAATTTTGTTTCTTGGGAGGCTTGGACTTTTCTTTCTGTTGGTACAATAAGGATTTCCCAGATGTATCTACACTGTTGATTATTCCAAGATGGATGAGTTTATCTTGCTCTCTAATCAAGGAATCACAAAAGGATTCAAGACTAGGCTCTTGATAGCTAGTCGCATTCAAGGATTCTTTCATGGAGTAAAATGTAGATACAAAAATAGAATATGCAGGTCCAAGGTTTGAAAGAATATGACAAATGCATTGTTTGTCTTCCCTCTTAATCTTACATTATCCACATAAGAGTTTAAGAGTTTTGTACTTAGATAAATAATCTTGAATGCATGAAAAATCACTTGGATTTAAATAAATCAACTCATTTTCGAGTTGGTGACCTCGAATTTCATTGTGTTTACCAAACACGGATTCCAACTTGTCCCAAGCAGCATCAGGTTCATCAATTCCAGATATGTGAAATCGCAAATCAGTAGAGATTAACATCCCAATCAATCCACGAGCTTCGTCACATCTATTTGCCCATTTTATTTTCTTATCATCATCAGTGGGTTCTGTTTCTTTCCCTGAGGTAATTTTGAAAAGTCTCCTACTTCGTAGAACATCCTCCATACGAGATTTCCATGAGAAATAGTTGGAACTGGTAAGTAGAATATCACAAGGGGTGGCCATATTTGTAAATTAATGGCTATAAAAGTAGAAACCAATAGTCTGGATGTGAAGAGCTCGAAAAAATAGGCAGTTTCAAAAAAAACAGCACTGAAAACTGACTTCGAATGATGAAGTTATGCTTGAACAAAGAAATTGTTGAAGATGTCTCAAATAGTGACGTGGCAGATAGAAAATGCCTAGCTGAAAAAGAAAAAGAAAAAAAAGAACCCCCACTTCCCAAGATGAACCTTTTGACAATCACTTTACAAGAAAGTTGCTTTAAGTGAATCACTTTTGTAAAATAAGTGATTTCACTTTTACAATGATATTACTTTTAAATAGTGCAACAATAAAAAAGAACTTAAGTGACTCACTTTTTATTTTTATTTTTTATTATTTAAGTGAGATGCACTTTTACAATAAAGTAACTTGAAAATGGAAATTGCATGCACTTTGTCTTTTAAAAGTAACTTCCTAAGACTTGAACTCAAGACCTATTAAGGAATAAAACAACTTTGAACCAAGTAAGCTAAATTAAAAGGTATGCAAAATATGGAAATGAGGAAGGGTTTTTTTTTTGTACTTTTCTTGCTCGGTTTCTGTGCTTGCCTTTTTTTCTGCAAATCACACCACAAACCGAAACAAAAAAAAAAAACTTTTCCACACTTGTGGAGTTAGATCTCGTTAGCTTTCCCGGAAAGTCTACGTTTTCTCTCTGTTTCTGATTTGCCGAGATCGCACAAAGTGTACAGCAAAGAGCATACGCAGCCGAGAAAAACCCTTTTCCATTTCTGTTTCTGATTTTCCAAGATCACGCAAGGTGCACGGCAAAGAGCATACACAGACACAGAAAGCAACAATCCGAAACAAGAAAAAATATAATAGTAAAAACTAATAAAATATGAGATTTTTTTTTTCTTTTAAAACATAAAATATAAAAAAATGCGTCACTGTAACATTATACCTTCAGATCTGATAAAATACGCGTTTCTGAAGCAACCGGGAACCGTTTTCGATCAAACAAAAACTATTTCCCAATGGAAATGGCGCTCTAGATTCAATGGAACACCTCCCACAGCCCATAAATACATAGAAATACCAGAAACAGAAACCCTTTCAAGTTTCGGAAACAACAGTTCAAGATCTAGATCATAACCGGAAGCAGCTCTTCATAAAAGCTCTGATACCATGTTCAGGTACTCCCAAAAGACCGAACACCTAGAGCAACCACTTCACACAAATAGATCACAAATTGATACACCAATTTTTTGACGTGGTTTAAACCCTCGTGATGGAAATGCTCCACGGCCCCGGCCCAATAGCTTCTACGGGACAATTTATTATGCAAAGAAAGAAAGTTACAAAATTGCTTCTCATAATCGATCAACTAAACAATGACCCTCCATGCTCTTTAAATAGATATCATGGACCAATAAGGTGTTAAGCCACGGATCAAGGTTAGGTATGATCTAAGAGAAGTTGAGCCATCGGATCACTCTATGTCGGGAACATATCGTGACCGTCGGATTAAGTATTTACAAATACATACTAAAGAAACACACTTTCCCTAACGGATATATTACACAAGTTGATCTTAAATAACTCCTAAGTGTCTAAATATCATAACACAAGGATCATCATATATGAAATCCATACTAGGGTGGAGTAATGAAAATTTGAAACGAAGGACATGGAAAATCAATAATATGGAGGCAAGAGTGCAGGTAGGATCAAAGAATAATTAGGATCAAGTGCAAAATTATTGGAAAGGGTGTGATATGTTATAATTTGAATGTACACGACTTGTATGTAGATTAATCAGGATGTGGGGGTAGGAGTGAGTATAAAGCAGGGGTAAAGAAGGATCATAGGTAAGACACAAATGAATGGGAAATAGTCGAATAACATGTTCAAATGTGTGAACAATGATGATTTTAGGGATAATTTCAAGAGAGAATTGTGCAACTAGGGCATGATTTGGTCATACTAATTCATAGATGAAAGCTCAAGGAAGTGAATGGATTCATGGGTGTAGTGGAGTGCACTAAGAACATTGAAGGATGAAATAACATTACACACACGCGCGCGCATGTGCACACATTGTTGTTTCCCAAAATTCCAAAATTTGTTGAGATGTTTGACAAAACATGTAAACCAGTATAATGAAAACAAAACAAATAATCAAACATCCAAGTCCAAAAATTAAGGTCTAAAAAAATTGTATACACAACATAATAGTTCTCAAATGTGCATATGATCCTACTTGAAGCAAACAAACCTAGCTCAATAATTCATATGATGAATATAAACAGATAATTCAAAATCAATTAATCACATAAGGGATAATAATGGATGAATGAGCTAACATAGAAGAATTGTACAATCCATAGGTGTTATTAATAGACAATATAGCTTGTCTCTTATAATTTGTCCTGCTTGTCAAATGACCTTGCAACAATAATTAAATATCCTTATCTATCCCACATTAGCACTTGTAATAGAAATTTATGTCCATTACATCAAGCATATCATGAACCCTTGATAAAGGGTATGTATTCTTGATTGCTATTATATTCAACGATCAATAATCAATGCACATTTTCTAAGTCACGTGTTTCTTTGGTACTAATATAATGAATACTTCATAAACATTTAAAGGTACCAAATCACAGTCTACTTCATTAAGGAAAGTTGCAACTATACTAAACCTAGACTTATATTGTTTAATGACTTGTTGTTTTGTGTCTTTGTAGAGCCACCCTAATAGATACATATTTTGTGTCTTTGGAGAGCCACCCTAATAGATACAGATTTGGGTGTTAAGGAGGCTTCAATCCCAATTGATATACTCTCATATTTGAAAACATGTTATTCCAAATCCTTGGATCAAAAAGTATTGCAACCAATCGTTCCCTGGATCATATGAACTTGAATATTGATGTAAACCAATAGTTCTCCTTTAACATTGAGTTTCTTCAACTCATCTTAGCTTATGGATATAAAGTACTTTAATTTTTATCAAATGAAAAAATATCACTTCAAATATTCAACTCCTCATAAAACTTTATTATGGGAAGATAGTGTTGCTCTCCTTTAAACCCTTCTCAAAATCCCTCTTCTTCTTCTCATTTTCAAAATCATTTCCTCCACCTCATTTTTATAGTGTTTGAATCGATTATCAAAATTCTCATTTTAAAAATCTTTCTTTTTCTCCACCTCATTTTTACAATGTTTGAATTGATTCTTGAAACATTTGAAACATTTAGTGTCATGAGCTATAAGCAAACTTGGATTTTCATTTTCTTTTTACTTTTTCCCTTTCCAAGGAACATTTTTTGTTAAATCATATTGCATGAAAATAATAGATGTGATTGGTGTTTCATATATCATTTATTCTCCCAAGAAATAATAATAGATGTGATCAATGTTTCTTTCATAATTCATTCTCCCAAGAGATCATAATAGAGGTGATTAATGTTTATTTGATCAATTATTCTTCCAATAAATATATTTAATTTGTTACAACATGAATAATAACTTAAGAAGTGGGGACATGTATGGAATTATGGCCTTTTCCTCTGTTTCTAGATATACAGGTGTGATAGATTTTGATGCAATGGGGTGGCGCCAATGTGAAACTCCTGAGAGTGGCAGAGCTCAGGAGAAACAATTCAGACTTCTCTGCTCTACGGGCATCCTGGGGTAAGGTTTCGATCACAAGATTTGTTTTTGCTAAGCAGTGGAATGTGGTGAATACCCCTACGGCCTAGGTAAGTGTAAGAGGTAAGTGTATAAAGATTGTCATGTAATTGATATGGTAATCCCACTGAAAAATTTTGGAGATGGTTAGGTTAGGGTTTGGCAAAGAATTCTGGCAGCGATTGGATCTCCTGGAAAGATGATCGAAATGTCCGCAGAAGTTCTTGGAGTCACATTGATTCTTAGAATCATCCTAGTACCAACCAAGCATAAAAAAAGTGGAAATAATTGCTTTTCTGTGGGATTTTTTTATCTATTTTATAGGGTTTTCAGTTTATGGCCGGGATCTGCTTCAGATGTTTCACCTTTCTCCTTGTTGTATTTTTGTTGTTATTAGGCATTTTCTAAGGGTGTGGCATTCTTTGGTTTTGGAGTATTGGGATTGTACTCTGCAGAACGAGGTTTTCTTTTTTTCTTTTATTGTTTTCTTTCCCGGGTTAGTTGATGTGATCACCTTTGTGTTAGTTTTTCATCATTTAATTCAATATGATCTAGGATATTAACTGAGAGAACAACATGTACAGCATATCAAACACAAGAGACAAGAGACACAAAGCATTTCACCGGGGAAAACCAAGAAGGTGAAAAACCCTGCAACTTCCTCAGAGATAGAATGAGAACCAATACAAAGATCACAAAGATCAAACCCCAAGATAAGAGATAGTCTCCTAGCAGTTTCTCCTCCTCCACTTGTGCCCACTCCTCCTCTCTCTCACTAATGCGAAGTAAGTGAGTGAATGAATTAATAGAATGAGAGAGAGACACTCTTTATTTATACAATGACTTGACTTTCCTTTTACTCTAACTGGGTCGACCTCCCTTAGGAGAGTCTAATAACCCATCACCACTTGTCACTGGGTCGACCCCACTAGGGTGGTCTAATAACCCTTTGACCCACACTGGTTAGACCCCTCTAAGGTAGTCTAAGAACCCATCAAATATAAGTTACGACACTTACAATATAACTTGTGACGCTTGCAAATACAAATGACGACACTTCCAACCGTAGGAATAATACATCTTCGTTGGTAATACAATAAAGTGCAAATGTAATATACAAGTGAATATATTCCGAAGTTACAAATACATCAACACTCCCTCTTAACTAGGAAGGTATTCTCTTGACACAAGTCATCAATACATATAGGCACAAGTCTTCAATACTGGAGCTAGATCATCGTCACTACTGTTGTACTCATCATCTCGATCACTGGGATATATCTCAATTCTTCTCATCATAGGAAGTTCTACAGAGCCATCCCTTTTTCATGTTGGATGTAAGCCTAGCCTCCTGTAAGTATTCATCATCTTTGCAAGCGGCTTGATAGAGGTGGAATCTCAGGATTGATTATGTGCCTCTGCAAAACCTGACAAGAGCATTCCAGAATCCTTTATGAGCCTAAGCACGACCGGCAAGATATCCCAGGACTGATTACATGCAGTCTCTGCAAAACCTGACAAGAGCATCCCAGGAACATTTATGTGTCTTAGCACGACCGGCAAGATTGCCCAAGACTGATTACATGCATCCTTCACAAAACCTTTAAAGAGCATCCCAAGAACGTTTATGTGCCTAGCACGACCGGAAAGATCTCTAAATAGTATCCCGGGAGTTTTACGTGCCTAGGACAGCCTATCAGATCTCCAGGACTGATTACATGTGAACATGAAAAACCTTAAAAGAGCATCCCAGGAACGTTTATGTGCCTAGCATGACCGAAAAGATCTCTAAAGGCATCCCAGGACTTTTATGTGCCTAGCATAGCCTATCGGATCTCCAGGACTGATTACATGCCTCCCTCACAAAACCTCAAAAGAGCATCCCATGACTAATTACGATCTTACTACTCAACCTATAGGATCTCCCAGGGAGATATTACATGCTACTACACAACCTACCACATATCCATGACCTCTAAGTATCACCCCGATACTCATTATCAACCTGATCATCCTCGCACGAAGCATCATCTTGATGCTCATGATCATATTGATCATCATACAGTGCATCATCCTGATGCACATCATCGTAGCATCATCCTGATGCATATCATCTGGAGCATCGTCCTGATGCTCATCACACATGATCATCATGATCATCATCGTAGCATCGTCCTTATGCATATCATCATCACATGATCATTCTGATCATCATCATCATAGCATCATCCTGATGCATATCGTCATTGCATGATCATCCTGATCATCGTCATCTGGAGCATCATCCTGATGTTCATCATACAGCACTTACATCCACAGCCATGGGAAGGATCCTCCTACCACCATGCTTGGAATGGATCCTGCAAATGTGTCCCATCACTTCCTCCTCGAAGTATCTTCTATCTGAAGAACAATAAGCCTCTCTATGAAGTACTCAAACTTCACTCTGGATAGTGGTTTGGTCAACACATCTGCAATATGCTCGTTCGTTGAAACATACAGGGGCTTCACTGCTCCTCTCTGCACCACATCCCTGATATAGTGATACTTGATCTCGGTGTGCTTCGACTTGTCATGGAACACCGGGTTCTCAAACAACTTCACACAACTCTGGTTGTCACAGAAGATACAAGTAGCATCCAACTGGAGATCAAACAAATCAGATAGTAGCCTCCTTATCCATACTGCCTCACAACTAGTAGAAGACGTTGTGACATACTCTGCTTTGGCTATACTCAGTGCTACGTAGGATTGCTTCCTATTAAACCAAGAGATCACACTTGGTCCTATGCTGAAGCAGCACCTCGAAGTGCCCTTCCTATCTGCAACACTACCTCCCCAATCTGAATCAACATAACCCTCCAGGTTAAAATTTTGAATCACATCATACTTGAGTCCATAATCAACTGTACCCTTCAGGTACCTCAGAATATGCTTTACAGTAATCAGGTGAACATGTCTAAGATCTGTTAGGAACTGGCTCAAAGTGTTCACCGCAAAGCAAATATCTAGTCTCGTGTTCGTCAGGTACATCAAGGACCCAATCATCTGATGATACATTGTGGCATCATCTGATTCTAATGAAGCATCACTCAATAGCTTCGGGTTCGGTGCCATAGGTGTGGCTATAGGCTTGCACTTCATCATCCTGAATTGCTTCAGGATCTCTACTGCATACTTACCTTGTCCAAGGAAGATTCCATATGAACTCTGCCACACCTCCATACCTAGAAAGTAATGCATCATACCCAATTCCTTCATCTTGAACTTGGAAGCAAGCTTCCTCTTCGTGTCAGCAATCAATCTATCCTCACCTGTCATAAACAGGTCATCCACATACAATAGGAGTATCACTGGATTTCCTTCCTCAACCTTGTAGTAAAGGTTGGAGTCCACTTTACTCTTGGTAAAGCCCAAACTGGACAGGAAGCTATCTATCCTATCATACCATGTCCTAGGTGCTTGCTTTAAGCCATACAAGGCTTTCTTCAATCTGCACACATATGACTCCCTGTCATGTGTCTCAAAACCGAGCGGCTCCTCCACATACACTTCCTCTTTGACTACACCATTTCAAGAAAGATGTCTTGACATCCATTTGGTGTATCTTCCACTTAATCACTACATCCAAAGCAAGTACTGTTCTGATGGAAGTGTATCTAGCTATAGGTGAAAAAATTTCTTCATAGCCTATCCCTTCTTCTTGGGAGAAGCCACGAACCACAAACCATGCCTTGTATTTCTCTATGCTACCATCTGCAACATCCTTGATCTTGTGGATCCACTTGGAAGTCACAATAGACCTCCCTTCTAGTCTTGCAACCACATCCCATACATCTTTCTTCATGATCGACTGGTACTCCTCAATCATGGCATCCTTCCATTATTTCATCCGGGATCCTGGGAACTTTAGATTCTTCAATATCTTTAATAGGTAGTTTTCTAGAACTTCATTGCTGGAACAAATGTCGTTATTTAGTCTTCGTCGCTTGTTCTTCGAAGCAAGTCTCTCTTGTAGGTGATGGTACACGGTCTTTCCTACAAGACAAGTTCAATTGCATAATTAGAAACATCTCATAGATTTCAGAACAAATTCTTACATATAAAAACATATGTCATACAGTCATGCAATTATCTTATCCAATGCTTCAATACAACATTTATCCATATCCTGTAATATTCTAGATGCCTTCCATCTCTACCAAAACATTGTTAAGAGTGTGCACAACTCCCAACATGTCAGCAAAGAGGTTTCTTTCTAGATAAGTAGCAATGGAATGTTGTACAGTACCATAGGACACTTACCCATTACTTGTATATTAGTAGTATGTTGTTCATTAATGCAACTTTTCTAATATGCATAATATACATCCTAAATCTAGGAACATAAGTATGTACATGACTGAAAAACATTATTTAAGTAATCATATTTACAAGAAATGACAATTCAAATACTTATCTTTGTTTGGTTGTTGGGTGGACTCCCTCTCAATCTTTTCTTCCTTGCAGGAACTACTGGAGTGTGCTCCCTCTTGATATTTGCTTCCTTGCGGGAACTACTGGAGTGTGCTCCCTCTTGATATTTGCTTCCTGGATTATCTGTCTTTGAACTTATATCCATCCTGGACCACTATGCATGCTTAAGTGTGCACTAGTGTCATCATTGTGTCATCTTCAATATCTCATACATAATCAGACATGCATTAGTATAATCTCAATACTATCAAAACATTATGATTCTAAATATGTATGATCATGATCATTTCATACACAGGTAATTTTTCACAAGCATTAGTATTCAAGGTTTCAGGGAGTACTTCTTTTACTCATACATATTCTTATTTGACCATAGGACTCTTCTAGTTTGTCATATCTTTAATCAAACTAAGAAGCATAATATGCATAAACCCATGATTACTCAAACTTATAACTTCATGAATAATCATTATCAATCTTACAAAATTATACTTATCTAAGATCCTAACACAAGGTAGGATTCTAACTTGATACAGAAAAGACATACCTGGATTATCATGTTTGCTAGTTATGTCTAAAATACCCAAACAATGTCTTCTTTGTTCTCTTCAATGATTTAGAGACCTTGTGCTAGTAACCTGCATATATCATAAGTTAAGCATTGTAGAACCAAATTATACATACCTCGTAAGTAGAGCTTTAATGGCTATGGATGAGTCTTTGTCTTCATGTCACCATGGTCATTTATTCTTGATCTAGAACTTGATTTGTCTGTCTTGATGTACCTTTCATGTTAGCGGACAACATCATCCTCATACAACACCACAGTGCATTAGTACAATCATAAGTGTCACAACCCTAATCAATGAATGTCTTCTATGCATTCATACTTTTACTAAGGTGATAATAAAAGTTTAAAATTAATCAAGATTGTACTAAGCTCAATAATATGAAGACAAACTTAATCATAAACTTAATCATGAACAGATTTCAAAACATACCTGTATCTCCTCAAGTCATACATGTTTTATGTTCTTTCCTTCAATCAGCTTGGTCAAGGAATCAAACATCTCCTTGGGTGTCTTTAGAGAATATACATGTGGAATGAGATTGTCTTTGATAGAATCTGCAATGATTCTCTTGGCCTTGACCAAGTTCTTCTTATGTAAGGCCTTAGCCTCATCTCCCTCTAGAACTGGAACCTCTTCGCTTATGTAGGTGTCCAATTCATTCTCTTCTAGGATTAACCCAATCCTATACTTCCATGCTCGGAATTTATCATCCCCTTAAAGCGTATCCTCAATCTTGGTCTGGTGAGACATCTTAATGAGAAAAATATTTAGATCTTACCACTTGACTTGCAGAATCTGGATCTCGAGCTGGCTAGGGTTTTGTCAGAGAAACCCTAAAAATACAACCTTGGAATTTCAAACTTATGTCTAGATAGGGAGATGCAATTGACTGAGGTGAGCAAGCTGGTGTGCTTAGATTTTGAAAACTCCAAAAATTAACCCCTCAAAATTGACTTGTGAGTTTCGGATCTGCAGCTTATGTCAAATTCTGGTTTTCTGGTTTTCTGGTCAAAATCCCGAACTAGGGTTTGATAGATCCCGGGGTTCTACCCAACCAAAACTTAGATATTGGTCTCTAAATTTTGATTTTGGTGAGGAGCATCCATCCGTGGTCTCAGATTCCAAAAATTCCAACTTTTGCAGAAACCCTAATTTCTCGCAGTAGTGACAAGCCAAAAATGAAAGTGCTCAAAATCCAATTCTGTTTGGACAGAAATATAAGCCATATTATTTCTGATGTATCTCTGAAATTTTGGATCCTCGGGGTTTGAAACTTTGGCATGTGGTAGAATTACCTGTTATCTTTCCAACCCCGCATATCTGAGCTTTAATGGATTCTCTAAGAGAGAGATATGCCAAGTGTCGCAACGTGACCTGTTTATGGGATGAAATAGTATAGCAAACTTGTATGGAGTGCCACGTATCATTGTTTCAACTTTAGCCTCTAAAACCCGGACCTATGAAACTACAGTCCGTTCCCTAATTGTCACGTTTTACGGAATTCCATTTGGAGCTTCCTAGCCCGAGATATGACCTTTGTTCCTAGGTCACATGTTTAGGACTGCATTCTGGAAGAGGCAAAAACCCTAACTTGTACGAATCATATCTCACAAAGTACAATGATTCTAAGGCTGATCTTCGACAAAAAGGTACATTAACATTTCATCTTCATCCTATAAAAGTTTCAGATCCTGAACCTTCACCAAAACTTATTTATAGCGAAAGTTCCATGATGACTGGTTTTTACTATACCAAGCCCTAGCTTCCAATTTGTCGCAAGTGCAACAAGTGTCATAACTGAGAGAACAACATGTACAACATATCAAACACAAGAGACAAGAGACACAAAGCATTTCACTGGGGAAAACCAAGAAGGTGAAAAACCCTGCAACTTCCTCAGAGATAGAATGAGCACCAATACAAAGATCACAAAGATCAAACCCCAAGATAAGAGATAGTCTCCTAGAAGATGATCCTCCTCTACTTGTGCGCACTCCTCCTCTCTCTCACTAATGCAAAGTGAGTGAGTGAATGAATGAATAGAATGAGAGAGAGACACTCTCTATTTATACAATGACTTGACTTGCCTTTTACTCTAACTGGGCCGAACTCCCTTAGGAGAGTCTAATAACCCATCACCACTTGTCACTGGGCCGACCCCACTAGAGTGGTCTAATAACCCTTTGACCCACACTGGTCCGACCCCTCTAAGGTGGTCTAATAACCCATCAAATATAAGTTACGACACCTACAATATAACTTGCGACGCTTGCAAATAGAAATGACGACACTTCCAACCGGAGGAATAATACATCTTCGTTGGTAATATAATAAAGTACAAATTTAATATACAAGTGAATATCTTCCGAAGTTACAAATACATCAACACTCTAGTGGTATTTCGGGTGCTGCAGTACTTGTTAGTTGTCATTCGTTGTGGTTTAGGTCACCTTGGCAGGTGTCGGTTTTTGTTTTTGAGAGGACCGGGGTTACAGGTTACCTTTTCACTAGTTCTCCATGTCATTATGTCTTTCACTATTTTTTCTCCATGTGAATACAGTCCCGATGTGGCTCCCAGTGGTAAGGTGGTGGGTTTGGAGGCCAGCAATGTGCCTGGTGTAGTATCATCACAATGTAACCTGGAGGGGTATGCTCAGAGGAAGGGCCTAAGTGGGGAGAAGGGGATTAAGGCCAGGGAGGGCCTGGAGCAATATATCATTGAGGAAAACACTAATTTGGACCGGGTGGAGATGTTGGTCGGTAGGGCTTTGGTTGGTCGTATTGAATTTTCTTCGGGGTCCAAGGGTGAAATCTTGGATTGGGTCAATCAGAACTGGACTCCAATTATGGGCCTGGCACCTAGGGTTAATCTCTTATTAAATCGCTAGATTATGTTCATCTTATCGAAGCCAGAGCATGTCGAGACTATTCTGGCGAGAAAATGGGCATTTAAGGATGGCTCTGTCATTTTAAATAGATGGCATATTGCCTTCGATCCTGTAAGAGAAAGGCAGACTCGCAGGCACATTTGGATGCTTTTACCGAGCTTACCGATTGCACTTTGGATAGAGAATATATTGATAGGGTTGGTGAATAAGGTTGGCTCATTTGTTAGAACTGATAAAAAATCTCTCTATGGCGTGGATAAGAAGGTGGCTCGTGTGATGGTTTAATTTGATTTGGTTAAGGGGATTCCAACGGAGGTTGAGATTATTTGGGGAAAATTTTCTTACAGGCAGAGATTAGATTATTTCAAGTTGCCTTTTCGGTGTTTCAACTGCAGGGAGACGGGACATGTTATGGCTCGCTGCCCAAATTTGCGGCGGACTATTCTGGATGAAGGCTTTACTAGGGATCCAAGAGCTAATATTCAAGAAGTTTGTCACTCTGAGGAGGGTTTTCTTTCTTTGGATTTACCAAAAACGGGTAAGGTCTCTCCTGCTTCTATTACACCTTATAAGGATGTCTCGAGGGATAAATTAGATTTCTATCTGGATGTTGAAAATTCTTTAGATAGATGCATCTTCGAGGGTAAGGTTAAGCTCAATCTTGGGGGTTTATTTGATAATAAATCACATGTCCGAGATAGGGTTACTGGGAAGGTTGATTGCTCACATGGTTTCCCTGTTGACTCATGTGAACTCTGTGTTTTGGCCCCTACTTCACAGCTTGTTAGCTCTTCTAATGATCAGGTGGTTGTCTCAGAGGAGGGTATGAAACCCTCTATTGACCAAGCTCGGATTATTTCCAATCAACAAAGATTGGTACTTAATGATTGTGGTTATATTGTTTCCGCTACTAACTTATTGTCTCCTTACACAATATACTCTAAAAATCCATCATCTAATCACAAATTCAAACCTATAATTGCTGACAGATTCATTAATGTTACCATCAGGAAGAGTCGATGGAAACCTAGGGTTTCTGATCGGGTTGAGGAAGCCGACTATATCTCTATCTCTACTAGGATTGATGATTATGTTAGTAGAAAGAGTATTGAACCTACACTTGTTGAAGAGGACCTTAGAGAAAAAATTTCTCTGTCGGGGGGTTTAAAATGATCCTGCTCACTCTTAATGTTAGGGGTTTGGGAAAGGTTTCTAGGACTAGGGCCTTATCCCATATTTTCAAATCTACTAGTCCTGCCTTAATACTTCTGCAGGAAACTATGTGTGAATATTTTAGGGATGTGAATAAACTTGCATCTATTCTACCCAGCTGGGAATTTGTGGCTACCGGTGCAATGGGTATGTCTGGAGGTTTACTAGCGGGTTGAAATCCTAGATTTTTTAAATTTCTGGCTTTTAAATTTCCTTGGGGTATTTTTCTGGATGGGAGTTGTATTAGTTTAAACATGTTGATTTCAGTGTTAAACTTATATGGGCCTTATAAATATCGTGTCCATTTCTAGTCATCTTTGGGCAGTTCTGGATTACTCAACAATAATAATCTTATCGTCGCGGGAGATCTAAATTTCACAAGGATTGTTGGAGAGATTTGGGGCACACATGCTAGATTGGATGATATGGCTGACTTTTTTACAAATTTTTTAGATTCTCATGAACTGGTGGATGTTGTCCCAAGTACACTTTCTCCGACTTGGAAAAATGGTCAGGCAGGGAGTGATGGTATATATAAACGATTGGACAAGTTTCTGGTAAATGAAAAGTTATTAAATGTTTGGGCTCAGCACAAAACATGGATTGGAGACTCCAAATTCTCTTATCACTGGCCTATTTTTTTCATATTGATGATACATACAGCAAATTAAAGTACCCCTTTAATTTTAACTGCTCTTGGCTGAGGAATGTGTAGTTTTGCAAGATGATTAGAGTATATTGGACTGATGCAGACTTGGCTACTAACATGAATCCAATGGATACATTTGTTTTGAAGCTGCGTAGGCTCAAGGATATTGTCACAAAATGGATTAAAAATAAACAAAATACAGATCTTTAGGAACTTGAAATATTAGAAGATCAGATACAAGAGTTTCATCTCGGGAACATCAATGGTGCAGTGGATAGAGAAATATTTGCAAAAGTCAAGTTGCTAGAACAGAAAAAGGATGAGTTACTTACTCAAGAGGAGATGGACTGGAGGCTTAAGATCCGAGCCACATGGATTGGTTTGGGGGATAGAAATACTAAGTTTTTCCATTCTTTTGCATCTCATCGGAAAAACACAAATGCTATTTCGGATCTCTCAGATGTTGATGGGAACAATGTTTTAGGTTTCGGAGAGCTTCAAGCTGCTACAAAAAAAAAATTGGCAGTTTATTTACTAATCCTGTTCATCTTGATCTGCTCACCCAATTAAATGTGGCTAGAAATTTTCCAGTCTTTGTTGATGAACATGAGGCGGAGGAGTTAGCAAAAGAAGTAACTTTCCTGGAAATTGAAGAGACTCTGAAGGGTTTTGCAAAGGACAAGAGTCCAGGGCCTGATGGATGGACGGTTGAACTATTTCTAGAATTTTTTGATGTTATGGGTGATGATATATTGAAAATGGTGGAGTTTTCTAGAACGGAAGGATTTATCTCTAGTGGACTTAACTCTACTTTTCTCACATTAATTCCATAGATAAGAAAGCCTTCCACTTTTGGGGATTTTCGGTTGATTTCCCTCTGCAATTTGGCTTACAAATTAATCTCTAAGATCATCTCAGTTCAATTCAATCCTTTCTTGTCTAGATGCATTTCTGCCGAGCAGTTCGGGTTCTTGAAGGATTGTCAGATATTGGATTCCATTGGCATAACTCAGGAGGTTATTCACTCTGTCAAAAAGAGGAATATGAAATCTATGTTTCTCAAGATGGATCTCGAGAAACCTTCTGATAGAGCTGATTGGGTCTTTCTACGGTTGATTCTTATTCAAATTGGAATTTCCCCATTTGTCCTTAGGTGGATCATGGCATGTGTATCTACTGCAAGTATTGTTGTATTGGTCAATGGTGCACCGTATGAGTTTTTTAAAATATCTAGGGGTGTTCTCCAAGGTTTCCCATTGTCTCCACTCATATTTCTGCTAATCATAGAGGGGCTGAGTAGAATGATTGGTATTTCTAAAACAGATGGCACTATTAAAGGTATCAAGTTTTCTCCTGAGTTATCTCATACTCATCTATTGTTTGTAGATGACGTACTATTAGCAGGATTAGACTCGGTTGCTGAGTGGCAGAACTATAAATGTATTATTGGGAATTTTTGGGATGCCTCTGGTATGTTGGTAACAATAGAAAATCAAGTATTTACCACTATGGGATTGAGAACAGCAAAATTGATGCCTATAGGTGATTGTTGCCTTATAATTTTTGCTAGATGGAGGAGGGTTTCAAGTACCTTAGCTACTTTCTAAATCCAAATGGTTACAGGAGAAATGATTGGTTTTGGCTTATCAAGAAAGTTGAACATAGGATAAACCACTGGAAATACATGTTATTGTCAATCGGTGGGTGCCTTGCACTGGTGAGATCTGTTTTAACTAGTATACATATGTACTGGTTTTCGCTCATTCAAGTACCGTGTTATATCATTAATTGTTTGAGGAAGATTTTCTTTAACTTTCTATGGACAGGGGGCCCGGAAAACAGCAAATTGGTAATGACCAAATGGGAGTATATTGCGCTACCTTAATGTAGTGGAGGATGGGGGATCAAAAACTTGTCCCTGTTTAGTTGTGCACTTATACTGAAAAAAAAAAAATTGGAGAGGTCTTTTTGGGCCTACTCTTTGGACCAAGTTGCTTTCGGTGAAATACATCAAGGGTGATGTAGTTAATTGGATTAGGAATCCATTGAAGAAAATCAGGGATGTCTCTCCTATCTGGTTTGGATTCATCAAAGTATACAACTGGATGGCTAAAGACCTATCCTGGAGGGTCGGGAATGGCAAAGATATACTAGTTGGGATTGATCCAATCATGGGGTTGGATGAATATTTTTCATTTTCCAGTGATATTATAAATACGTTGCATTTGTTTGACCGTGCTACCCTTTAAAAAAATTAAGAGGGACAATACTGGAGATAATCAATCGTACTGGCTCAGTGCAATGGAAATGGGATTCATGGACAATGCTGCTACAGAATGGGAAAGATACATCAACAAACTAATCTCATCCAGCTGTCGTCTAACCATGGAAAAGGACAAGTTAATCTGGATTAACAACAAATCTATAGGTATGGTGATTACAAAACTTGCTTACAAGGCCATTATTAATAACTGGTGTATTTTTCCTGCAAACTGGTGGTATAAGGTCTTATGGAAGTGGAAGATTCCAGTAAAAATCCAGTGCTTTATTTGGAATGCACTCCGTGGTGGGATGAAAACTTGGGATAATTTATTAAAGAATGGATGGGTAAGCCCAAGTATGTGTTTCTTATGCAGAAACAGTTTGGAATCTGCGAATCACATTTTTGTAGATTGTGAATTCGCTAGAACTCTTTGGTATTTGATTATTAACCTTCTCGGTTTAGACCTTCAGTGGGGCACTGGTTTGTTTGCGTTGTGTTCTCTCAATTGGCACAGGAACTGTAATAGTCTTCCATATCTTCATGCGGTGGTCTCCTGGGCTATTTGGCATACTAGGAATGAATCCTTGTTTGAAGATCAGACTCCTAATTTGGTGAGAACCTGTAACAGGACTTTGCTAATAATTAAAGATTATTGCTCTGTTGTTGATAAAGAAAGCACAAGACGGGCTAGCTATTTCACCTTATCACAACATAGACCGGTTGCTTTTTTTGATGGGTCTGTTGTTAATGGCTTATGTGTTATGGGGGGTGTGATTTATATAAGTAAGGATCATTATTTCACTCTAAAGATGAACTATGGAAGGGGCACTAACACGAAGGTTGAATTACTTGGGCTTTGGAGTGTGCTCACTATTTCTAATGCATTCGGTCTTCGAGAACTGGCATCTTTTGGGGAGTCAAGGGTGACAATTAAATGGGCTCAAGGGGATTATAACCTGAATGTTATCTCATTATACCAGTGGTGATGTAGGACAAAGGAGAAAATTCAACTTTTTATGGATATTACATTTGATCACATATATTGTCAGCACAATTCGATGGCAGGAACGCGTTCCAAAGATGCATATGATGGTGAGGAGGGGGTTATCATATGGGAAGAATTCCAACAGTCCCAGAGTACAGTTTTTGGCACTATTAATATTCTTGAGTACTAGTTTTCATATGTTTTGGCTGGAGATGGTTTGTATTTTGTATGGGGACTAGTCCTTGTTCTTTTTTGCTGATGAGATGGGCTCTAGCATAATTTATGAACATAAGTCTTTGCTCAAACTTATATATATTGTACTATTTGATTCACATAATATGAATACCAATAGTAAAAAAAAATGGGAAATAAGTGGTACATTATATTAAGGTGTTGCAATATGAAATAGTCATTGTTTTCATATTTGTTGGATTTTATCTTATGTTTCTCGTGTAAAGAATATGTTACTATAGCATTTTTATTAATTGTTTTAATTTATGTCAATTCTAATAAATTTCGAAGGTATTGAATTTTCCTTTGTAGCTATTTGATTTTTATAGATTGTATATTCAACTTGATGCATTTCATATTGATTGTGATAAAAGGTGTTTCTACAACTCAACATAGTAGAGATGTTATGGCATGCATTACAATTACCTAATCATATGGCAATTAATGATTGTTAATGATTACACTTACACATCTGGGTTTTGATTATGCTTTCATCAAATGGACAATGAGCTGCATCACAACAGCCTATTTTGTTGTACTCGTCAATGGCTCTCCCTCCACCTTCTTCTGTGCTGAAATTGGACTTCGCCAGGTTTTCCCTTTATCCCCTCTACTTTTCCTTCTGGTGGCGGAAGGTCTGAGTAGAGCCATATTGGACACAAAATGCCAAGGCTATTTCCATGGAATTCGCATCACCAACACTCTTCGACTCTCTCACTTACTCTTTGTTGACGACATACTACTCTTTTACGATGGATCGCAAAGGGATGTGGAGCAACTGGATCACATTCTGAAAATTTTCCAAGATGCAACTGGTATGGTCATAAACGTTCACAAATCTTCTATCACTCTTTACATATTAAATGAGGAAGAAAGAAAAAGTTATTTATCACTCTTCCCATTTGAAATTTTAAACTTGGATGCGGGTCTCAAATATCTGGGCTTTCACTTAAATCCTAATGGATACAAAAAATGTGATTGGACTTGGTTATTAGCTAAACTGGAGAAAAGGTTAATCAATATGGAGCCACCAATGGCTATCAAGATTTGGCTACTTAGTACTTATAAAATCTGTTCTGGAGGCCATCTTGGTCTACTGGATGTCGCTGGCATGGATACCTAAGGGCATTTTGGAAAAATCCAGAAAACTTTGTTTCCATTTTCTGTGGTCTAGGCACTCAGACTCCTATGTCGCTCCTTGGGTAAATTGGGAAATACTTTCTATGCCGAAATATTTGGGGGGTTGGGGACTAATACATGTTCATTTATTTGCAAAATCCCTTGCTGCTAAGGTTGGATGGAGAATCCTCACTACTAAAAATCTCTGGACAGAGGTGGTAAAACAAAAATACATTGATCCAGACTCTCTCATCCACTGTATTCAAAACCCTAAAAAGCCAAATTTTGGAATCTCTGTTATATGGAAGGTGGTACTAGCTTCCCTCCCTCTCATCAAACAAGAGCTTGCGTGGAAGGTCGGAAATGGAGCACAAATCCAAATTGGAACAGATTCTTGGTTGGGATGCCAAAACAAACACATCCTCCACAATCCACTAATACATTTCCTCAATCAACAAGGAATATACCATCTAAATCAAATTGTGTACCAACTTTATACTACCATTTGGAAACAGGGATGGAGGAGCCGGTAGGATCTGGACATCCCGACTGAATACGTCAACACCTGGAAAGAGTTCATTATATTCCTTAGAATTTCCCATGTTAGAATCTTTGACATAGTTGATGAACTCATCTGGTCGCTAGCCTCAAATGGAAAATACACTCCAAATTTGGGATACAAACTGTTGATGGAACATAATCAACAAAATGTGGAGAAAAAATGTGTAGGGGTCCTCCTTTAGGGTCCCCTTGAACTGAACCTGTCAACCCGATCCAGCTGGTCCATTGTCACCTTCTTCTTCCGTAGGATCCCTCCAGCAAAGCTCGTTTAACCATAGGCGAAGCAACCGTTAGCTTCGCCACCCAACCATAGGCTCATGCTTTCAGTCGCATGGCCTCCCCCGAGCTTTGGGTCGTAAAGTTCACACACAATTCTCAAGAAACCCAGCTTGGGTTTCCCCCCCACCAAGATTTCCAGCCAAACCCTCAATAGCAGCAAGTCATGAGGTAACTCAATATTACGATAGTCATCCAGGGTCTGGGCCCTTTACCCATCCCCAAAGTCTCCCTTTTAAAGGAAAATCCCCTGCGACACATGTCGCTTCATGCATAAATAATTATTTAATTAATTCTTTAATGAAAAACAACTCACCCATCCAAGTGTCAGTTCCTCTAGGAGATGCACCAACATCCCTAAGTTTGCTCATGTTTGTCCCCTAGATATTTCACTTAACTCCTAGATTTGTGGTGTAGGTGGATTTGACTAGGTGTCCATGCCTAGGATTCCATTTTGCTCCTAAATAAATATTTATAACATTTTTAAGTAATCAGGAATATCCTTTCATGTGCAATGCCTAAATAACACTTAATATTATTTAAATGCCAAAGTAATCATTTATGTGCAAATGCCTAAAGTACTCAAATTCATTTCTAAGTAAAGTTCTAGGTGCAAAATTATACGTTTCAACGCAGTTAAGTTTAGCAATCAACTTTTACTAGGGACCCCGGTGTCGTGCCGTTGGGCCTCCTTGTTCCTTAATTTAATTTCTCTAACATGGCACCACTTCGTCGAGTCCAGTCATCCATAGTTTCCATTCCTCGGCAAGGAACCACATCGTTGGGTCCTTGCATTCACTCTTTCCATTCTCGGCAGGGTACCGCATCGTCGGGCCCTCCTGCCGTCATCCTTCCGTTTTGACTTGCGGGAACTTCATGTAGGGATTTCAGGAGCCGTTACCTTCCATCCTCCGTCTACACGCTATTAGGGACTAATGGCATTGAGGAGTGAGTCCGTTCTCACTGCGCGCCCCCCCAACTCGTACGTGACCAGCTCCGTCGTGGCCCACCTCGTACGCCCTCACGCTTTCCTCTTGAGCAAGCGGATCAGTGCTTATCTGCTCAAGCGTGGTATTCCGTCGAAAGTCGACATCGTCGTCGCTCTCCCTGTGTGTGATTTACTCGTACTTTACGACCCTTCATATTCCTTTGTGTGTCCGTTGGTGAACCGTTTCACCTGTTGCTACACACATTTCTCACAAACGTAAATTAGTAGCACTGTCCTCAATAATCACAATTTGGTTTATAAATCTGTTGCTTCATTAAGCATCTATAATTTACTTAATCATTACTCATTCGTCTAATCACATAATCAATTGCACAGCTAGTCGTTAAGCATCATTCATATGTATAGTTTTCATATCAAAGTTAATCATTAAACAACATGAAATTGTCCATTCACAATAACTACCCAAATGCACATATATCAATCAATCGTAATCATAAATATACTCAAAATAAAATCATAGGGTTATTTTATTAATGTTTCAAACAGTCAGGTGACTCAGCAGGTGCCCTCAATATCTATAGTAGTCTAGGGGCACTACATACACCCCTACTTATTTAGAACTTCGTCCCGAAGTTCAGAATAAAAAATGGAAAGCTATGACGCATCTCAATTGCATCCTCCCAAGTTGCAGAGCTAGGACTGTAACTGTCCTACTTCACTTTGACTTGATCAATCCAGGCTAATCATTAAGCAAGAACTAACCAATCAATTATACCACTCCACACATATAATTTAATTCCTTAATTCATTTATCAATTATTGTCGTCATTTACATCTTCAGGTTGTCCTCAATCATTTAAGGCATAAGAAGGCTCAAGAGACCATTATATTGAAGTTGTTCAGTCGGGTCACTCGAAAGGTGCCCTTAAGGTCCACGGTCATTTTAGGGGCATTACATACACCCCCTCTTATATAGCACTTCGTCCCGAAGTTAATTTTTGTTCTTGTACTTTCGACGCTAGGCTTTATCTTGGTTTTCTATTCTCATCCTCATGTCACCGTATTCTAGTTTTCTCCAATAATCATGGCTATAAGCACAAGTGGTTAAAGTCATTAGCTCCTATATCATCTAGTATAGTTACAATACACCCTCAAGAACTTAATTGTAACTTCATCTCATATTAATATGATAATGCATTCCATAATTGTCAATCGCAACTGGATTTTCTATATCTCTTATTCGTTCACGCGGGTCTACGATGTTCAAATTTTCAACAAGCTGCATTGTGTCAATAGCCACCCAATAATTTATCAACATAACAAATCCAAGCAAGGATTCAAAGATTTAAATCTATTTGGCTATCCTCTCGTCCAAGGAGAGAAGGTAAACATCATAAAATATTCAGTCAAAAGTAGATGAGTAAGATATAATCTTGATTTTAATCAAAACAAGAGAGACCCTTAAACATTCCAAAATCAATTCCCATAAGATTACTTCCAAATCCCTAAATGTTCTAATATGAGAGGATTCAAGGCATTGAAACTTAGTGACTCAGTCAAACGTATCGGAATTGATCTCTTAGTTATTTCATTATTAACATCATGTCCAATTTAATGAGCTTATCACATTCTTTACCTTACTTTATCATTTTTGTTATCATATGACCACTTTGACAAACTCATCAAGTCATGCTAAGTGTTTTTCTTATCCTCATCGGGTTACATATCTAGGGCCATTCCACTTTTCATCAAGGTTTGACCATGTCATGGTCACGTCAAGTTGTACCTCTTTATTCTCTTTAACCACATTGTCATGCTAGAAACATTGATATCTCATTTTCTAGTTTTTGTTCCCGTTTGATCCTCTCGACAATCCTTCGAATTATCATCAAGTATATGGATTTACGATATTATAAATGTAATACTCGTGCTCGTGACCCCCTTTTTTTTTTTTTTAAACAATGTTATGTAAGGTTTTCTCCTCTTCCTAACTCAAGTATAGCTAAGATTCTATAATTCAATGTAAGTTTAACTTCTCTCTTTTCGCAATCCAAAGCATGATTACAAACTAGTAGTGCATACTTGCGAAGCCATCGCCTTGATTTCAAAGAATAAACATTTACCACCAATCGATAAAATTCTTGATGAAAAACCCCTCATCAAAGTATATGAACCCTGAATACCATTCAAACTTACATACTAGAAAATTTAGAGGAGAATAATTCTAACCTGTTCGAGAAGCTGGAAGTATCCTTGCCGAAGGAGGAGAAGTAAAAATCCGTCGCTCTAATTTTTCCGCATCGATCCCCATGCATCACTCATCGTAAGTCACAAAAGAAAACCCCTTTCTTATAGTATAACGTAAGAAATTCTACAAGACTAAGATGTAATATATTAATCTTTAAGCATAACGAACAATATCATGACTAATAAAAGTGACTGTACCCACATGCTATTATAAACAATTTCTTTTGCTTCAAACAACTATTCATGAACGATTGAACGATTATGCGACAACCCATTAAAGATACAACATTCATTCCACTAGACTTTAAGTTATGCTCGGATTTAGGATTCTAATATTTTAATTCATTCTATTTAATAATCAAATAGTGATAAGGATTTGATCTAACCACCCCTTATTCTATCGTGAGTGTATAATACTATTAGTACAATCTTAATTAAGACATCCTATAAATTCGTTGGAGTCACCCTAACCAATTTATTCTATTTCAAGAAGGCAATATATAAATTCATTAAGGACATGTATATCCTTATTCTTTTTCAAGCATAATATATAAATTCAATACAACTTTATATTCCAATGAATAATATATAAGTTTATTATACATGTATCTTTCCATTTCTAAAGACCATACACCATTTCATTTAAGGGTAAACATTCATGAATGATATACACTTAATATTTAAGCATTAGTTTCTAATTCAATCTAGAAGGAGTACAATCATAATGTTAATCTCATGACTTATTTATGAAACTCATCTTTTCCCCTTTTTCCTATTGAAACCAAGCATAAGAAATGATTCGATATATATATATATATATATATATATATATATATATATATATATATGTTCGTATGATCTTATGCAACGCACATATTTAAATCGACAATGCAATTTATAACACTATGATGTATCAAAAGTAGCGATTCGCCCAATAAAACTTGTCGTTGTCGTCAATAATTTTTTTATTTTTTTATTTTTAAATTTCCACTAAGACTACTACAAACAGGTTTCTATTGAACATTAAGATTTTAATAATAAATCCAGAAACAATTTAAGTAGAAAAATACCTATACCTCTATTTTTTTTTTCAAATAAATATTCCTTTCCTTTATTAACATAACACATAAGGGAATCATAACATTCATAATTCTTTCTAGTATGAAATCATAACATTCATGATTCTTTCTAGTATGGAACCATACCTATACTTTTAATGTACAAGACACCAAGTACCCTTTTTACTATCCCTATCCACACTTTTACTCACCACAAACATATATAAAAGTATACACTTAATCATCCTTACCAAGCATTACATGCATTTAATAATTCGAACATATTTGAAGGGAACTAAGTACCTATTTTCCTATACATATTAACCCAATCTCAATACGTTCCTTGAATACATAATAAGATGGCATAATAATTCTTCAACATTCCTTTCTTTACTATATAAAAAAATATAGTATGTATATTTATTCATCTCAACTAAGCATCTTATAACAACGCCTGCATTTGGTGAACTTATGTAAGCTTGTGTATTTGTTAGCCCTCTAGTTTAGATCTTAATATTTTGTCACCTATAAATACTGAATGAACTATTCTTTTCGTAAATTATATATATATATATATAAGTCCTTCATAATGACATAAGAAATAGGAAAAAGGTAGAATACGGTTTTACTTAAGGGTTAAGAAGTCCACCCGCGTTTCACAAATATCAAAAAAAATTACAAATTTTACAAATTACATTAAATATCAAATATCAAATATGAATTAAATATCAAATTTTCAATTTCAGAAATTGAAATTTCAGAATGCTAATTTAATTTTCGAAATAAAATACAGAGATGTTTAAGGTTCAAATTACATTTCTCAGTTTGAAATTCCAGAACGCTAATTAAATTTCTGAATTTAAAAGCAGAGATATTAAAGCTCGATTTACATTTCACAAATTGAAATTTCAAGAATGCTAATTTAAATTCTCGAAATAAAATACAGAGATCTTTAAGGTTCAAATTACAGTTCATATAAAAGGATCAATCACAATTCATCACACGAATGCTGGAATACGACAAACTAACCTCGAAATAGATACACCGAAAATTCTTTTGTGGTCAATCACAATTTGGGTTACGAGATTGAAAAGAAAACCATTCAATAATTCAATTATATACATAGAGTTTTGACTAGGGCGATTGGGTGTATCAACATACCAACGCAGGGTTGGTTATGAAGGGATAACGCCAAAATTTGCAGATACGAAAATTGTTCACACGCCGAAATGATCACAGGGTAGAATGTTGTGATTCTTTTCACAATTTAAAACAGTTCCAAGCACGCATTTATACACTGGAGTGCACCGAGAGGTTTACCTCCATCCTAAACCTTATCAAAATACACTTAGCTATCTTAACCCGTTTCGAGAACAGGGTGAGTGGCAGAAATGCAGAGGTTCGAATCTACAGCAGGTATGGACAGAGGGTTAAAGATGTGCCTGTGGTGTAAATTTCCTCAGAGGTTGGGCGTGTTTCAATCCTCATATCGGTGAATCAATTCATTCTCTAAGCAGATCCGGTAGTAGATCGGAATCAGGGAGCCCTAGTTATCTCGATCCGCCATTCCCTTCAAATTTCTAAGCATGGTTCAACATTCAAGAAGGTAATTATACGAGACTGAATTCAAGAATACTTCCGGCATAGATCTGTAGCCATAACTGGTTTCCGAGCATGATTCGGTATCAAAGGAAGAAGGGCATAATTATACAGATCTGAAATCAAACACTGTTTATATGGATTGGTGACCTTGTTCAAACTCTAAGCTTATTTCGACATTTAAAGGAAAAGAAGGGAATTAAAATATACAGATTCGACATTAACGTTATTTGGATAGATCCGTGACCCGGTTCAGTTGCAGAGCATGTTTCATCATTAAAAAAAAAAAGATGGATAAGTTCACAACCCTTAAATCGGATTACCCAACGCGTTCTTAGAATGTTTATTATTATAAAAACGTTTAAGAGTTGGGGTTGTTATGCTTGGTGAAAAAAAATTCCTAGATCCCATGACGAGTTTCTCGACTTCCGTTAGCAGAATAGAACGTCAATCCTCAGGTCGCATTTCTCCTTACGGTTTGCAATACAGGCCAATGCCTCCAGAAACGTGGTAGTCCACAATTCCCTGCAGTTGAAGTAAGGTTTGCACAGCTGTTCTCGAATCCAGCCATTGTTCACCACGGTCACCAATATGAGTCTGGTGCCCTCAAGGCTCGACCGGCTCTGATACCAAATGTAGGGGTCCTCCTTTAGGGTCCCCTTGAACTGAACCTGTCAACCCGATCCAGCTGGTCCATTGTCGCCTTCTTCTTCCGTAGGATCCCTCCAGCAAAGCTCGTTTAACCATAGGCGAAGCAACCGTTAGCTTCGCCACCCAACCATAGGCTCATGCTTTCAGTTGCATGGCCTCCCCCGAGCTTTGGGTCGTAAAGTTCACACACAATTCTCAAGAAACCCAGCTTGGGTTTCCCCCCCACCAAGATTTCCAGCCAAACCCTCAATAGCAGCAAGTCATGAGGTAACTCAATATTACGATAGTCATCCAGGGTCTGGGCCCTTTACCCATCCCCAAAGTCTCCCTTTTAAAGGAAAATCCCCTGCGACACATGTCGCTTCATGCATAAATAATTATTTAATTAATTCTTTAATGAAAAACAACTCACCCATCCAAGTGTCAGTTCCTCTAGGAGATGCACCAACATCCCTAAGTTTGCTCATGTTTGTCCCCTAGATATTTCACTTAACTCCTAGATTTGTGGTGTAGGTGGATTTGACTAGGTGTCCATGCCTAGGATTCCATTTTGCTCCTAAATAAATATTTATAACATTTTTAAGTAATCAGGAATATCCTTTCATGTGCAATGCCTAAATAACACTTAATATTATTTAAATGCCAAAGTAATCATTTATGTGCAAATGCCTAAAGTACTCAAATTCATTTCTAAGTAAAGTTCTAGGTGCAAAATTATACGTTTCAACGCAGTTAAGTTTAGCAATCAACTTTTACTAGGGACCCGGTGTCGTGCCGTTGGGCCTCCTTGTTCCTTAATTTAATTTCTCTAACATGGCACCACTTCGTCGAGTCCAGTCATCCATAGTTTCCATTCCTCGGCAAGGAACCACATCGTTGGGTCCTTGCATTCACTCTTTCCATTCTCGGCAGGGTACCGCATCGTCGGGCCCTCCTGCCGTCATCCTTCCGTTTTGACTTGCGGGAACTTCATGTAGGGATTTCAGGAGCCGTTACCTTCCATCCTCCGTCTACACGCTATTAGGGACTAATGGCATTGAGGAGTGAGTCCGTTCTCACTGCGCGCCCCCCAACTCGTACGTGACCAGCTCCGTCGTGGCCCACCTCGTACGCCCTCACGCTTTCCTCTTGAGCAAGCGGATCAGTGCTTATCTGCTCAAGCGTGGTATTCCGTCGAAAGTCGACATCGTCGTCGCTCTCCCTGTGTGTGATTTACTCGTACTTTACGACCCTTCATATTCCTTTGTGTGTCCGTTGGTGAACCGTTTCACCTGTTGCTACACACATTTCTCACAAACGTAAATTAGTAGCACTGTCCTCAATAATCACAATTTGGTTTATAAATCTGTTGCTTCATTAAGCATCTATAATTTACTTAATCATTACTCATTCGTCTAATCACATAATCAATTGCACAGCTAGTCGTTAAGCATCATTCATATGTATAGTTTTCATATCAAAGTTAATCATTAAACAACATGAAATTGTCCATTCACAATAACTACCCAAATGCACATATATCAATCAATCGTAATCATAAATATACTCAAAATAAAATCATAGGGTTATTTTATTAATGTTTCAAACAGTCAGGTGACTCAGCAGGTGCCCTCAATATCTATAGTAGTCTAGGGGCACTACATACACCCCTACTTATTTAGAACTTCGTCCCGAAGTTCAGAATAAAAAATGGAAAGCTATGACGCATCTCAATTGCATCCTCCCAAGTTGCAGAGCTAGGACTGTAACTGTCCTACTTCACTTTGACTTGATCAATCCAGGCTAATCATTAAGCAAGAACTAACCAATCAATTATACCACTCCACACATATAATTTAATTCCTTAATTCATTTATCAATTATTGTCGTCATTTACATCTTCAGGTTGTCCTCAATCATTTAAGGCATAAGAAGGCTCAAGAGACCATTATATTGAAGTTGTTCAGTCGGGTCACTCGAAAGGTGCCCTTAAGGTCCACAGTCATTTTAGGGGCATTACAAAATGGTGGTGACAAAAGATCTGGAAAGCACACTTCCCATGAAAGACAAAAATTTTCATGTGGTGTATGCTTGCAAATCGGATTCCTACTTGGGATCGTATAAAGAATAAAAACATTGAAGGACTGGGATGGTGCATTCTTTGCAAACAAGATGAGGAAACTATCACACACCTTTTCCTAGGTTGCCCTTTCACGATCCGTCTTTGGTCTGAGTTGAAGATCCTGCACCCCTATGCAAAAATGTGGATTGGGGAATCAGCCGAAGAGGCTTGGAAATCTTGGCATGGAACAAAAGATACTACCTACATCCACACTTTACCTATGATCGCAAACTGGGGCATCTGGATAGCCAGAAACCAACATATTTTTCTTGGAAAACCTTCCACCCCTACTCTTTTGGCTCATCATAGAATTTCTATTCTCTCTTACTTTCCACAGGAAAATAATCAATCTATTCCACGCAACATCTTGGAGGAAGTCATAAATCCCCATCAGCCATGGGCTTACTTTGACAGAGCTTCGCAAAACAATATGTGTGGCAGTGGTGCAATACCACACTTAACAAAGAACCATTTATTCAAGATCCACATGGGCCTGGGACTTGGATCTAACAATTATGCCGAACTATATGCTTTAAAACTTCTGATTTCTTGTGCGTGTGAAAAATAATGCGCTCATTTGCAAATATTTGGACTCCATGATTATCATAAACTAGATAAATAAAATACAAAGATGCCACAATATTCTTTTAAACTCAATGTTAGCAAAAACATTGAGATTGACTGAATTTTGACACTTTCTCCTATCAATATGTCTACAAGGAAAAGAACAGGGAGGCCGATCAATTATCAAAGCTGGTACTGAATCTTCAACTGGGACACTAGAAAATCATGGAACAAAATAATGACATTTTCCATGAATATTATCACAGAACTTTTATTGATGAGATAGAAGATCAAAAAATTTGAAATTTTTGAAACTTTTGGATTTATTGAACCTTGACAGATATTGCTAATACATTGAAATTGATGTAAATATTTTTGGATATTGAGTTCTTGAGAGAACTCAGAATACTTTTTTTTTTTCTGATGGCAATATCAATTATATTTTTGATACTTGAAGTTGAAAATATTTCTTCTAAAAGGGCTCTTAGAATCCCTTCGACAATATGTAATTTGATTACAACTAATGAAATTACGTTTTTTTCCCTGGAAAAAAAACAAATAATACTATATGTTATCCAAATAAAATACAAATAGAAATAAAAATATATCTCTATATATATGGAATCTAGAAAGATTTGGTATGTATGTATAATGTATTTATTAGTCCCTAAGGCAGGGATTATAGCAATGGGTCCATTGTCAAAACTAATTTGACTTTTTCTTAATTTTATCAATTCAATAGTTGTTTTGCAATGTTGTAAAAAAATAATTATTAATTTTAATTTTTTTAAATAATAAAATGTATTATTAATTTTTGAAATTAGAAAATACTATTTTCTTATTGGTTGTAAAGGTTGATTTGACTAAATACCTCTGGTTGGAGGTGACAATTAGTTTTTAAAAATTATATAAAAATTATTTTATTTAAAGTTTTTTTTTAAATTGACACATAGCAATGCAAAAAGGCATATGATTGGAGGATAGTTGCTCACAAAACGAAGGTATATGAATTAAAAGTTTGTTTTTGAAAACCACGACATGGAAAAGGCATTTGTCTCGATTTGCAGCTAATTGTTTTTACTAGCAAATAACTTCAGACTTAAAATTCTCGTTTATACACCTCATCTAACGAATGTTATAATATCTTAGTAAATGGTACATTATATTGAGTTGTTTCAATATGAAATAGTCATAGTCTTCAACATTCTTTTCATATTGTTGGATTTTATTTTATGTTTCTCATGTAAAGGATATGTTACTGTACTATTTTCATTAATATTTTTAATTTATATCAATTTTAAGAAATTTTGAAGGTATTTAATTTTCCTTTGTAGTTATTTGATTGCTTTTAGATTTTATCCCCAACTTGATGCATTTCATATTGATTGTGACAAAAGGTGTTTCTACAATTCAGTAAAAAAGTCGTGATGTGGATTACACTTACATCATCACATGTCAATTTCAAAAAAAAAATTATAACAAATAATAATAATATCGTATGTTATTCAAATAAGATACAAATAGAAATAAAAATATCTCTTTATATGAAAGAGAAAGATTTGATATATATATATATATATATATAATAAATGTATTCTCCCAAGAATTATATTTTATTTGTTGCCATGTACATAATAATTTAAGAAATGATACATTATATTGAGTTGTTTCAATATGATATAGCCGTTGTCTTCAACATTGTTTTCATATTGTTGGATTTTATCTTATGTTCATCATGTAAATGATATGTTATTATATCATTTTTATTAATAGTTTCAATTTATGTCAATCCCAAGAAATTTTGAAGGTAATGAATTTTCCTTTGTAGTTATTTGATTGTTTTTAATTTTATTCTCAATTTAGATGCATTTTATATTGATTGTGACAAAAGGTGTTTCTACAACTCAACATGGTAGAAATGTTGTGGTGTAGATTACACTTACAACATCACATGTCAATTTCAAAACAGACAAAAAAATTATAACAAATAATAATAATGTATTTTATCCAAATAAGATACAAATACAAAATATAAATATCTCTATATATATGAAAGAAAATATAAATATCTCTCTATATATGAAAGAGAGAAATTTGATATGTATGTATAATATAAACATTGTTATATAGAGAAATAAAAAGAGAGATATTAGACCTACATATAAATATAAATACTATATATATGATATTTACATAAAATAATATTACAATGCAAATATAATATCTTAACAATAATCAAAATTGTATTTTTCACATCCATATCTCCATATTTGTGAGCCCTAAATTCTAAAGAGTTGAATGGGATTACCACCAATTAGATCCATCTTAAATGATCAAAAAAATTACACCTTTAGAGATTTGATCCATCTCAATGTGTGTAGATCTAGGGTTAAGATGGATCTACATTGGTTTTATACTTAATACTCATGTTAATTAATATCTTGCAAATGGTAAAACAAGCAGCATTGAATACACGACTTTATAATGCAACTTGGAGCCTATTTATTCATGTCACTTCTCGATAATAATCATGGAGTGAGATAATTTAAAAATTGTTGGGTCACATACAAAAATTGGATACGCACATACTAATGTAAGAGCATTTAGCAACGAGTTTATTTGGACTAGTGTAGGAGAAAATTGTTTAGTTGTGTGTAGAGACACGGATGTGGGTTTAGAGATGCGAGGAGAAAATAGTATCACATAAGAAATAAAGAGTGGAAATCAAAGAGAATGTAGGAGGACAGGTTGTTGTGTGCACAAAGAAAGACAAAGAGTTTGATGCAAGCTATTGAAGAGTTAATTATGTAGAAAAAAGGTTGATATAATAAAGGAAGATGGATCATTCCAAGAAGGCAATTGAAGTGGTTGGGACGCTAAAGGTTGAAGGTAATCTATATAAAAGAATGCAACAAAGAAACATGGGTTGGTTTTTTTTAAGCAAGGTAGTTGTGAATGAGAGAAAATTGTCATAAAGAAGAGAAGAAAAGGAGAAGGTTGTGAGAGATAACAAGTCATGAAAAAACTAAGGAAGTGGAACTAGAGTAGCTGAATGCCCAAGGATGAGATGTGTGAAGGTGGAAGAATGGTGTTGGAGTTATAAGAGCTTTTGGGTAAGGAAGAAAGTCCATGGTTTCAAAATGCATGCATTAAGGAGAAGCTAGAGAGTAAGAGTGGTGAGAGATACTCAAATCTAGGATATTCTAGAATTCGTATAATTGAAAACGGACCTTGTGATAATTAGAATGAGTAAACCATGTTAAATACTTTCAGTATGGTATCAAAAATATGTCTCATCTATTTCATTTCATTAATTTTCTTCCATATTTTTTGCAAAATACATATGTGTTCTAAGTTTGGACACTCACAAGCTTCAAGTTGTGACCATTACCTACTCAAATTTTGTTTTAGAGCAAGGTGAATCCCTAGGAAAAACATTATGAACGTTTGGTGTAAAAATTACTAATAAATAATTTTTGTGAAAGAGAATTTTTTTTAGATTTACAAATATGGAATTACTTGGATTTATGAGAGTCTCCAGGGTAAGAATCACATCAATGGAAAGTATGGTGTAAACTAGGATATTCAAGAACTCATAAAAATAATTGAGTTAGAAACATGATAAAAGGGTGGAGATTAATAAACTAGAAATTCGAAAGAAGAACACAAAAAATGAAGAAGAAAGTCATGATATCATAGCCTAATAGATCTTCTTTTGAAAAGCAAGAGAGGAGCCAAAGTCAAAGTCTCACATTATGATAAAAGTATGAAGGTTGAAGTGTTGATAAATTGGATAAGTAAAATGGTAATATACTTTGAGTATGATAAGATTGATGCATTGAACATAGTGAAGTTTTTCATTACCAAGTTGAAAGAGAAAACCACTATTTTGTGGGAATTTTTTCAAGAAGATAAGGTTCATCTAGACAAGGAAGAGAAAGAGACTTGGAATAACAAAATATGAAAATTGAAAGATAACTTTTTTCTAGTTGGTTGCTAATGGATATTTTTCATGCAAATACATAACTTCCATACAAAGATCATATTATCACCTTAATTTTCAACTCCTTCAAGTTCAAGACCCAAATTTAACAACCACAACAACATGGAGGTCCTTTGTATTGCATTAGAAAAAATAAATTCATTAAGGTTAATGGATCTGAAAATGGATGAGCTTAAAGGGTGAAAGCCCCCTCTCCTTGTTAGATCTCAATGAGAAAGTTGTCGATTAGTAGAATAGTTGTAAAAATTGGGTGCACAAGTTGGTCATGAGATCAAGCCTCGATAGGTTTGTTGGATTCCAAATGGAGTGAGAAAGATATAAGGTGGAGGATCAACAACTTAACAACCACTTAATTAAAGGAGAGCTTGATGAATCACATTCGAATTTTGGATTCTAGAGAAAAGGACGGCGCAAAACCCTCCCAAAATCATGAAAATGATCAGATCAAGGATATGAATTGTTGATGAGGCTTTAGGGTCATGGTTGTTGAAGAGAAGCATGGCAAGAGGGTGCAAATTGAATGTGATAAAGTTGTCAGGGGTGCACCTAAACTTTGTTGACCATTGGTTTTAGAAATTTTGGGTAAATATGAGGAGGTGTTAGGGCCCCTCTCACCATACACAAAAACCTATATATCCACCATCAAGTTGATTAAGATAGGGTACAATCAAAATAAAAGTGCATTTGATGGGTCATTTTGGTGTCATAGGTTGGATGCATTCCACCTTATGTTTGTTATAAGAGAGATTCATGATTACCATAGGAGTGGTCAATGCTACATGCAAAGAAGGGAAAATCCCATAAATTAATTGGTGAAGAGACAACTAGGATATAAGTAAATTCCATAAAACTTGTGCATGGACCAATTGAGAATTAACACATGGCACTTGACCCACCACTTAAAAATTGCACTGTAATGTTTTGTTTGAATGATTAATCAAATAAATCAAGGGATGAGGCTCCATTTTGAGTCCATGTGTAGAAAATATCCAAATCCCTTGATAAAGAACGTAAGACACAGCAAAAGTACCTCTTAATCCTCATCTATCAACATGATACACATGGAGATCACACTCTCTACTAATATTGATCTCCTGAGGGAAAATATTTAATTGGCCATCTAGAAGATCATTTATCTTGTAGATTTAATCAATGAATCCACCCATGGATCTCTAGGAGTAATACAGCAGATGTGGGGGACTTTTGATGCAACAAAGAACTTGTTCAAGGGATGCACTAAATTTAATGAAATGCTAATTTTCCTTCTTATAAAAGAAATAATTGGGAAAGGAGACCCTTGAATTTAGTGCATGTGTGTGTGAGATGGGAAATCAAGGAACTGTAATGGATCAAACTGCATCTAATTTTTCACCTAGAGCTAAACACGTAGGTGGTTCTCATTGAATATAACCTATACCACTTGAATTCATTGGTGAGGTGAGATGATTCACTACATTGGGCTGATAAACTAGATTCTCCTAGGTTCATCGATGAAAAATTAAGTTATGGGCAAAATTTGGTGTAGGTCATCTGTCTTGGGGAAGTTGTTGGATGAACATTAATTCAATTGAGTATCTTTACAAACTAATCTACTTTTTCTAAAGCCTATATACATAGAAGAGGAATGAATAGAGGGTTTGATCTCCTTTGTTTTGGTAGTCTTGATTTTGGTGATAGTTATTCATGCTCTAAAAGTGTCCCAATCTTTTTCCCTCTATTCTGCATCTTAGACTTGTTATCTAAAGATTGCAATGAAAGATTTTATGGAGTCACTCTAGTTGTATTTTGCTTGTGGATTGTATTCCTAGGAAGTATAACAAAGTGAAAAAATTAATGAAGCGGTGTTTTTGTTGATCCCCGAATATTTCTTTGTAAATATGGATGCTTAATGGTTAATTGCTCACATTGTGTTGGAACTAAAATATTTGTTCAATGAAGTTGTGTTGAACAAGGACATTTTGACATTGCTTTATGCTTTACATATTTAGATTTTGTGGAGATAAATTACATAATGATAAAATTGGTTCGATCTCCATAATGGAAAATTTTGGTTCATTGAGGGATTAGACCTTTACGTTTATCTGGGCCAACATAAATGCATAAATAATATTGAGGAATCACCAATGTACATTAGTTATGGGGGATTTCTTCATATTTACAAGAAATATATGGTAGTTGTTTGTAGATAAGTATGGACACATATAAAGAACACTCTTATGGAATGTTCTGAGTCCTAGATGACAAATTCCTCACTCAAGTCTCACCAAGCTTTACCATGCTATGATGTCTAGGGCATATGGTTGTGAATAAATAAAATGTTTATTCAAGTTAGTATTATGGTTGCTAGTCGAGTGTCCCATAAAATCAGGCTCTCATATATAGAAGAATGGAAAGCGCCAAAGATTCAAATAGTCAGAATTTGTAGGAAGTTGAACATTGAATTTACCAAAGCTTGGGGATTCTTTGATGGTATTTTCCATAGAAATCTAGGTTTTGTGGAGTTGGGGCGGTTTTTGTTCATGATAAACATCACAAATTCTCCATCAAATATGGTGTTGGGCTTGATACAAATAATAGAGAAAATTGTTTTGCTCTTTGGATTTTAATGCAATTTGTTGAAGAGAAAGGTCTAAGGAACTTGTAACTATTAGGTGACTCCAAGTTGTTGATGGACTAGTGTAATCAAAAGTGCCATGTTATCAATTTGTTTCTAGGACCTATAATTAATAGAGTTCTAGAGGCCAAATATTGTTTTGATATTATTTATTTCGTCCATATTTACAAAGAATTCAATCAAAAAACATAGTCCCTCTTGGAGGATGCTCTTAATTTGTAGGAATGATTTCTAGTCTACCAAGAATTATTGGAAAATTAGGCCTACTCAAATATTTCCTTATCCGTTTTATAAGATGAGAGTTGGGCTAATGTTGACATTATTATGGGCATATTGTAATGCCCCGTTTTTTTAGCTTATTACCTTAACTATCATTATATGTTGTAATTGTTTATTATTGTGAGACTTCATATGTTTGACGACACTGTGGACATATGGTTTTATTATTTTGCAGAGATTATATATATATATATGTGTGATGTTAATGTTATGAATTATATTCATGTTTTGATTATGTCTCTAGCATGCAAATTTACTAAATGATGGGTACGTGGATACCGAGTTAAAAGTTATGTGTTGAATGGATAGATAAGATACGAGGTGCATGGTACAAATGATTTCCATTATTGTTTCTTATTAATGAAATGTATATGCATATCAATGATTGCACGATATTCTCGATCATGTGTTTGGAGACTAACCTACAGGTTAAAAGGGCTAAGTGGTAGCTGGATCCTACGAGGTGGGAGTACCTTGGGGACATGGATTCTGAAAGATAAATGATATGAAAGTGATGCATTATTGTTTAGCATGATTATTATATTATTATAATGATGTATGGGTAGGTGTGGGCTTTCAGGAAACTCAACCGCCCAAATTGGTTATTCGATGACAGAACCTAAGTACAACAGTCACAACGCAGTAACTATGTCAAGGTAGACATAACCCCTTATTTCATTAGGGGGGAGGAGACATTACCCACCATTTATCCCCTAAACCTGGAGTCATGGGAGGGTTGTTCTACGGCAAGCTCCCCAAGGTGTGTGATGATGACTGGTGGGTGCCTGTTGGGGAAGCTTGGTTGATGTAGTTGACACTTCCGCTTACGGGTTCTAACTGGATCCGGTCATGGCGTGACACTTCAGGGTAGTCCAACAGAGAAAGGATAGGATGTGGAAGTTAGTTGTGAATTAGGTAGAAGGAGGTAGGTAGATAGGAATGTCGTGGAATTTTAAAGGGAAACATGATTTAATATGTGTGTATTAAAAACCTTTGCTTGTTTCTCGATTCATAATTTAGTATGTTATCTTTGTTTCATAGGTTATTTTGATTGAGTCAGTAAAAGTGGCCAGACATTGCAAATTCATATTCAATTATGCGTCGACATATAATAACTTATGTGATCAGGTTATATGCATGTTTTAGTACTATTAGTGTACCTACACGAGATATGTAAGCATTAGCTACACTTACATAACTCGTCTACATACATTGTATGAATTATCTATTATACTATTAAATATGTCTTAGATGCATTATGGTTATTAATGATCGCGTTATAATTACTATTACCTATTTAGTTATGAAATGATACTATTACATCAAGTTATTAATGAATGGTTAATTAATGGTGATGAGGGTTAATTATTAATTATGGTAAAAAGGTGAAATAATATTAATGATGTTAATAAGATTGTTATTAACTCAATTGTTGAATGAAGCACTTGGTTACTGAAAGTTAAATAAGTGTTAACGATATTAATTAGTTCAATTTCCTTGTTTATAAAGGATAAGGACGTTAATAATATCAATTAGAATATTATTAACTTGGTTCATTAAAATTAACTATGTATTAAAAATGTTAATTAATGCAAATGAGATTATTATTATCTTGAGTAATAATTGTTAATTAGTTTTAATTATAAACTAAGGTATAATTAATATGGTACTAGGTGAATGAGTTATGTTTAGTCTTAAATAATATTATTTAATTAATATAAATATATATTGATCAATTTTACTTATAATTATGTATGATTATGTCGAAAATAAAGGTCGGTTGAATTGTAAATATCTATGGATCAAATTTTATATTATTTTACTTATAAATTGTGCCGAAAAAGGAATGTCGGTGGAATTGTAAATGATGATGGTGGTGTAATAAATGAAGGTTGAACATAAATATATATTTATAGATTATGGTTTGGACATGAAGGGAATGACTTAGTAGGTGGAAAAAACATTTATGAGGGTATAAGGGTAGTAATGAGGGAGGGATTCGGTGATAGGAAGGATATAGAGAGGAGGAAAGGGATTGAAGAAGGGGGGAAGATCACATGGGAACACAGGAAAGGAGGTTCTTTTTTTCAAGATTTTGGAGGGGAAACACATTGCACTGGTTGGGATGGTTGTACTGCGGTTTTGGGCTCGGGGGTCCAATAAACTGTGTTTCTTGGAGCTAGGAAGTCGATGAGGCTTTCCTATTTGGAAGGGTGGAAAAACATGTTTGGGCAGTTGAGTTTTCTAGTTATGGGAGCATGGATAAACTGGTGTACCTTGCTACCTTCCAGGTATTTAGGTATTTTGATATTTTGATATGTTACTTAAATTTTATATTCAGAAAGTTAAATTATGTACATGTTCTAAGAAATATTTCTTAGAAAATTTTATTGTACTTCTAACTACTATATTAGAAATATTACCTTAGCACTTTGTTTATTTGCACCAGTCATTAAAAACAACGGTAAACCAAAAACATTAACATAGTAGATATGCACATAAGTAATTCAAATTGATCCATACCTGCACAAAATTCATAGAAATACTAAATAGAACCATATTAACTCAGCAGAATCAAAGATATGAAAGAAATGATAAATTGTATTCAATGATATGAATTAAGGCCCTGGACAGGTCCTTACACATATGTTTCCGTATTGATAGAAAACATTTAATGATAGTTGGGGTACCTTTTTTGTTTTGGAATGACTTTGCTTAATTGGAATATTGTAATATGTTGCTATAAGGGGGTTTGGAGGACTTATTATTACAAAGGAACTCAAAAGCTTAATGGTGTATATTTTGATTTCACCCTTGAAATAACAAATATATAAATTTTCATGGAAAAAAAATGGACATAAATACAATAAATCTAGCATACTATTTAAAGATAAAAATCAATAAAATTATACTAAAAATTCAGAAAAAAAAAAAAAAATAATAATAATAATAAATTATTGCTTCTAAGTACTCTCAAGTTGGGATTTTGGCGATACTTTTGAAAGAGATTGTTTCATAAAAACAAGAAAGAAGAGCTAGCTCTGATCTTCATGCATGCTCATAAGGTTACGTGATCTCGTTCAAATATGATGCATTGGTTATAAATATTCAAAACCATTATCCATGATTATGATGATAACTTTTAGTTGTACTTTAAATGTGAAAATTTATTTGCAATCAATGGTTATTTTATCAATTATATGAAGTTTATTCATTTGGTGTGACATTATTTTATTGAGAAAATGCTTATTCATTAGTATATATGATTTGTGAATACCATTTTATTATTGAATAATATGGTTTATATATAAGCTAAAAAAAGATTGAATAAAAATTAATTGAATATTATATATATATGCAAAATTAATGACTTGCATTTCTTCTTTGAAAATGCAACATTTTCAAGAATATTATGGGATATAAACCATTATTTGTTTTCAATATGAACAATTTGTTGATTCATCTGTTTCACAAAAAAAAACCTGAAAGAACGATCAGTACAAATAATATAAAAGTGTGAAATGTATTGGATATTAGAGTGTGAATATTAGGTTTTCAAAGTGTAAATATTGAAGTTTGAAAATGTTAAATAATGTAATTTGTATTTTATATAATTTATGTGTGAAAGTATTTTATATGCTTAATAAAATTATCTCATGTGTGGAAGTATTTTATATGCTTAATAAAATTATCTCATTTTTTATTATTGTGTTTGATAATTTTATTAATTTATTTTTAAAGTGTTTATCTTAAGAGTATGAATATTAGGTTTCCAAAGTGTGGATATTGAATTTTGAATGTGTTAAATAATGTAATTTGTGTTTTATATTTTATATGTGTGAAAGTATTTTATATGGTTAATAAAATCATCTCATTCTTTATTATAGTGTTTGATAATTTCATTAATATTTTTAAACTTTTTTATAGTATTGTCATTTAAACAAAAATTAATGGAAATTTATAAGTGAAAATCCAATAATAGAAATCCAATATACTATATGTGTATTATGTATGTCCCTGTGATGAAAGATTTTGCATCATTATTATATGATTTTGTGTCAATATGAAATTTTTCATTGGTATTGAATAATTTGAATAAATATATTTAAATGTTATATTTAATAGTGTTTATGATTATAGAGATAGGTTTTGTGGACCTTTTATGAAAATATGTTATGTAATAATGAAAATAAATATGACAAAAAATTATAATTTAAAAACATAAATGACAAGTACTTATTGAATCAATTTTGGTGAGCTTTGGTGTTGTTAAAAGGTATAGATGATACAAAACACATTTTGAAAGCTTTGAAAGATATAAATTAAATGTAGTTATTAATATGTATTATCATTAAACACACATCATATGAAAGCTAAATCTACTATTATTAAAATAGATGTTTGATATTTTCAATATTCCGATTTTTTTCATTTTCTATGTTTAATAGGAATTATTCTATAAAAAATGAGGAGAATATTGTAGAAAAAATGAGGAGAATCCAAAAAGTATTGATTTGCATATGTAACTGCTTTGAAGTCCCATGGTTATGTACATTATACATTTGTTATTCTCAATGTTTGGTAAATGACTTATGCTTTGTTGATAGAGTATACAAATATGAAAACATCAACGATGAAAAAATAGTAATTAGGGAATCAATATTCACATTTTTGAAATACAATTTTGTATTTTTGGAATTGTATTTATAGGATTCAATTTTACATTTTTTTAATCTAATTTTACATTTTTTAAATTCACAATTAACACATTTGGAATCAAATTGTGTACTTTAAAAACCATAATTTTGCACTTTTATCAACTTTGTCCTATCTCCAAAGGGACTACTAAAATTAGTCCAAATTTTATGAAATGTTGTTAAGATTATAAAATGCAATTAACTACTGAAATGGGACTAGGCTACAATCTAGTGAAATTATTGTCTATGGCACACTCTGAGAGAATGGGTGTCTTTAAACAAGGTTCCAGAGTCAGGATATGTAAAATAGGGGTGTTCTCTGCATTTTCCATAAATCAACTTACAAGGGCCAACCTCGTAGACTTGATTAAGTCTGTACTATGCTTTTTAAGTTACACATTAGGGTTTTTGAATGTACTGGATAACCTACATCTTGGAAGGGAATATATCATATGGGAGCATAGTCTCCAAGCACTTGTGGTTTCCAGCAAAGTCAATGACTTCGAGCTATGGCATCTTCAAGCAATGCAAATACTCACTTTATTAACCACCATACCCTACTAGAATGGATACTCTGAGATCCATTAAGCACAAATATCTACAAATCATATAGTTACCTACTTGACAAGAACCCTCTAGAATTTTCATTTTTTTTAAAGTTGAATTTAGTCATTGTTTTTACAATCATTTCAAAAAATGGTGCTATCGGTAGCACCCATTTTTTTCAATGTTACAATTACAACATTTTGCAAACATGGCCTTAAAAACCTCGTAATGTTGCCAACAAAAACCTTAGAATCAACCCTGACTCAAAAAATGACAGCAATGATAGTACCTTTTTTTCTGAGAACAAAATTACAACTTCTTTGAAACCATGGCCTTAAGAAATAGTATTGTTACATCTAAATTATTAAAATCAACCCATGAATTAAAAAGTGGTGCTCTCAATAGAACCCTCATTTTTCGAGAGGTTAAAAATACAACCTTTTTAAACCATGGACTTGAGAATCGATACCCTTGCAACCAAAATCTTAAGATCAACCCACTAATCGAGAAGAGGTGCTACTAGTAGCACCATTTTTTTCAAGATTAAGATTACAACATTTTTAAAACCAAGGGTTAATAGCCCAATGTTGTTACAAAGAAAAAAAGGGAAATAAATAAAAATAGAGAGAAAAAAAACCCCAAAACGAAGGGGGAAACATATTTTTTTTAATATTGAAAAAAATACATGTTAAATAATAAACATAATTTAATATAAAAATAAAAACATTTTTAAAAACAAAAGGAAAAAAAATTATAAAAATTTGCAATTACCAAAAAACAACTTTAAAAAATTAAAATTAATAACTTTTTTTAAATAAAAATCATTTTTACTCAAATTTGAAAAAAAAAACATTTTTTAACAATAACAAATATTTTGTATTAATAAAAGGATAAGAGTTGTAGCCTGACCGTCCAACCTTCTCATACAAAATGATTACAAAAGGATAGGAAAACAAGTCCACATATATTCCAAAAATATTCATTTTTCCTACTATTGCACTATCTATCTATTGGCTATTCAAAAAAATTATACAATTGTCAATTACACGACTGGTAAACAACTTTGTAAATTTCCCTATAATTAAAATAGTTTTACAAAACATCTGATAGGGATTTAGAATTGCTTTTCCTTGCTCTTTGCAAGCTTTTCAAATGTTCTGCTTACATAACTGGTGGAGGTAGCTTGATGTGGCAGTTCTAAAGAATTTCGTGTGATGACTCTGAAGAGGATGAATTTATTTCCCATTATCCCTATGGATGCTTGAATGTAGGTGATCCAAAAAATATATGTTTCCCTGCAAGCAGATGAGACTTGTTCTTGATGATGAAGAGTGGATCCAATGAACCCTACAGTCAAGGGGGGTGAAACAAAAAATAAGAGGCGCTAATACAAAGACTAAAATCAAGAGCGAGGAGTGTAACCTGAGACAGTGAAACCCAAGACTATGCCAGGGTGCAGTATGACTTGAAGCAAGGAGAGTAACCTACGAGAAGGATTATAACCTAAGATAGTGCCAATGTACAAGAGGAGAGACTCACTAAGGGTTTGGACATTATACATTGTTGTGGTAAATGGTAAACGATGCAAAGAAGCAAACTTGGGAAATCAACCCAAAACCGTGACATGGGAGCTAGATATTAAGCCAAACATGGATCTGAGAGACAAAACTAGAGTGTTACCCATTTCTTCTTGAGGCAAAAAAATACAACATGAAGGAATCTAGGTATAACCATATTAAAAAACGAAGAATCACTAAAGAACCAATGCAACAGTAATTGAAACCTAGATTTGAAGTCATTCTAGAGTCGATCTTTCTAGAGACTATCGCCATGAACATGGACAATGCTCTCCTAAGGATTTCCTCCACGGAAGGAAATAGTAGAGCACAGGATGAGAACTCAAACTATTGTTTCACATAAATGACACCAATCCGAAAGCAGAAAGCTGGTTTAAACCACATGCAGAGAGCAGTGTTGAAAATATCGCCTAAATTTTTGGCACATCGCGAAAAATTAAGATTTTTTGGGGGCGCTAATATTTTATCCCAAACAAATCATGATTTTTACCTAAAAATAGAAATCGCGATTTTTGAAAAAATTGTGATTTTTTGGCAACAAGTCCCACCACAATAGGAAACATCGCCTAGGCCTCGTGTTAAGTCACTTAAAGGGAGATTTTTAGTTTTTTATTTGTCATTGTCATTGTTACACAGGGACACACTCCCTAGTAATTAATGGTAATATTAAATTCTTTAAGTAAAAGTTGGCATTCTCCTCTCTTTTCTTTTATATCCTTTTACTTAAATTTTTAGCATTACCATTAATTATTTTAGGATGTTTGAGAGTGGTTCTAACCTCATCAGACTTCATATGGAAAAAGTATAATTTCATATCCCATTCACAATTCAGTAGACTTAATAGTTTTCAGGATTTCAGGATTGGCCAAAGTGCAACATTTCCATTGGATTCTATCATGTATGAGGGTATGGGATTGATGTTTAATCAAGAGAACCAAGCCCTATATGTACCCAAATGATGATGGTGATAGTCTATTATAGAAATATAATTTATGATTTATTATGTTACATTGTTATCAATGATCATTTATATATGTATTGGTCTCTTATATTATAATTTATTAAAAAAAACAATGATTTATGTTTCAATTTCCATGTATTCTTATATAAATTTTGTATCATTCCTAGCGGGGTCCCCTATGTTGAAGACCCTGGTGTCCCCTTCGACATTTACTAAAATTTGGGGGAAACTTCTACATAGATGATGCAGAAACTTCTATTGGAAAACGAGCCATAGCCTTTTTCTTAGAAAAGGGGGAGAGGTCATTGATTCTCTAGGATAGGATGATAGATAGCTACTAGATTTGTCATTGTAAATGACTCATGATGATGAGATACATTTATCTATTTGATGTCATTTTGTATTGGTTATCCACTTTTGAGTCCTTTATTGGACAGCTATAAGGTTTTAGGATTTAGCATTGACTCTAATGTATCATTTTGATTTGGCATCCACTCCATCATTTATATATAGGTGTGTTTCCTATATTTATGTTCCAATGTGTTTATTTGATGTTTTTGTTGGTTTATATGTTTAAAAAACTAGAAAAAAATATGAATTTATTTTGTATATTTTAATGCTTGTTGTAGTCTGTTGATTTTTCCCCAATGTTGCCGACAAGTTGTATTCCATACCCCTGTCAACTTTTTGTCACTGTAGACATTTTCAACAATAGCGGAGAGAATTATGAACGAGACATCCATATCTTTAGAATGATAGCTTGGAGGTGTATGAAGGGATATGGGCACGTGATCAGGGAGGCAGGTGCGGGAGGGGTAATTTTTTACCCTGGCAGAAAAAAGATAGCATCCTTCGCTTGGGGTCTTGGGAGAAGGAAAAACAATGAAGCAAAATGGGCAGTATCAACGCAAGGTATACAAACAATGTCTGTATTAAATCTTGATTCCTTCCAGTTTTTTGGCAAATCATGGATCGTCATTGAATCAATGCAAAACATTCAGTCGGGCAAAGGGAATGAGACTAGAAAGTTTCAAAACATAATTTTGTCCTTCATTTCGTACATCTTGAGAATTCATTTCTTTCATATAGGGCACCAGAACAACAATCAAGTCGACAGGAAAGCCAATATTGGTGCTAAGCTTAAGCAAGGGGATTTGTGGATAAACAATAACCTAAGACCCATTGTTAAATGGACTTGTTGTTTTCAACATTAGGATTAAATCCCCGTTTCAATCCTTTGAGGTCATTTAATGGGCCTACTCCTCGTGGTATGTGGAGACGGGACAAAGGAGGCGGTTTTGGTATTGTCATTATGACGAGCAGGATAGATGGTCCATGATGGTGGTGGGAGGTTATGAGCATTATATGCTCCATCCTGGTTCCCATTTCCAATGCTCTCCATGCATGAATGAATTCAACATATGGGATATCACGCGATGATTCTGTGTGTTGATATGGTGGATCCTCTGCACGCATCTAGCCTCGCCCTTTTAGGCAACGTTCATTCTCTCTCTGGTTTCCTGAATGTGTCTGGGAGAAGCAGTAGTGGAACAGGGATTGATAATCAAGAAGGGTATCTGTCTAATGGAAGCATTACAGTAATGGAAAAATGCTAGCTAATTCTTCCCCTGTAGAGGATATAGCCTCAGGGAAAATTTTGGATGAGGTTCGAGATTTGAAGAAAGACATGGTTGATTTCATAAAATGTTGGAGTGTGTGTTTGAGGTCTCGAAGGCGATTCTGGAGGAGGACGGGAGAATTTCGTTGGACATCTCTGGCATAGACTCTGACATGGATGATTTAGAGAGTGGGTATTGGGTTCAAGTAGGCGAAGTTGCGGATATACAGCGCGGATTGTAGTATATGGAGAGTATATTGAGCCTCAGGCGTGAGGAAATGCATTGGGATATTGTTGATTTGAAGTGCTCCCATTAGGAGCAAAGGATGAGTGAAATTGAAAGAAATGAAGCTTGTACCGTCCAACTGAAGGAAATCCTAGAATAAATTCAGGCATACATCAATGCGCTAAACAGGGGAGTTAGCGAGCCTTCCCATGAATAGACTGATGCCTCCCCAATTGACAAAGTTTCTAATGTTTTGTAATGTACCTGAAATCCTCATCACAGCATGGGTGCTGTATTCCCCTCCTGGCGAGTTGATATCCTCAGGTGGCATCTGTATAGGCCCCGTAACAAACAACATTGTGGAGTACCATGCAGTTATCGGACTCATAACTGAAGCTGCTTCTCTTGGGATCCACACCTTTTTAGTCTACTTGGACTCTCAAATCATGGTTTCTCAGTTGAATCGCGTCTACACCGTCCTTGATCCTATATTACTTCGATTATACAGAAGGGTACGCCTCTTGGAAATATCATTTGACTATATCCAGTATCAACATGTATCAAGAGAATTCAATATGGCGGTTGACTCATTGGCTAACTATATATTGGATTGGCATCTGGCCCACATATGAACCAAGTATTATAACAAACGCATGCAAAAATGTAAATACACAACCCGTAGTAAATAAACAAGTCATAGAGATAGGTCCATGTATATAAATATCATGTAAAAAGTGTTTTTTCAAAGTACAATAGTATGATGCGTACAAAAGACAAAATTGGGATCATGTCCCATACAAAATTTGGCTCTTAGGCCTACATATCGTGTACATGCCGCTAGAAATACTACTACCTAATCACTAATCATCAGGATCGCGGTGCTCATGGTAACATACGACTGCTCTCGCCATGGAAGAGCAACCTACCTATACGCTTTGACACCGCTACGGTATGCTGCTGGAGGTGGATAGGTATATCAGGCATCCTCATAGGAGGGACACCCATCATAAAACCCTGGAGGTTCCGGTCGACATCACGGAGTCTTCCTACCTCCTCCTCCTCCTCCTCCTCATCTTCAGCATGTTGTTGAATCCCTCATCGGTGCACTGGTGAATACCCCGCTAGCCTCTGTGGTCCGTGATATGCAACAGTGCATGTACATATGTTAGATCCTTTTTGCGCATTTAAAAAACAAACAAAAAAAATCATAAATTACAAAAATACCAAAAACACAGTTATGAAGGTCACGTACATGAGTCATCCCAATCATCATCCTCAGGAAATGCCAAATCAATATCCTCCCAGAAATCCACCCCGTCATAGGGATAGTCCTCAATCATAATAATCTGCTCCACGAGCCACGAGAAGAAGTCCTCTCCAAAAGCCAGGACTTGCGGCCCACTGAGCCGTCCATCTGAAGGCACACTAGTGGTACCCTCTCCAGGAAGAATGTGACCAGGATACATCCATATCCAAACTAATGGATATCTCTGTTCCTACACTTGGTCACCTGATCTTTGAGATTCACCAGGACCCCTTCACACCAATTGAACAGTGTTGGTGCCATGCATTCTACCGCATAGGTCATGTGTGCCTTCGTTGCATGGTGGGCACCCACGCTACCTGCTACACATGCAGTGGTATGCATAATGGTTCTCAATGGAAGCTCTATCACATCCGCTATGAGCACCTTCCCGCTCTTCTTGCGGGACACCTATCTGCAATAACGTGCAATATACTTGTCTGTGGTCTCCTCCGAGGTCTTGTTCCCAGACAGATTGACCCATGCCCCTCTCTTGGAGAGACTAGTCAAAAATTAAATATCCTCGAGCTCTATCTCGAGGGTGTGCTCTCCAATCCGGAAAGCTTGGATATCGCTATCCCACATCTTAATGATGTAATTTAATAGCTTCCCCTTTTTGCGGATGCCCTTTGTTTTGAAGAATTTCGATAAACCACATTCTCACAGTGCAGTTAGCATGACATTGTCTTGTAGAGCTATTCTATCATCATCTTCATGTTCTCTCTCCTTCCAATCAACCATTCTCACTCAAGTAAGTTGAAAACCCTGCAAAATGTCAAAGAAAGCATTTGTGAGAAGATGAAAACCTAATTTCATGCTGAATTAGAGAAAAAAATTGCATTTTTTCTTGCCTTGCGTATTTTCACACCTGGGAACTCTCCATGGACGGCGAAAACCGAGATTTTTGTGCCTCTCGACATAGAGAGGGCGTGAAAATCTCAGGGGTGGAAATTTTTCCCTAGAGCCTCCCCTAAATCATAAAAAGTGGCATGAAAGAGTAAAATAAAAGGATGAAATGGAAGATGAAGTTGTGAGGATCTACCTGGATCAAACGGCGGTCTAAATGGTGCCGCGAAGCTCCCGATATCTTCAGTTGAAGATTTTCCCTCCACAAGGTAAAAAACTCTTATTTGGGTAAAAAACAAACAAATGACAATGAGTAATTTCCCCTTTACCTTCTTTTATACATTTTGAATAGATATTTTTACCCATTATTTTATTTTGAAAGCCTTTTGGGGTCAATTCTTCATTTTGATGAACTAATGCTTGCTTCTAGGGTTTTTTTAACATGTCCGACAGGTTTACACGCACTATTCACATTGGTATTTGATTTGACCTTCATTTGAGCTTACTTTATCTTTTTCGTGCTCTGGACCTAATCCTGAAAAATATTCCAAGCGCTTTTTCACACCTGAATCATGCTTGTCAAAACCAAGTAAAACGGTGTCAAGCTTAGTCGACTTTACTCATGCTCGTAAAACGATGAGGAAAGTATCATCTTGGTATTATTTTATTCCTTTTAGGACCAAGATGATTAAGTTACGAAAACGGACCTTTGGAACTACCTTTAATCTCTTTTCAAACTCCCTCGTTACGAAAAGATTGCCAAGTGCACTTGTCTCTTTCACACTTGTAAAAGTATTTGAAAGGTCGTCTATTCGGTGGTAGGTCACCCATTTTTCAGACCATTTAGACTATTTACGAGAAATGTATACCTCAATCAACCTTTGACTGGGAGAGTTCTCTCGGGAATTGTTTTACACTTTTTAGGGTCTGGGGGACTAACTTTATGAAAAAGTACATTTTGGAGTCTTCTTTAAGTTTTTCAGACTCTCTAAATATAAAAAACTATCGAGTTTTCTTTCTTTGGACTCGTTAGAATTTAACATCGAAGGGCCCGCGATGGGACGAACCCCTCCTTTCTCAAGTTTGTAAAACATGTGAGATTGGACTCATCCATGGGATGAGCTATACCGATCATTTGTTATCCTCTTCAAGCTTGTAAAACAACAAAGAGGTACTCGTCAGTTATGATGGGGGGACAATGGGAAATGAGTCAAGTTTACCTTTTGGCAGCTTGTGAGTCCTCACCTTTGAACATGGCATGTATCCACACCTTGTCTTCTTTGGGGTAGTCAGTGTTTCTGATAAAGTCATAACTGTAGTCATGAATCCTTGTCTTGATTCTACTCTTTCTGTAGTTGTATCTGCTATTTAATCCATACTTCCAAGTTATGTCTCATGTCGTTATATGTTCAAAGGGTCATCATAATCTTGAGTCAACCTCTATAGTTATTTCAAATCCTCAATCTTGTGTCACTAGATACTCGTTCGATTCGTCACTCCACCTCTCTTTCCTATGTCAGTTTCGTTTCGATGATGTGGGATTCATCATGGCCCTCCTTTGACGAGTTTTTTCCTATCAACGTCAAGTCATTATCCAGGCATCAAACTTAGAAACCAACCATAGTACCTTGGTGCTTGCATTCCTCAATGGCAGGTTTCCTCGTATTCGACAGTAGGTCTTCATTATTAGCCTTTGATCAAATGATCCCTCGAATGTTAGACTTCAGTAAACTTCATTCACATTCGCTGGGTTGTACTATAGAAACTTTGGGGATCATTGTCATTATTGGTGGTCACCCTCGCACTTGTTAACGGTTCACATCATTGACCGGTAATCAAGTGGTTCCTATCATGTTCGACTTCAACACCTTGTAATCACATGGTTACGATCGTATCGTTTTGGGATCGGGTAGAAGACCCTGGATGTCATTGATATTTTTCACGTTTAGGATGCGATGGCAGTTTTTTAGTAGGTCTCTACATAGACATCATGTTGATGACCTATATTGTCACACATATCCACTATTGTATTGGTCGTGGCTGTGTTATTGTCATCTCATGGATCTATGATTGTTCATAGTAGCCATGATTTTTCCATAATCTATATCATCTCATTTTTCATGGCTCTGCAATGTATTGGTCAGTATCCATGCTTTGTGTTAGTTATCCCGAGCATGGGTATGCCTACCTCGTTGGTATTTGACATCTTGTTTCTTTGCAGCTCCTCTCTGACTCCCTCGATGATATCTCCACGCAATTTATTGGTAAAGTCTTCCAGCCATCAGTTCCTTCTAACCTCACACTTTAGGGGGCATCTGTTATACCTCAAAGTTACACTTTGAGCCTTAGTGTCGCATTTTCATGACATATGACCTAGCGATGCTTCCTCCTAATATGTGTTGTACCTTGTTGGTTCCCTCCTTGGTTTCATCTGGACACCTAGGAAACAAATCCAACCCCTTCTAGTCGAATGACAGCTCAATGGACCAAGTGTCACCTGATTGACCTTGTTTTGCCCTAATTTTTGCGGCCTGTCTATAGCCCAAGACGCGAAAATCTCATATTTCCGCGTGTTGCATAACTACTGGGGCGTGAAAATGACAACATTTTCGTGCTATGCTCAGCTTCCAGGGCGCGAAAATCCCATAATATCCTTTGTGCATGGATTTTGGATCTTCAACTTCTGAGAGATTTCCTTGGGATTGGCACACCTGATTCGATCTCAACCTCTTCTCTTTGTTTATCCTGGTTGATCCAGTAAACTCTCACTAGATCCACCTTCCTCTCCCTATGGTCAATCCAAGTGCTATAAAGGAGAGGCCATCCATGAGCCAAAGGGGGGACTACTTGGGGCATCAAACCTATGATCCTAAAGTATTTGCAGAGATAGCTAAAGGGAGGAAGCTTTGGAGCTGGAGGTGACTTGGACATCAAGGAACTCTTTGTAAGTGTCTTCAAGTTTCTAATCAATAGTAACTTTTCTTGTTTCCCACTTTGTGTGTATTATGTTTTAGTCATTGACATGAAGTGTATTCAATAGAATTTAGATTTAACTTGTATTTTAAGGTATTTGGAAGATCGTTTGTTTGTCTTTGTTTGATCTTGACAGGTCCAACTTAGGAGCTTCAAGACTAAAGCCGGAAGCAGGACAAACGTCTGATTTAAGGTGAGTGGCATTCACCCTCCACTTTCAAATATGTTTAATCTTGATGTATGAGTTTGATTTAGGATTTCAAGGGTGCATTTCTTACGATTTATCTTAGGTTACTTTAGTTTAAACTAAGAGAACCTCTTCTTACCCGTAGGAAGAAAGTTCTACCACAACTTTCTCTTAATTAACCTTAATCATCTATATGAACATTATTCGTTATCTATACTATTCAAGCTTGAGAGTGTAGTTACTCCATGATAATGATAATGATTAATTTACCTATCTATGCAATAATTCACTCTAAGGTAAAGTAATAAGAATTCAATATCTCCTTTTGTAGGGTTCTACATATAGAAGTTAATCATATGATATTTTGTGATCACAATCATATGACAAAATACTTCTATTATACCACCAACAACCTTCTTATACTTATTTTCCACATCATTATTACTTTTATGTCTAATTGAAACTTGTAAGCTCCTTAATCCCTAAGATTATAATTATTGGCTTCAAAGTAAAAGATTACTTTCTTTAACCAAATATTGTTCAACCTTTTCAAAAAGGACACCACATTATAACTTAGTCAAACAGTTGATTTCACTTGTTTTAAAATAATACCAATAAAATTTTGTTTTCTATGATATACTTGAAATACTCAATACAAGCCTACATCTATTTACTAAGATTACTTATTTGGTATATAAAGGGTTAGTTGTACAATTTTAAAGGATTTATGGTTAGTGATTTAGGTTAGTGGTTAAGTAATAGTTAAGGAGTCAATAGATTAGTACACGCCCATTAACATAAACAACAAAACTAATATCATAAATATTAAATATTTTTTATAAACACACAAACTATATCTCAACTATTAACATATGTTTATGGCAGGGACTAGCTGCCTTGCAGCTTTTCGACTTGTTATTCCAACAAATAATAATAGATGTGATTGTTGTTTATTTGATTAGTTATTCTCCCAAGAATTTTTTGTTGCAACATGCATAATAACTTAAGAAATGGTACATTATATTGAGTTGTTTCAATATGAAATAGTCATAGTCTTCAACATTCTTTTCATATTGTTGGATTTTATTTTATGTTTCTCATGTAAAGGATATGTTACTATACTATTTTCATTAATATTTTTAGTTTATATCAATTTTAAGAAATTTTGAAGGTATTTAATTTTCCTTTGTAGTTATTTGATTGCTTTTAGATTTTATCCCCAACTTGATGCATTTCATATTGATTATGACAAAAGGTGTTTCTACAATTCAGTAAAAAAGTCGTGATGTGGATTACATTTACATCATCACATGTCAATTTCAAAAAAAAAAATTATAACAAATAATAATAATAATATCGTATGTTATTCAAATAAGATACAAATAGAAATAAAAATATCTCTTTATATGAAAGAGAAAGATTTGATATATATATATAATAAATGTATTCTCCCAAGAATTATATTTTATTTGTTGCCATGTACATAATAATTTAAGAAATGGTACATTATATTGAGTTGTTTCAATATGATATAGCCGTTGTCTTCAACATTGTTTTCATATTGTTGGATTTTATCTTATGTTCATCATGTAAAGGATATGTTATTATATCATTTTTATTAATAGTTTCAATTTATGTCAATCCTAATAAATTTTGAAGGTAATGAATTTTCCTTTGTAATTATTTGATTGTTTTTAATTTTATTCTCAACTTAGATGCATTTCATATTGATTGTGACAAAAGGTGTTTCTACAACTCAACATGGTAGAAATGTTGTGGTGTAGATTACACTTACAACATCACATGTCAATTTCAAAACAGACAAAAAAATTATAACAAATAATAATAATGTATTTTATCCAAATAAGATACAAATACAAAATATAAATATCTCTATATATATGAAAGAAAATATAAATATCTCTATATATATGAAAGAGAGAAATTTGATATGTATGTATAACATAAACATTGTTATATAGAGAAATTAAAAGAGAGATACTAGACTTACATATAAATATAAATACTATATATATGATATTTACATAAAATAATATTACAATGCAAATATAAATATCTTAACAATAATCAAAATTGTATTTTTCACATCCATATCTCCATAATTGTGAGCCCTAAATTCTAAAGAGTTGAATGGGATTACCACCAATTAGATCCATCTTAAATGATCAAAAAAATTACACCTTTAGAAATTTGATCCATCTCAATGTGTGTAGATCTAGGGTTAAGATGGATCTACATTGGTTTTATACTTAATACTCATGTTACTTAATATCTTGCAATTGGTAAAACAAGTAGCATTGAATACACAACTTTATAATGCAACTTGGAGCCTATTTATTCATGTCACTTCTCGATAATAATCATGGAGTGAGATAATTTAAAAAAATTTGGGTCACATACAAAAATTGGATACACACATACTAATGTAAGAGCATTTAGCAACGAGTTTATTTGGACTAGTGTAGGAGAAAATTGTTTAGTTGTGTGTAGAGACACGGATGTGGGTTTAGAGATGCGGGGAGAAAATAGTATCACATAAGAAATAAAGAGTGGAAATCAAAGAGAATGTAGGAGGACAGGTTGTTGTGTGCACAAAGAAAGACAAAGAGTTTGATGCAAGCTATTGAAGAGTTAATTATGTAGAAAAAAGGTTGATATAATAAAGGAAGATGGATCATTCCAAGAAGGCAATTGAAGTGGTTGGGACGCTAAAGGTTGAAGGTAATCTATATAAAAGAATGCAACAAAGAAACATGGGTTGGTTTTTTCTAAGCAAGGTAGTTGTGAATGAGAGAAAATTGTCATAGAGAAGAGAAGAAAAGGAGAAGTTTGTGAGAGATAACAAGTCATGAAAAAACTAAGGAAGTGGAACTAGAGTAGCTGAATGCCCAAGGATGAGATGTGTGAAGGTGGAAGAATGGTGTTGGAGTTATAAGAGCTTTTGGGTAAGGAAGAAAGTCCATGGTTGCAAAATGCATGCATTAAGGAGAAGCTAGAGAGTAAGAGTGGTGAGAGATACTCAAATCTAGGATATTCTAGAATTCGTGTAATTGAAAACGGACCTTGTGATAATTAGAATGAGTAAACCATGTTAAATACTTTCAGTATGGTATCAAAAATATGTCTCGTCTATTTCATTTCATTAATTTTCTTCCATATTTTTTTGCAAAATACATATGTGTTATAAGTTTGGACACTCACAAGCTTCAAGTTGTGACCATTAGCTACTCAAATTTTGTTTTAGAGCAAGGTGAATCCCTAGGAAAAACATTATGAACGTTTGGTGTAAAAATTACTAATAAATAATTTTTGTGAAAGAGAAATTTTTTTAGATTTACAAATATGGAATTACTTGGATTTATGAGACTCTCTAGGGTAAGAATCACATCAATGGAAAGTATGGTGTAAACTAGGATATTCAAGAACTCATAAAAATAATTAAGGAGTTAGAAACATGATAAAAGGGTGGAGATTACTAAACTAGAAATTCCAAAGAAGAACACGAAAAATGAAGAAGAAAGTCATGATATCATAGCCTAATAGATCTTCCTTTGAAAAGAAAGAGAGGAGCCAAAGTCAAAGTCTCACATTATGATAAAAGTATAAAGGTTGAAGTGTTGATAAATTGGATAAGTAAAATGGTAATATACTTTGAGTATGATAAGATTGATGCATTGAACATAGTGAAGTTTTTCATTACCAAGTTGAAAGAGAAAACCACTATTTTGTGGGAATTTTTTCAAGAAGATAAGGTTCATCTAGACAAGGAAGAGAAAGAGACTTGGAATAACAAGATATGAAAATTGAAAGATAACTTTTTTCTAGTTGGTTGCTAATGGATATTTTTCATGCAAATACATAACTTCCATACATAGATCATATTATCACCTTAATTTTCAACTCCTTCAAGTTCAAGACCCAAATTTAACAACCACAACAACATGGAGGTCCTTTGTATTGCATTAGAAAAAATAAATTCATTAAGGTTAATGAATCTGAAAATGGATGAGCTTAAAGGGTGAAAGCCCCCTCTCCTTGTTAGATCTCAATGAGAAAGTTGTTGATTAGTAGAATAGTTGTAAAAATTGGGTGCACAAGTTGGTCATGAGATCAAGCCTCGATAGGTTTGTTGAATTCCAAATGGAGTGAGAAAGATATAAGGTGGAGGATCAACAACTTAACAACCACTTAATTAAAGGAGAGCTTGATGAATCACATTCGAATTTTGGATTCTAGAGAAAAGGACGGCGCAAAACCCTCCCAAAATCATGAAAATGATCAGATCAAGGATATGAATTGTTGATGAGGCTTTAGGGTCATGGTTGTTGAAGAGAAGCATGGCAAGAGGGTGCAAATTGAATGTGATAAAGTTGTCAGGGGTGCACCTAAACTTTGTTGACCATTGGTTTTAGAAATTTTGGGTAAATATGAGGAGGTGTTAGGGCCCCTCTCACCATACACAAAAAACTATTAAAATCAACCCATGAATTAAAAAGTGGTGCTCTCAATAGCACCCTCATTTTTCGAGAGGTTAAAAATACAACCTTTTTAAACCATGGACTTGAGAATCGATACCCTTGCAACCAAAATCTTAAGATCAACCCACTAATCGAGAAGAGGTGCTACTAGTAGCACCATTTTTTTCAATATTAAGATTACAACATTTTTAAAACCAAGGGTTAATAGCCCAATGTTGTTACAAAGAAAAAAAGGGAAATAAATAAAAATAGAGAGAAAAATAACCCCAAAACGAAGGGGGAAACATATTTTTTTTAATATTGAAAAAAATACATGTTAAATAATAAACATAATTTAATATAAAAATAAAAACATTTTTAAAAACAAAAGGAAAAAAAATTATAAAAATTTGCAATTACCAAAAAACAACTTTAAAAAATTAAAATTAATAACTTTTTTAAAATAAAAATCATTTTTACTCAAATTTGAAAAAAAAACATTTTTTAACAATAACAAATATTTTGTATTAATAAAAGGATAAGAGTTGTAGCCTGACCGTCCAACCTTCTCATACAAAATGATTACAAAACGATGGGAAAACAAGTCCACATATATTCCAAAAATATTCATTTTTCCTACTATTGCACAATCTATCTATTGGCTATTCAAAAAAAATATACAATTGTCAATTACACGACTCGTAAACAACTTTGTAAATTTCCCTATAATTAAAATAGTTTTACAAAACATCTGATAGGGATTTAGAATTGCTTTTCTTTGCTCTTTGCAAGCTTTTCAAATGTTCTGCTTACATAACTGGTGGAGGTAGCTTGATGTGGCAGTTCTAAAGAATTTCATGTGATGACTCTGAAGAGGATGAATTTATTTCCCATTATCCCTATGGATGCTTGAATGTAGGTGATCCAAAAATATATGTTTCCCTGCAAGCAGATGAGACTTGTTCTTGATGATGAAGAGTGGATCCAATGAACCCTACAGTCAAGGGGGGTGAAACAAAAAATAAGAGGCGCTAATACAAAGACTAAAATCAAGAGCGAGGAATGTAACCTGAGACAGTGAAACCCAAGACTATGCCAGGGTGCAGTATGACTTGAAGCAAGGAGAGTAACCTACGAGAAGGATTATAACCTAAGATAGTGCCAATGTACAAGAGGAGAGACTCACTAAGGGTTTGGACATTATACATTGTTGTGGTAAATGGTAAACGATGCAAAGAAGCAAACTTGGGAAATCAACCCAAAACCGTGACATGGGAGCTAGATATTAAGCCAAACATGGATCTGAGAGACAAAACTAGAGTGTTACCCATTTCTTCTTGAGGCAAAAAATACAACATGAAGGGATCTAGGTATAACCATATTAAAAAACGAAGAATCACTAAAGCACCAATGCAACAGTAATTGAAACCTAGATTTGAAGTCATTCTAGAGTCGATCTTTCTAGAGACTATCGCCATGAACATGGACAATGCTCTCCTAAGGATTTCCTCCACGGAAGGAAATAGTAGAGCACAGGATGAGAACTCAAACTATTGTTTCACATAAATGACACCAATCCAAGAGCAGAAAGCTGGTTTAAACCACGTGCAGAGAGCAATGTTGAAGATATCGCCTAAATTTTTGGCACATCGCGAAAAATTAAAATTTTTTGGGGGCGCTAATATTTTATCCCAAACAAATCATGATTTTTACCTAAAAATAGAAATCGCGATTTTTGAAAAAATTGTGATTTTTTGGCAACAAGTCCCACCACAATAGGAAACATCGCCTAGGCCTCGTGTTAAGTCACTTAAAGGGAGATTTTTAGTTTTTTATTTGTCATTTTCATTGGTACACAGGGACACACTCCCTAGTAATTAATGGTAATATTAAATTCTTGAAGTAAAAGTTGGCATTCTCCTCTCTTTTCTTTTATATCCTTTTACTTAAATTTTTAGCATTACCATTAATTATTTTAGGATGTTTGAGAATGGTTCTAACCTCATCAGACTTCATATGGAAAAAGTATAATTTCATATCCCATTCAAAATTCAGTAGACTTAATAGTTTTCAGGATTTCAGGATTGGCCAAAGTGCAACATTTCCATTGGATTCTATCATGTATGAGGGTATGGGATTGATGTTTAATCAAGAGAACCAAGCCCTATATGTACCCAAATGATGATGGTGATAGTCTATTATAGAAATATAATTTATGATTTATTATGTTACATTGTTATCAATGATCATCTATATATGTATTGGTCTCTTATATTATAATTTATTAAAAAAAAGCAATGATTTATGTTTCAATTTGCATGTATTCTTATATAAATTTTGTATCATTTCGAGCGGGGTCCCCTATGTTGAACACCCTGGTGTCCCCTTCGACATTTACTAAAATTTGGGGGAAACTTCTACATAGATGATGCAGGAACTTCTATTGGAAAACGAGCCATAACCTTTTCTTGTAAAAGGGGGAGAGGTCATTGATTCTCTAGGATAGGATGATAGCTAGCTACTAGATTTGTCATTGTAAATGACTCATGATGATGAGATACATTTATCTATTTGATGTCATTGTGTATTGGTTATCCACTTTTGAGTCCTTTATTGGACAGCTATAAGGTTTTAAGATTTAGCATTGACTCTAATGTATCATTTTGATTTGGCATCCACTCCATCATTTATATATAGGTGTGTTTCCTATATTTATGTTCCAATGTGTTTATTTGATGTTTTTTGTTGGTTTATATGTTTAAAAAACTAGAAAAAAATATGAATTTATTTTGTATATTTTAATGCTTGTTGTAGTCTGTTGATTTTTCCCCAATGTTGCCGACAAGTTGTATTCCATACCCCTATCGACTTTTTGTCACTGTAGACATTTTCAACAATAGCGGAGAGAATTATGAACGAGACATCCATATCTTTAGAATGATACCTTGGAGGTGTATGAAGGGATATGGGCACGTGATCAGGGAGGCAGGTGCGGGAGGGGTAATTTTTTACCCTGGCAGAAAAAAGATAGCATCCTTCGCTTGGGGTCTTGGGAGAAGGAAAAACAATCAAGCAAAATGGGAAGCATCAATGCAAGGTATACAAACAATGTCTGTATTAAATCTTGATTCCTTCCAGTTTTTTGGCAAATCATGGATCGTCATTGAATCAATGTAAAACATTCAGTCGGGCAAAGGGAATGAGACTGGAAAGTTTCAAAACATAATTTTATCCTTCATTTCGTACATCTTGAGAATTCAGTTCTTTCATATAAGGCACCAGAACAACAATCAAGTCGACAGGAAAGCCAATATTGGTGCTAAGCTTAAGCAAGGGGATTTGTGGATAAACAATAACCTAAGACCCATTGTTAAATGGACTTGTTGTTTTCAACATTAGGATTAAATCCCCGTTTCAATCCTTTGAGGTCATTTAATGGGCCTGCTCCTTGTGGTATGTGGAGACGGGACAAAGGCGGCGGTTTTGGTATTGTCATTATGATGAGCAGGATAGATGGTCCATGATGGTGGTGGGAGGTTATGAGCATTATATGCTCCATCTCGGTTCCCATTTCCAATGCTCTCCATGCATGAATGAATTCAACATATGGGATCTCACGCGATGATTATGTGTGTTGATATGGTGGATCCTCTGCATGCATCTAGCCTCGCCCTTTTAGGCAACGTTCATTCTCTCTCTGGTTTCTTGAATGTGTCTGCGAGAAGCAGTAGTGGAACAGGGATTGATAATCAAGAAGGGTATCTGTCTAATGGAAGCATTACAGTAATGGAAAAAATGCTAGCTAATTCTTCCCCTGTAGAGGATATAGCCTCAGGGAAAATTTTGGATGAGGTTCGAGATTTGAAGAAAGACATGGTTGATTTCATAAAATGTTGGAGTGTGTGTTTGAGGTCTCGAAGGCGATTCTGGAGGAGCACGGGAGGATTTCGTTGGACATCTCTGGCATAGACTCTGACATGGATTATTCAGAGAGTGGGTATTGGGTTCACGTGGGTGAAGTTGAGGATATACAGTGCAGATTGTAGTATATGGAGAGTATATTTAGCCTCAGGCATGAGGAAATGCATTGGGATATTGTTGATTTGAAGTGCTCCCATTAGGAGCAAAGGATGAGTGCAATTGAAAGAAATGAAGCTTGTACCGTCCAACTGAAGGAAATCCTATAATAAATTCAAGCATACATCAATGCGCTAAACAGGGGAGTTAGCGAGCCTTCCCATGAACAGACTGATGCCTCCCCAATTGACAAAGTTTCTAATGTTTTGTAATGTACCTGAAATCCTCATCACAGCATGGGTACTGTATTCCCCTCCTGGCGAGTTGATATCCTCAGGTGGCATTTGTCTCGGCCCCGTAACACACAACATTGTCGAGTACCATGCAGTTATCGGACTCTTAACTGAAGTTGCTTCTCTTGGGATCCACACCTTTTTAGTCTACTTGGACTCTCAAATCTTGGTTTCTCAGTTGAATCGCGTCTACACTGTCCTTGATCCTATATTACTTCGATTATACAGAAGGGTACGCCTCTTGCAAATATCATTTGACTATATCCAGTATCAACATGTATCAAGAGAACTCAATATGGTGGTTGACTCATTGGCTACCTATATATTGGATTGGCATCTGGCCCACATATGAACCAAGTATCATAACAAGCGCATGCAAAAATGTAAATACACAACCCATAGTAAATAAACAAGTCATAGAGATAGTTCCATGTATATAAATATCATGTAAAAAGTGTTCTTTCAAAGTACAATAGTATGATGCATACAAAAGAAAAAATTGGGATCATGTCCCATACAAAATTTGGCTCTCAGGCCTACATATCGTGTACATGCCGCTAGAAATACTACTACCTAATCACTAATCATCAGGATCGCGGTGCTCGTGGTAACATACGACTGCTCCCACCATGGCGGAGTAACCTACATATACGCTTTGACACCCCTACGGTGTGCTGCTGGAGGTGGAGAGGTATATCAGGCATCCTCATAGGAGGGACACCCATCATCAAACCCTGGAGGTTCCGGTCGACATCGCGGAGTCTACCTACCTCCTCCTCCTCCTCCTCCTCATCTTCAGCATGTTGTTGAATCCCTCATCGGTGTAGTGGTGAATACCCCACTAGCCTCTGTGGTCCGTGATATGCAACAGTGCATGTACATATGTTAGATCCTTTTTGCGCATTTAAAAAACAAACAAAAAAAATCATAAATTACAAAAATACCAAAAACACAGTTATGAAGGTCACGTACATGAGTCATCCCAATCATCATCCTCAGGCAATGCCATATCAATATCCTCCCAAAAATCCACCCCGTCATAGGGATAGTCCTCAATCATATTAATCTGCTCCACGAGTCACGAGAAGAAGTCCTCTCCAAAAGCCAGGACTTGCGGCCCACCGAGTCGTCCATCTGAAGGCGCACTAGTGGTACCCTCTCCAGGAAGAATGTGACCAGGATACTTCCATATCCAAACTAATGGATATCTCTATTCCTACACTTGGTCATCTGATCTTTGAGATTCACCAGGACCCCTTCATGCCAATTGAACAGTGTTGGTGCCATGCATTCTACCGCATAGGTCATGTGTGCCTTCGTTGCATGGTGGGCACCCACGCTACCTGCTACACATGCAGTGGTATGCATAACGGTTCTCAATGGAAGCTCTATCACATCCGCTATGAGCACCTTCCCGCTCTTCTTGCGGGACACCTATCTGCAATAACGTGCAATATACTTGTCTGTGGTCTCCTCCGAGGTCTTGTTCCCAGACAGATTGACCCATGCCCCTCTCTTGGAGAGACCAGTCAAAAATTAAATATCCTCGAGCTCTATCTCGAGGGTGTGCTCTCCAATCCGGAAAGCTTGGATATCGCTATCCCACATCTTAATGATGTAATTTAATAGCTTCCCCTTTTTGCGGATGCCCTTTGTTTTGAAGAATTTCGATAAACCACATTCTCCCAGTGCAGTTAGCGTGACATTGTCTTGTAGAGCTATTCTATCATCATCTTCATGTTCTCTCTCCTTCCAATCAACCATTCTCACTCAAGTAAGTTGAAAACCCCTGCAAAATGTCAAAGAAAGCATTTGTGAGAAGATGAAAACCTAATTTCATGCTGAAGTAGAGAAAAAAACTTGCATTTTTTCTTGCCTTGTGTATTTTCGCACATGGGAACTCTCCATGGACGGCGAAAACCAAGATTTTTGTGCCTCTCGACATAGAGAGGGCGTGAAAATCTCAGGGGTGGAAATTTTTCCCTAGAGCCTCTCCTAAATCATAAAAAGTGGCATGAAAGAGTAAAATAAAAGGATGAAATGGAAGATGAAGTTGTGAGGATCTAACTGGATCAAATGGCGGTCGAAATGGTGCCCCGAAGCTCCCGATATCTTCAGTTGAAGATTTTCCCTCCACAAGGTAAAAAACTCTTATTTAGGTAAAAAACAAACAAATGACAATGAGTAATTTCCCCTTTACCTTCTTTTATACATTTTGAATAGATATTTTTACCCATTATTTTATTTTGAAAGCCTTTTTGGGTCAATTCTTCATTTTGATGAACTAATGCTTGCTTCTAGGGTTTTTTTACCATGTCCGACAGGTTTACACGCACTATTCACATTGGTATTTGATTTGACCTTCATTCGAGCTCACTTTATCTTTTTCGTTCTCTAGACCTAATCCTGAAAAATATTCCAAGCGCTTTTTCACACCTGAATCATGCTTGTCAAAACGAAGTAAAATGGTGTCAAGCTTAGTCGACTTTACTCATGCTCGTAAAACGATGAGGAAAGTAACATATTGGTATTATTTTATTCCTTTTAGGACCAATATGATTAAGTTACGAAAAAGGACCTTTGGAGCTACCTTTAATCTCTTTTCAGACTCCCTCGTTACGAAAAGATTGCCAAGTGCACTTGTCTCTTTCACACTTGTAAAAGTATTTTAAAGGTCGTCTATTCGGTGGTAGGTCACCCATTTTTCGGACCGTTTAGACTATTTACGAGAAATGTATACCTCAATCAACCTTTGACTGGGAGAGTTCTCGCAGGAATTGTTTTACACTTTTTAGGGTCTCGGGGACTAACTTTATGAAAAAGTACACTTTGGAGTCTTCTTTAAGTTTTTCAGACTCTCTAAATATAAAAAACTATAGAGTTTTCTTTCTTTGCACTCGTTAAAATTTAACATCGAAGGGCCCGCGTTGGGACGAACCCCTCCTTTCTCAAGTTTGTAAAACATGTGATATTGGACTCATCCATGGGATGAGCTATACCGAGCATTTGTTATCCTCTTATAGCTTGTAAAACAACAAAGAGGTACTCGTCAGTTATGATGGGGGGACAATGGGAAACGAGTCAAGTTTACCTTTTGGCAGCTTGTGAGTCCTCACCTTTGAACATGGCATGTATCCACACCTTGTCTTCTTTGGGGTAGTCAGTGTTTCTGATAAAGTCATAACTGTAGTCATGAATCCTTGTCTTGAGTCTACTCTTTCTGTAGTTGTATATGTTATTTAATCCATGCTGCCAAGTTATGTCTCATGCCGTTATATGTTCAAAGGGTCATCATCATCTTGAGTCAACCTCTACAGTTATTTCAAATCCTCAATCTTGTGTCACTATATACTTGTTCGATTTGTCAATCCACCTCTCTTTCGTATGTCAGTTTCGTTTCAATGATGTGGGATTCATCATGGCCCTCCTTCGACGAGTTTGTTCCTGTCAACGTCAAGTCATTATCCGGGCATCAAACTTAGAAACCAACTATAGTACCTTGGTGCTTGCATTCCTCAATGGCAGGTTTCCTCGTATTCGACAGTAGGTCTTCATTATTAGCCTTTGATCAAATGATCCCTCGAATGTTCGACTTCAGGAAACTTCATTCACATTCGCTGGGTTGTACTATAGATAATTTGGGGATCATTGTCATTATTGGTGGTCACCCTCGCACTTGTTAACGATTCACATCATTGACCGGTAATCAATTGGTTCCTATCATGTTCGACTTCAACACCTTGTAATCACATGGTTACGATCGTATCGTTTCGGGATCGGGTAGAAGACCCTGGATGTCATTGATATTTTTCACGTTTAGGATGCGATGGCAGTTTTTTAGTAGGTCTCTACATAGAAATCATGTTGATGACCTATATTGGCACACATATCCACTATTGTATTGGTCGTGGTTCTGTTATTGTCATCTCATGGATCTATGAGTGTTCATAGTAGCCATGATTTTTCCATAATCTATATCATCTCAGTTCTCATGGCTCTGCAATGTATTGGTCAGTATCCATGCTTTGTGTTAGTTATCCCGAGCATGGGTATGCCTACCTCGATGGTATTTGACATCTTGTTTCTTTGCATCTCCTCTCTGACTCCCTCGATCATATCTCCACGCAATTTATTGGTAAAGTCTTCCAGCCATCAGTTCCTTCTGACCTCACACTTTAGGGGGCATTTGTTATACCTCAAAGTTACACTTTGAGCCTTAGTGTCGCATCTTCATGACATATGACCTAGCGATGCTTCCTCCTAATATGTGTTGTACCTTGTTGGTTCCCTCCTTGGTTTCATCTGGACACCTAGGAAACAAATCCAACCCCTTCTGGTCGAATGACAGCTCAATGGACCAAGTGTCACCTGATTGACCTTGTTTTGCCCTAATTTTCGCGGCCTGTCTATAGCCCAAGACGCGAAAATCTCATATTTCCGCGTGTTGCATAACTACTGGGGTGTGAAAATGACAACATTTTCGCGCTATGCTCAGCTTCCAGGGCGCGAAAATCCCATAATATCCTTTGTGCATGGATTTTGGATCTTCAACTTCTGAGAGATTTCCTTGGGATTGGCACACCTGATTCGATCTCAACCTCTTCTCTTTGTTTATCCTGGTTGATCCAGTAAACTCTCACTAGATCCACCTTCCTCTCCCTATGGTCAATCCAAGTGCTATAAAGGAGTAGCCATCCATGAGCCAAAGGGGGGACTACTTGGGGCATCAAACCTATGATCCTAAAGTATTTGCAGAGATAGCTAAAGGGAGGAAGCTTTGGAGCTGGAGGTGACTTGGACATCAAGGAACTCTTTGTAAGTGTCTTCAAGTTTCTAATCAATAGTAACTTGTTTTGTTTCCCACTTTGTGTGTATTATGTTTTAGTCATTGACATGAAGTGTATTCAATAGAATTTAGATTTAACTTGTATTGAGTTGTTTCAATATGATATAGCCGTTGTCTTCAACATTGTTTTCATATTGTTGGATTTTATCTTATGTTCATCATGTAAAGGATATGTTATTATATCATTTTTATTAATAGTTTCAATTTATGTCAATCCCACCACAATAGGAAACATCGCCTAGGCCTCGTGTTAAGTCACTTAAAGGGAGATTTTTAGTTTTTTATTTGTCATTGTCATTGTTACACAGGGACACACTCCCTAGTAATTAATGGTAATATTAAATTCTTGAAGTAAAAGTTGGCATTCTCCTCTCTTTTCTTTTATATCCTTTTACTTAAATTTTTAGCATTACCATTAATTATTTTAGGATGTTTGAGAGTGGTTCTAACCTCATCAAACTTCATATGGAAAAAGTATAATTTCATATCCCATTCAAAATTCAGTAGACTTAATAGTTTTCAGGATTTCAGGATTGGCCAAAGTGCAACATTTCCATTGGTTTCTATCATGTATGAGGGTATGGGATTGATGTTTAATCAATAGAACCAAGCCCTATATGTACCCAAACGATGATGGTGATAGTCTATTATAGAAATATAATTTATGATTTATTATGTTACATTGTTATCAATGATCATTTATATATGTATTGGTCTCTTATATTATAATTTATTAAAAAAAACAATGATTTATGTTTCAATTTGCATGTATTCTTATATAAATTTTGTATCATTTCTAGCGGGGTCCCCTATGTTGAAGACCCTGGTGTCCCCTTCAACATTTACTAAAATTTGGGGGAAACTTCTACATAGATGATGCAGGAACTTCTATTGGAAAATGAGCCATAGCCTTTTCTTGTAAAAGGGGGAGAGGTCATTGATTCTCTAGGATAGGATGATAGCTAACTACTAGATTTGTCATTGTAAATGACTCATGATGATGAGATACATTTATCTATTTGATGTCATTTTGTATTGGTTATCCACTTTTGAGTCCTTTATTGGACAGCTATAAGGTTTTAGGATTTAGCATTGACTCTAATGTATCATTTCTATTTGGCATCCACTCCATCATTTATATATAGGTGTGTTTCCTATATTTATGTTCCAATGTGTTTATTTGATGTTTTTGTTGGTTTATATGTTTAAAAAACTAGAAAAAAATATGAATTTATTTTGTATATTTTAATGCTTGTTGTAGTCTGTTGATTTTTCCCCAATGTTGCCGAGAAGTTGTATTCCATACCCCTGTCGACTTTTTGTCGTTGTAGACATTTTCAACAATAGCAGAGAGAATTATGAACGAGACATCCATATCTTTAGAATGATAGCTTGGAGGTGTATGAAGGGATATGGGCACGTGATTAGGGAGGTAGGTGCGGGAGGGGTAATTTTTTACCCTGGCAGAAAAAAGATAGCATCCTTCGCTTGGGGTCTTGGGAGAAGGAAAAAAAATCAAGCAAAATGGGCAACATCAATGCAAGGTATACAAACAATGTCTGTATTAAATCTTGATTCCTTCCAGTTTTTTGGCAAATCATGGATCGTCAATGAATCAATGCAAAACATTCAGTCGGGCAAAGGGAATGAGACTAGAAAGTTTCAAAACATAATTTTTTCCTTCATTTCGTACATCTCGAGAATTCAGTTCTTTCATATAGGGCACCAGAACAACAATCAAGTCGACAGGAAAGCCAATATTGGTGCTAAGCTTAAGCAAGGGGATTTGTGGATAAACAATAACCTAAGACCCATTGTTAAATGGACTTGTTGTTTTCAACATTAGGATTAAATCCCCGTTTCAATCCTTTGAGGTCATTTAATGGGCCTGCTCCTCGTGGTATGTGGAGATGGGACAATGGCGGCGGTTTTGGTATTGTCATTATGACAAGCAGGATAGATGGTCCATGATGGTGGTGGGAGGTTATGAGCATTATATGCTCCATCCTGGTTCCCATTTCCAATGCTCTCCATGCATGAATGAATTCAACATATGGGATCTCACGCGATGATTCTGTGTGTTGATATGGTGGATCCTCTGCACGCATCTAGCCTCGCCCTTTTAGGCAACGTTCATTCTCTCTCTGGTTTCCTGAATGTGTCTGGGAGAAGCAGTAGTGGAACAGGGATTGATAATCAAGAAGGGTATCTTTCTAATGGAAGCATTACAGTAATGGAAAAAATGCTAGCTAATTCTTCCCCTGTAGAGGATATAGCCTCAGGGAAAATTTTCGATGAGGTTCGAGATTTGAAGAAAGACATGGTTGATTTCATAAAATGTTGGAGTGTGTGTTTGAGGTCTCGAAGGCGATTCTGGAGGAGGACGAGAGGATTTCGTTGGACATCTCTGGAATAGACTCTGACATGGATGATTTAGAGAGTGGGTATTGGGTTCAAGTAGGCGAAGTTGAGGATATACAGCGTGGATTGTACTATATGGAGAGTATATTGAGCCTCAGGCATGAGGAAATGCATTGGGATATTGTTGATTTGAAGTGCTCCCATTAGGAGCAAAGGATGAGTGCAATTGAAAGAAATGAAGCTTGTACCGTCCAACTGAAGGAAATCCTAGAATAAATTCAGGCATACATCAATGCGCTAAACAGGGGAGTTAGCGAGCCTTCCCATGAACAGACTGATGCCTCCCCAATTGACAAAGTTTCTAATGTTTTGTAATGTACCTGAAATCCTCATCACAGCATGGGTACTGTATTCCCCTCCTGGCGAGTTGATATCCTTAGGTGGCATCTGTCTAGGCCCTGTAACAAAAAACATTGTGGAGTACCATGCAGTTATCGGACTCCTAACTGAAGCTGCTTCTCTTGGGATCCACACCTTTTTAGTCTACTGGGAATCTCAAATCGTGGTTTCTCAGTTGAATCGCGTCTACACCGTCCTTGATCCTATATTACTTTGATTATACAGAAGGGTACGCCTCTTGGAAATATCATTTGACTATATCCAGTATCAACATGTATCAAGAGAATTCAATATGGTGGTTGACTCATTGGCTAACTATATATTGGATTGGAATCTGGCCCACATATGAACCAAGTATCATAACAAATGCATGCAAAAATGTAAATAAACAACCCGTAGTAAATAAACAAGTCATAGAGATAGGTCCATGTATATAAATATCATGTAAAAAGTGTTTTTTCAAAGTACAATAGTATGATGCGTACAAAAGACAAAATTGGGATCATGTCCCATACAAAATTTGGCTCTCAGGCCTACATATCATGTACACACCGCTAGAAATACTACTACCTAATCACTAATCATCAGGATCGCGGTGCTCGTGGTAACATACGACTGCTCTTGCCATGGTGGAGCAACCTACCTATACGCTTTGACACCCCTACGGTGTGCTGGTGGAGGTGGAGAGGTATATCAGGCATCCTCATAGGAGGGACACCCATCATCAAACCCTGGAGGTTCTGGTCGACATCGTGGAGTCTTCCTACCTCCTCCTCCTCCTCCTCCTCATCTTCAGCATGTTGTTGAATCCCTCATCGGTGCAGTGGTGAATACCCCGCTTGCCTCTGTGGTCCGTGATATGCAACAGTGCATGTACATATGTTAGATCCTTTTTGCGCATTTAAAAAACAAACAAAAAAAATCATAAATTACAAAAATACCAAAAACACAATTATGAAGGTCACGTACATGAGTCATCCCAATCATCATCCTCAGGCAACGCCAAATCAATATCCTCCCAGAAATCCACCCCATCATAGGGATAGTCCTCAATCATAATAATCTGCTCCACGAGCCACGAGAAGAAGTCCTCTCCAAAATCCAGGACTTGCGGCCCACCGAGCCGTCCATCTGAAGGCGCACTAGTGGTACCCTCTCCAGGAAGAATGTGACCAGGATACTTCCATATCCAAACTAATGGATATCTCTGTTCCTAAACTTGGTCACCTGATCTTTGAGATTCACCAGGACCCCTTCACACCAATTGAACAGTGTTGGTGCCATGCATTCTACCGCATAGGTCATGTGTGCCTTCGTTGCATGGTGGGCACCCACGCTACCTGCTACACATGCAGTGGTATGCATAATGATTCTCAATGGAAGCTCTATCACATCCGCTATGAGCACCTTCCTGCTCTTCTTGCGGGACACCTATCTGCAATAACGTGCAATATACTTGTCCGTGGTCTCCTTCGAGGTCTTGTTCCCAGACAGATTGACCCATGCCCCTCTCTTGGAGAGACCAGTCAAAAATTAAATATCCTCGAGCTCTATCTCGAGGGTGTGCTCTCCAATCCGGAAAGCTTGGATATCGCTATCCCACATCTTAATGATGTAATTTAATAGCTTCCCCTTTTTAAGGATGCCCTTTGTTTTGAAGAATTTCTATAAACCACATTCTCGCAGTGAAGTTAGCGTGACATTGTCTTGTAGAGTTATTCTATAATCATCTTCATGTTCTCTCTCCTTCCAATCAACCATTCTCACTCAAGTAAGTTGAAAACCCCTGCAAAATGTCAAAGAAAGCATTTGTGAGAAGATGAAAACCTAATTTCATGCTGAAGTAGAGAAAAAAACTTGCATTTTTTCTTTCCTTGCGTATTTTCGCACCTGGGAACTCTCCATGGATGACGAAAACCAATATTTTTGTGCCTCTCGACATAGAGAGGGCGTGAAAATCTCAGGGGTGGAAATTCTTCCCTACAGCCTCTCCTAAATCATAAAAAGTGGCATGAAAGAGTAAAATAAAAGGATGAAATGGAAGATGAAGTTGTGAGGATCTAACTGGATCAAACGGCGGTCGAAATGGTGCCCCGAAGCTCCCGATATCTTCAGTTGAAGATTTTCCCTCCACAAGGTAAAAAACTCTTATTTGGGTAAAAAACAAACGAATGACAATGAGTAATTTCCCCTTTACCTTCTTTTATACATTTTGAATAGATATTTTTACCCATTATTTTATTTTGAAATCCTTTTTGGATCAATTCTTCATTTTGATGAACTAATGCTTGCTTCTAGGGTTTTTTTACCATGTCCGACAGGTTTACACGCACTATTCACATTGGTATTTGATTTGACCTTCATTCGATCTCACTTTATCTTTTTTGTGCTCTAGACCTAATCCTGAAAAATATTCCAAGCGCTTTTTCACACCTGAATCATGCTTGTCAAAACCAAGTAAAACGGTGTCAAGCTTAGTCGACTTTACTCATGCTCGTAAAACAATGAGGAAAGTATCATCTTAGTATTATTTTATTCCTTTTAGGACCAAGATGATTAAGTTACGAAAACGGACCTTTGGAGCTACCTTTAATCTCTTTTCAGACTCCCTCGTTACAAAAAGATTGCCAAGTGCACTTGTCTCTTTCACACTTGTAAAAGTATTTGAAAGGTCGTCTATTCGGTGGTAGGTCACCCATTTTTCGTACCATTTAGACTATTTACGAGAAATGTATACCTCAATCAACCTTTGACTGGGAGAGTTCTCTCAGGAATTTTTTTACACTTTTTAGGGTCTGGGGGACTAACTTTATGAAAAAGTACATTTTGGAGTCTTCTTTAAGTTTTTCAGACTCTCTAAATATAAAAAACTATCGAGTTTTCTTTCTTTGGACTCGTTAAAATTTAACATCGAAGGGCCCGCGTTGGGACGAACCCCTCCTTTCTCAAGTTTGTAAAACATGTGAGATTGGACTCATGCATGGGATGAGCTATACCGAGCATTTGTTATCCTCTTCAAGCTTGTAAAACAACAAAGAGGTACTCGTCAGTTATGATGGGGGGACAATGGGAAATGAGTCAAGTTTACCATTTGGCAGCTTGTGAGTCCTCACCTTTGAACATGGCATGTATCCACACCTTGTCTTCTTTGGGGTAGTCAGTGTTTCTGATAAAGTCATAACTGTAGTCATGAGTCCTTGTCTTGAGTCTACTCTTTCTGTAGTTGTATCTGCTATTTAACCCATGCTACCAAGTTATGTCTCATGCCGTTATATGTTCAAAGGGTCGTCATCATCTTGAGTCAACCTCTACAGTTATTTCAAATCCTCAATCTTGTGTCACTAGATACTCATTCGATTCGTCACTCCACCTCTCTTTCCTATGTCAGTTTCGTTTCGATGATGTGGGATTCATCATGGCCCTCCTTCGACGCGTTTGTTGCTATCAACGTCAAGTCATTATCCGGGCATCAAACTTAGAAACCAACCATAGTACCTTGGTGCTTGCATTCCTCAATGGCAGGTTTCCTCGTATTCGACAGTAGGTCTTCATTATTAGCCTTTGATCAAATGATCCCTTGAATGTTCGACTTCAGGAAACTTCATTCACATCCGCTGGGTTGTACTATAGATACTTTGGGAATCATTGTCATTATTGGCGGTCACCCTCGCACTTGTTAACGGTTCACATCATTGACCGGTAATCAAGTGGTTCCTATCATGTTCGACTTCAACACCTTGTAATCACATGGTTACGATCGTATCGTTTCGAGATCGGGTAGAAGACCCTGGCTGTCATTGATATTTTTCACGTTTAGGATGCGATGGCAGTTTTTTAGTAGGTCTCTACATAGACATCATGTTGATGACCTATATTGTCACACATATCCACTATTGTATTGGTCGTGGATGTGTTATTGTCATCTCATGGATCTATGATTGTTCATAGTAGCCATGATTTTTCCATAATCTATATCATCTCAGTTCTCATGGCTCTGCAATGTATTGGTCAGTAGCCATGCTTTGTGTTAGTTATCCCGAGCATGGGTATGCCTAACTCAGTCGTATTTGACATCTTGTTTCTTTGCAGCTCCTCTCTGACTCCATCGATGATATCTCCATGCAATTTATTGGTAAAGTCTTCCGGCCATCAGTTCCTTCTGACCTCACACTTTAGGGGGCATCTGTTATACCTCAAAGTTACACTTTGAGCCTTAGTGTCGCATCTTCATGACATATGACCTAGCGATGCTTCCTCCTAATATGTGTTGTACCTTGTTGGTTCCCTCCTTGGTTTCATCTGGACACCTAGGAAACAAATCCAACCCCTTCTGGTCGAATGACAGCTCAATGGACCAAGTGTCACCTGATTGACCTTGTTTTGCCCTAATTTTCGCGGCCTGTCTATAGCCCAAGACGCGAAAATCTCATATTTCCGAGTGTTGCATAACTACTGGGGCGTGAAAATGACAACATTTTCGCGCTATGCTCAGCTTCCAGGGCGCGAAAATCCCATAATATCCTTTGTGCATGGATTTTGGATCTTCAACTTCTGAGAGATTTCCTTGGGATTGGCACACCTGATTCGATCTCAACCTCTTCTCTTTGTTTATCCTGGTTGATCCAGTAAACTCTCACTAGATCCACCTTCCTCTCCCTATGGTCAATCCAAGTGCTATAAAGGAGAGGCCATCCATGAGCCAAAGGGGGGAATACTTGGGGCATCAAACCTATGATCCTAATGTATTTGCAGAGATAGCTAAAGGGAGGAAGCTTTGGAGCTGGAGGTGACTTGGACATCAAGGAACTCTTTGTAAGTGTCTTCAAGTTTATAATCAATAGTAAATTTTCTTGTTTCCCACTTTGTGTGTATTATGTTTTAGTCATTGAAATGAAGTGTATTCAATAGAATTTAGATTTAACTTATATTTTAAGGTATTTGGAAGATCGTTTGTTTGTCTTTGTTTGATCTTGACAGGTCACTTAGGAACTTCAAGACTAAAGCCGGAAGCAGGACAAACTTCTGATTTAAGGTGAGTGGCATTCACCCTCCACTTTCAAATACGGTTAATCTTGATGTATGAGTTTGATTTAGGATTTCAAGGGTGCATTTGTTACGATTTATCTTAGGTTACTTTAGTTTAACCTAAGAGAACCTCTTCTTCCCCGTAGGAAGAAAGTTCTACCACAACTTTCTCTTAATTAACCTTAATCATCTATATGAACATTATTCGTTATCTATACTATTCAAGCTTGAGAGTGTAGTTACTCCATGACAATGATAATGATTAATTTACTTATCTATGCAATAATTCACTCTAAGGTAAAGTAATAAGAATTCAATATCTCCTTTTGTAGGGTTCTACATATAGAAGTTAATCATATGATATTTTGTGATCACAATCATATGACAAAATACTTCTATTATACCACCAACAACCTTCTTATACTTATTTTCCACATCATTATTACTTTTATGTCTAATTGAAACTTGTAAGCTCCTTAATCCCTAAGATTATAATTATTGGCTTCAAAGTAAAAGATTACTTTCTTTAACCAAATATTGTTCAACCTTTTCAAAAAGGACACCACATTATAATTTAGTCAAACAGTTGATTTCACTTGTTTTAAAATAATACTAATAAAATTTTGTTTTCTATGATATAATTGAAATACTCAATACAAGCCTACATCTATTTACTAAGATTACTTATTTGGTATATAAAGGGTTAGTTGTACAATTTTAAAGGATTTATGGTTAGTGATTTAGGTTAGTGGTTAAGTAATAGTTAAGGAGTCAATAGATTAGTACATGCCCATTAACATAAACAACAAAACTAATATCATAAATATTAAATATTTTTTATAAACACACAAACTATATCTCAACTATTAACATATGTTTATGGCAGGGACTAGCTGCCTTGCAGCTATTCGACTTGTTATCCCAACAAATAATAATAGATGTGATTGTTGTTTATTTGATTAGTTATTCTCCCAAGAATTTTTTGTTGCAACATACATAATAACTTAAGAAATGGTACATTATATTGAGTTGTTTCAATATGAAATAGTCATAGTCTTCAACATTCTTTTCATATTGTTGGATTTTATTTTATGTTTCTCATGTAAAGGATATGTTACTCTACTATTTTCATTAATATTTTTAATTTATAGCAATTTTAAGAAATTTTGAAGGTATTTAATTTTCCTTTGTAGTTATTTGATTGCTTTTAGATTTTATCCCCAACTTAATGCATTTCATATTGATTGTGACAAAAGGTGTTTCTACAATTCAGTAAAAAAGTCATGATGTGGATTACACTTACATCATCACATGTCAATTTCAAAAAAAAAATTATAACAAATAATAATAATAATATCGTATGTTATTCAAATAACATACAAATAGAAATAAAAATATCTCTTTATATGAAAGAGAAAGATTTGATATATATATATATAATAAATGTATTCTCCCAAGAATTATATTTTATTTGTTGCCATGTACATAATAATTTAAGAAATGGTACATTATATTGAGTTGTTTCAATATGATATAGCCGTTGTCTTCAACATTGTTTTCATATTGTTGGATTTTATCTTATGTTCATCATGTAAAGGATATGTTATTATATCGTTTTTATTAATAGTTTCCATTTATGTCAATCCCAAGAAATTTTGAAGGTAATGAATTTTCCTTTGTAGTTATTTGATTGTTTTTAATTTTATTCTCAACTTAGATGCATTTCATATTGATTGTGACAAAAGGTGTTTCTACAACTCAACATGGTAGAAATGTTGTGGTGTAGATTACACTTACAACATCACATGTCAATTTCAAAACAGACAAAAAATTATAACAAATAATAATAATGTATTTTATCCAAATAATATACAAATACAAAATATAAATATCTCTATATATATGAAAGAAAATATAAATATCTCTATATATACGAAAGAGAGAAATTTGATATGTATGTATAACATAAACATTGTTATATAGAGAAATAAAAAGAGAGATACTAGACTTACATATAAATATAAATACTATATATATGATATTTACATAAAATAATATTACAATGCAAATATAAATATCTTAACAATAATCAAAATTGTATTTTTCACATCCATATCTCCATAATTGTGAGCCCTAAATTCTAAAGAGTTGAATGGGATTACCACCAATTAGATCCATCTTAAATGATCAAAAAAATTACACCTTTAGATATTTGATCCATCTCAATGTGTGTAGATCTAGGGTTAAGATGGATCTACATTGGTTTTATACTTAATACTCATGTTACTTAATATCTTGCAAATGGTAAAACAAGTAGCATTGAATACACAACTTTATAATGCAACTTGGAGCCTATTTATTCATGTCACTTCTCGATAATAATCATGGAGTGAAATAATTTAAAAATTGTTGGGTCACATACAAAAATTGGATACACACATACTAATGTAAGAGCATTTAGCAACGAGTTTATTTGGACTAGTGTAGGAGAAAATTGTTTAGTTGTGTGTAGAGACACGGATGTGGGTTTAGAGATGCGGGGAGAAAATAGTATCACATAAGAAATAAAGAGTGGAAATCAAAGAGAATGTAGGAGGACAGGTTGTTGTGTGCACAAAGAAAGACAAAGAGTTTGATGCAAGCTATTGAAGAGTTAATTATGTAGAAAAAAGGTTGATATAATAAAGGAAGATGGATCATTCCAAGAAGGCAATTGAAGTGGTTGGGACGCTAAAGGTCGAAGGTCATCTATATAAAAGAATGCAACAAAGAAACATGGGTTGGTTTTTTTTAAGCAAGGTAGTTGTGAATGAGAGAAAATTGTCATAGAGAAGAGAAGAAAAGGAGAAGGTTGTGAGAGATAACAAGTCATGAAAAAACTAAGGAAGTGGAACTAGAGTAGCTGAATGCCCTAGGATGAGATGTGTGAAGGTGGAAGAATGGTGTTGGAGTTAAAAGAGCTTTTGGGTGAGGAATAAAGTCCATGGTTGCAAAATGCATGCATTAAGGAGAAGCTAGAGAGTAAGAGTGGTGAGAGATACTCAAATCTAGGATATTCTAGAATTCGTGTAATTGAAAACGGACCTTGTGATAATTAGAATGAGTAAACCATGTTAAATACTTTCAGTATGGTATCAAAAATATGTCTCATCTATTTCATTTCATTAATTTTCTTCCATATTTTTTGCAAAATACATATGTGTTCTAAGTTTGGACACTCACAAGCTTCAAGTTGTGACCATTACCTACTCAAATTTTGTTTTAGAGCAAGGTGAATCCCTAGGAAAAACATTATGAACGTTTGGTGTAAAAATTACTAATAAATCATTTTTGTGAAAGAGAATTTTTTTTAGATTTACAAATATGGAATTACTTGGATTTATGAGAGTCTCTAGGGTAAGAATCACATCAATGGAAAGTATGGTGTAAACTAGGATATTCAAGAACTCATAAAAATAACTGAGTTAGAAACATGATAAAAGGGTGGAGATTAATAAACTAGAAATTCCAAAGAAGAACACGAAAAATGAAGAAGAATGTCTGATATCATAGCCTAATAGATCTTCTTTTGAAAAGCAAGAGAGGAGCCAAAGTCAAAGTCTCACATTATGATAAATGTATAAAGGTTGAAGTGTTGATAAATTGGATAAGTAAAATGGTAATATACTTTGAGTATGATAAGATTGATGCATTGAACATAGTGAAGTTTTTCATTACCAAGTTGAAAGAGAAAACCACTATTTTGTGGGAATTTTTTCAAGAAGATAAGGTTCATCTAGACAAGGAAGAGAAAGAGACCTGGAATAACAAGATATGAAAATTGAAAGATAACTTTTTTTCTAGTTGGTTGCTAATGGATATTTTTCATGCAAATACATAACTTCCATACAGAGATCATATTATCACCTTAATTTTCAACTCCTTCAAGTTCAAGACCCAAATTTAACAACCACAACAACATGGAGGTCCTTTGTATTGCATTAGAAAAAATAAATTCATTAAGGTTAATGGATCTGAAAATGGATGAGCTTAAAGGGTGAAAGCCCCCTCTCCTTGTTAGATCTCAATGAGAAAGTTGTTGATTAGTAGAATAGTTGTGAAAATTGGGTGCACAAGTTGGTCATGAGATCAAGCCTCAATAGGTTTGTTGGATTCCAAATGGAGTGAGAAAGATATAAGGTGGAGGATCAACAACTTAACAACCACTTAATTAAAGGAGAGCTTGATGAATCACATTCGAATTTTGGATTCTAGAGAAAAGGACAGCGCAAAACCCTCCCAAAATCATGAAAATGATCAGATCAAGGATATGAATTGTTGATGAGGCTTTAGGGTCATGGTTGTTGAAGAGAAGCATGGCAAGAGGGTGCAAATTGAATGTGATAAAGTTGTCAGGGGTGCACCTAAACTTTGTTGACCATTGGTTTTAGAAATTTTGGGTAAATATGAGGAGGTGTTAGGGCCCCTCTCACCATACACAAAAACCTATATATCCACCATCAAGTTGATTAACATAGGGGACAATCAAAATAAAAGTGCATTTGATGGGTCATTTTGGTGTCATAGGTTGGATGCATTCCACCTTATGTTTGTTATAAGAGAGATTCATGATTACCATAGGAGTGGTCAATGCTACATGCAAAGAAGGGAAAATCCCATAAATTAATTGGTGAAGAGACAACTAGGATATAAGTAAATTCCATAAAACTTGTGCATGGACCAATTGAGAATTAACACATGGCACTTGACCCACCACTTAAAAATTGCACTGTAATGTTTTGTTTGAATGATTAATCAAATAAATCAAGGGATGAGGCTTCATTTTGAGTCCATGTGTAGAAAATATCCAAATCCCTTGATAAAGAACTTAAGACACAACAAAAGTACCTCTTAATCCTCATCTATCAACATCATACACATGGAGATCCCACTCTCTACTAATATTGATCTCCTGAGGGAAAATATTTAATTGGCCATCTAGAAGATCATTTATCTTGTAGATTTAATCAATGAATCCACCCATGGATCTCTAGGAGTAATACAGCAGATGTGGGGGACTTTTGATGCAACAAAGAACTTGTTCAAGGGATGCACTAAATTTAATGAAATGCTAATTTTCCTTCTTATAAAAGAAATAATTGGGAAAGGAGACCCTTGAATTTAGTGCATATGTGTGTGAGATGGGAAATCAAGGAACTGTAAAGGATCAAAGTGCATCTAATTTTTAACCTAGAGCTAAACGCGTAGGTGGTTCTCATTGAATATAACCTATACCACTTGAATTCATTGGTGAGGTGAGATGATTCACTACATTGGGATGATAAACTAGATTCTCCTAGGTTCATCGATGAAAAATTAAGTTATGGGCAAAATTTGGTGTAGGTCATCTGTCTTGGGGAAGTTGTTGGATGAACATTAATTCAATTGAGTATCTTTACAAACTAATCTACTTTTTCTAAAGCCTATATACATAGAAGAGGAATGAATAGAGGGTTTGATCTCCTTTGTTTTGGTAGTCTTGATTTTGGTGATAGTTATTCATGCTCTAAAAGTGTCCCAATCTTTTTCCCTCTATTCTGCATCTTAGACTTGTTATCTAAAGATTGCAATGAAAGATTTTATGGAGTCACTCTAGTTGTATTTTGCTTGTGGATTGTATTCCTAGGAAGTATAACAAAGTGAAGAAATTAATGAAGTGGTGTTTTTGTTGATCCCCGAATATTTCTTTGTAAATATGGATGGTTAATGGTTAATTGCTCACATTGTGTTGGAACTAAAATATTTGTTCAATGAAGTTGTGTTGAACAAGGACATTTTGACATTGCTTTATGCTTTACATATTTAGATTTTGTGGAGATAAATTACATAATGATAAAATTGGTTCGATCTCCATAATGGAAAATTTTGGTTCATTGAGGGATTAGACCTTTACGTTTATCTGGGCCAACATAAATGCATAAATAATATTGAGGAATCACCAATGTACATTAGTTATGGGGGATTTCTTCATATTTACAAGAAATATATGGTAGTTGTTTGTAGCTAAGTATGGACACATATAAAGAACACTCTTATGGAATGTTCTGAGGCCTAGATGACAAATTCCTCACTCAAGTCTCACCAAGCTTTACCATGCTATGACGTCTAGGGCATATGGTTGTGAATAAATAAAATGTTTATTCAAGTTAGTATTATGGTTGCTAGTCGAGTGTCCCATAAAATCAGGCTCTCATATATAGAAGAATGGAAAGCGCCAAAGATTCAAATAGTCAGAATTTGTAGGAAGTTGAACATTGAATTTACCAAAGCTTGGGGATTCTTTGATGGTATTTTCCATAGAAATCTAGGTTTTGTGGAGTTGGGGCGGTTTTTGGTCATCATAAACATCACAAATTCTCCATCAAATATGGTGTTGGGCTTGATACAAATAATAGAGAAAATTGTTTTGCTCTTTGGATTTTAATGCAGTTTGTTGAAGAGAAACGTCTAAGGAACTTGTAACTATTAGGTGACTCCAAGTTGTTGATGGACTAGTGTAATCAAAAGTGCCATGTTATCAATTTGTTTCTAGGACCTATAATTAATAGAGTTCTAGAGGCCAAATATTGTTTTGATATTATTTATTTCGTCCATATTTACAAAGAATTCAATCAAAAAACATAGTCCCTCTTGGAGGATGCTCTTAATTTGTAGGAAGGATTTCTAGTCTACCAAGAATTATTGGAAAATTTGGCCTACTCAAATATTTCCTTATCCGTTTTATAAGATGAGAGTTGGGCTAATGTTGACATTATTATGGGCATATTGTAATGCCCCGTTTTTTTAGCTTATTACCTTAACTATCATTATATGTTGTAATTGTTTATTATTGTGAGACTTTGTATGTTTGATGACACTGTGGACATACGGTTTTATTATTTTGCAGAGATTATATATATATATGTGTGATGTTAATGTTATGAATTATATTCATGTTTTGATTATGTCTCTAGCATGCAAATTTACTAAATGATGGGTACGTGGATACCGAGTTAAAAGTTATGTGTTGAATGGATAGATAAGATACCAGGTGCATGGTACAAATGATTTCCATTATTGTTTCTTATTAATGAAATGTATATGCATATCAATGATTGCACGATATTCTCGATCATGTGTTTGGAGACTAACCTACAGGTTAAAAGGGCTAAGTGGTAGCTGGATCCTACGAGGTGGGAGTACCTTGGGGACATGGATTCTGAAAGATAAATGGTATGAAAGTGATGCATTATTGTTTAGCATGATTATTATATTATTATAATGATGTATGGGTAGGTGTGGGGTTTCAGGAAACTCAACCGCCCAAATTGGTTATTCGATGACAGAACCTGACTACAACAGTCACAACGCAGTAACTATGTCAAGGTAGACATAACCCCTTGTTCCATTAGGGGGGAGGAGACATTACCCACCGTTTATCCCCTAAACCTGGAGTCATGGGAGGGTTGTTCTACGGCAAGCTCCCCAAGGTGTGTGATGATGACTGGTGGGTGCCTGCTGGGGAAGCTTGGTTGATGTAGTTGACACTTCCGCTTACGGGTTCTAACTGGATCCGGTCATGGCGTGACACTTCCGGGTAGTCCAACAGAGAAAGGATAGGATGTGGGAGTTAGTTGTGAATTAGGTAGAAGGAGGTAGGTAGATAGGAATGTCGTGGAATTTTAAAGGGAAACATGATTTACTATGTGTGTATTAAAAACCTTTGCTTGATTCTCGAGTCATAATTTAGTATGTTATGTTTGTTTCATAGGTTATTATGATTGAGTCAGTAAAAGTGGCTAGACATTTCAAATTCATATTCAATTATGCGTCGACATATAATAACTTATGTGATCAGGTTATATGCGTGTTTTAGTACTATTAGTGTACCTACACGAGATATGTAAGCATTAGCTACGCTTACATAACTCGTCTACATACATTGTATGAATTATCTATTATACTATTAAATATGTCTTGGATGCATTATGGTTATTAATGATCACGTTATAATTGCTATTACCTATTTAGTTATGAAATGATACTATTACATCAAGTTATTAATGAATGGTTAATTAATGGTGATTAGGGTTAATTATGTGTGTTAATAATGTTAATGAGATTAATTAATGGTGATTAGGGTTAATTAATGAATGGTTAATTAATGGTGATGATGGTTAATTATTAATTATGGTAAAAAGGTGAAATAATATTAATGATGTTAATAAGATTGTTATTAACTCAATTGTTGAATGAAGCACTTGGTTACTGAAAATTAAATAAGTGTTAACGATATTAATTAGTTCAATTTCCTTGTTTATAAAGGATAAGGACGTTAATAATATCAATTAGAATATTATTAACTTGGTTCATTAAAATTAACTATGTATTAAAAATGTTAATTAATGCAAATGAGATTATTATTATCTTGAGTAATAATTGTTAATTAGTTTTAATTTTAAACTAAGGTATAATTAATATGGTACTAGGTGAATGAGTTATGTTTAGTCTTAAATAATATTATTTAATTAATATAAATATATATTGATCAATTTTACTTATAATTATGTATGATTATATCGAAAATAAAGGTCGGTTGAATTGTAAATATCTATGGATCAAATTTTATATTATTTTACTTATAAATTGTGCCGAAAAAGGAATGTTGGTGGAATCGTAAATGATGATGGTGGTGTAATAAATGAAGGTTGAACATAAATATATATTTATAGATTATGGTTTGGACACGAAGGGAATGACTTAGTAGGTGGAAAAAACATTTATGAGGAGATAAGGGTAGTAATGAGGGAGGGATTCGGTGATAGGAAGGATATAGAGAGGAGGAAAGGGATTGAAGAAGGGGGGAGGATCATATGGGAACACAGGAAAGGAGGTTCTTTTTTTCAAGATTTTGGAGGGGAAACACATTGCACTGGTTGGGATGGTTGTACTCAGGTTTTGGGCTCGGGGGTCCAAGAAACTGTGTTTCTTGGAGCTAGGAAGTCGATGAGGCTTTCCTAGTTGGAAGGGTGGAAAAACATGTTTGGGCAGTTGAGTTTTCTGGTTATGGGAGCATGGATAAACTGGTGTACCTTGCTACCTTCCAGGTATTTAGGTATTTTGATATTTTGATATGTTACTTAAATTTTATATTCAAAAAGTTAAATTATGTACATGTTCTAAGAAATATTTCTTAGAAAATTTTATTGTACTTCTAACTACTATATTAGAAATCTTACCTTAGCACTTTGTTTATTTCCACCAGTCATTAAAAACAACAGTAAACCAAAAACATTAACATAATAGATATGCACATAAGTAATTCAAATTGATCCATACCTGCACAAAATTCATAGAAATACTAAATAGAACCATATTAACTCAGCAGAATCAAAGATATGAAAGAAATGATAAATTGTATTCAATGATATGAATTAAGGCCCTGGACAAGTCCTTACACATATGTTTCCGTATTGATAGAAAACGTTTAATGATAGTTGGGGTACCTTTTTTTGTTTTGGAATGACTTTGCTTAATTGGAATATTGTAATATGTTGCTATAAGGGGGTTTGGAGGACTTATTATTACAAAGGAACGCAAAGACTCAATGGTGTATATTTTGATTTCACCCTTGAAATAACAAATATATAATTTTTCATGGAAAAAAAATGGACATAAATACAAGAAATCTAGCATACTATTTAAAGATAAAAATCAATAAAATTATAATAAAAATTCAGAAAAAATATAATAATAATAATAAATTATTGCTTCTAAGTACTCTCAAGTTGGGATTTTGGCGATACTTTTGAAAGAGATTGTTTCATAAAAACAAGAAAGAAGAGCTAGCTTCTTCATGCATGCTCGTAAGGTTATCCCCGCCCAGTAAGGGTAATTATGTGGTCATTTATGAAGGTTACGTGATCTCGTTCAAATATGATGCATTGGTTATAAATATTCAAAACCATTATCCATGATTATGATGATAACAACTTTTAGTTGTACTTTAAATGTGAAAATTTATTTGCAATCAATGGTTATTTTATCAATTATTGTAAGTTTATTCATTTGGTGTGACATTATTTTATTGAGAAAATGCTTATTCATTAGTATATATGATTTGTGAATACCATTTTATTATTGAATAATATGGTTTATATATAAGCTAAAAAAAGATTGAATAAAAATTAATTGAATATTATATATATATGCAAAATTAATGACTTGCATTTCTTCTTTGAAAATGCAACATTTTCAAGAATATTATGGGATATAAACCATTATTTGTTTTCAATATGAACAATTTGTTGATTCATCTGTTTCACAAAAATAACCCAGAAGGAACTATCAGTACAAATAATATAAAAGTGTGAAATGCATTGGATATTAGAGTGTGAATATTAGGTTTTCAAAGTGTAAATATTGAAGTTTGAAAATGTTAAATAATGTAATTTGTATTTTATATAATTTATGTGTGAAAGTATTTTATATGCTTAATAAAATTATCTCATGTGTGGAAGTATTTTATATGTTTAATAAAATTATCTCATTTTTTATTATTGTGTTTGATAATTTTATTAATTTATTTTTAAATTGTTTATCTTAAGAGTATGAATATTAAGTTTCCAAAGTGTGGATATTGAATTTTGAATGTGTTAAATAATGTAATTTGTGTTTTATATTTTATATGTGTGAAAGTATTTTATATGGTTAATAAAATTATCTCATTCTTTATTATAGTGTTTGATAATTTCATTAATATTTTTAAATTTTTTTATAGTATTGTCATTTAAACAAAAATCAATGGAAATGTATAAGTGAAAATCCAATAATAGAAATCCAATATACTATATGTGTATTATGTATGTCCCTGTGATGAAAGATTTTGCATCATTATTATATGATTTTGTGTTAATATGAAATTGTTCCTTGGTATTGAATAATTTGAATAAATATATTTAAATGTTATATTTAATAGTGTTTATGATTATAGAGATAGGTTTTGTGGACTTTTTATGAAAATATGTTATGTAATAATGAAAATAAATATGACAAAAAATTATAATTTAAAAACATAAATGACAAGTACTTATTGAATCAATTTTGGTGAGCTTTGGTGTTGTTAAAAGGTATAGATGATACAAAACACATTTTGAAAGCTTTGAAAGATATAAATTAAATGTAGTTAGTAATTTGTATTATCATTAAACACACATCATATGAAAGCTAAATCTACTATTATTAAAATAGATGTTTGATATTTTCAATATTCCGATTTTTTTCATTTTCTATGTTTAATAGGAATTATTCTATAAAAAATGAGGAGAATATTGTAGAAAAAATGAGGAGAATCCAAAAAGTATTGATTTGCATATGTAACTGCTTTGAAGTCCCATGGTTATGTACATTATACATTTGTTATTCTCAATGTTTGGTAAATGACTTATGCTTTGTTGATAGAGTATACAAATATGAAAACATCAACGATGAAAAAATATTAATTAGGGAATCAATATTCACATTTTTGAAATACAATTTTGTATTTTTGGAATTGTATTTATAGGATTCAATTTTACATTTTTTTAATCTAATTTTACATTTTTTAAATTCACAATTAACACATTTGGAATCAAATTGTGTACTTTGGAAACCATAATTTTGCACTTTTATCAACGTTGTCCTATCTCCAAAGGGACTACTAAAATTAGTCCAAATTTTATGAAATGTTGTTAAGATTATAAAATGCAATTAACAACTGAAATGGGACTAGGCTACAATCTAGTGAAATTATTGTCTATGGCACACTCTCAGAGAATGGGTGTCTTTAAACAAGGTTCCAGAGTTAGGATATGTAAAATAGGGGTGTTCTCTGCATTTTCCATAAATCAACTTACAAGGGCCAACCTCGTAGACTTGATTGAGTCTGTACTATGCTTTTTAAGTTACACATTAGGGTTTTTGAATGTACTGGATAACCTACATCTTGGAAGGGAATATATCATATGGGAGCATAGTCTCCAAGCACTTGTGGTTTCCAGCAAAGTCAATGACTTCGAGCTATGGCATCTTCAAGCAATGCAAATACTCACTTTATTAATCACCAAACCCTACTAGAATGGATACTCTGAGATCCATTAAGCACAAATATCTACAAATCATATAGTTACCTACTTGACAAGAACCCTCTAGAGTTTTCATTTTTTTTAAAGTTGAATTTAGTCATTGTTTTTACAGTCATTTCAAAAAATGGTGCTATCGGTAGCACCCATTTTTTTCAATGTTACAATTACAACATTTTGCAAACATGGCCTTAAAAACCTCCTAATGTTGCCAACAAAAACCTTAGAATCAACCCTGACTCAAAAAATGACAGCAATGATAGTACCTTTTTTTCTGAGAACAAAATTACAATTTCTTTGAAACCATGGCCTTAAGAACTAGTATTGTTACATCTAAATTATTAAAATCAACCCATGAATTAAAAAGTGGTGCTCTCAATAGCACCCTCATTTTTCGAGAGGTTAAAAATACAACCTTTTTAAACCATGGACTTGAGAATCGATACCCTTGCAACCAAAATCTTAAGATCAACCCACTAATCGAGAAGAGGTGCTACTAGTAGCACCATTTTTTTCAAGATTAAGATTACAACATTTTTAAAACCAAGGGTTAATAGCCCAATGTTGTTACAAAGAAAAAAAGGGAAATAAATAAAAATAGAGAGAAAAATAACCCCAAAACGAAGGGGGAAACATATTTTTTTTAATATTGAAAAAAATACATGTTAAATAATAAACATAACTTAATATAAAAATAAAAACATTTTTAAAAACAAAAGTAAAAAAAATTATAAAAATTTGCAATTACCAAAAAATAACTTTAAAAAATTAAAATTAATAACTTTTTTTAAATAAAAATCATTTTTACTCAAATTTGAAAAAAAAAACATTTTTTAACCATAACAAATATTTTGTATTAATAAAAGGATAAGAATTGTAGCTTGACTGTCCAACCTTCTGATACAAAATGATTACAAAGGGATAGGAAAACAAGTCCACATATATTCCAAAAATATTCATTTTTCCTACTATTGCACTATCTATCTATTGGCTATTCAAAAAAATTATACAATTGTCAATTACACGACTGGTAAACAACTTTGTAAATTTCCCTATAATTAAAATAGTTTTACAAAACATCTGATAGGGATTTAGAATTGCTTTTCTTTGCTCTTTGCAAGCTTTTCAAATGTTCTGCTTACATAACTGGTGGAGGTAGCTTGATGTGGCAGTTCTAAAGAATTTCATGTGATGACTCTGAAGAGGATGAATTTATTTCCCATTATCCCTATGGATGCTTGAATGTAGGTGATCCAAAAAATATATGTTTCCCTGCAAGCAAATGAGACTTGTTCTTGATGATGAAGAGTGGATCCAATGAACCCTACAGTCAAGGGGGGTGAAACAAAAAATAAGAGGCGCTAATACAAAGACTAAAATCAAGAGCGAGGAGTGTAACCTAAGACAGTGAAACCCAAGACTATGCCAGGGTGCAGTATGACTTGAAGCAAGGAGAGTAACCTACGAGAAGGATTATAACCTAAGATAGTGCCAGTGTACAAGAGGAGAGACTCACTAAGGGTTTGGACATTATACATTGTTGTGGTAAATGGTAAACGATGCAAAGAAGCAAACTTGGGAAATCAACCCAAAACCGTGACATGGGAGCTAGATATTAAGCCAAACATGGATATGAGAGACAAAACTAGAGTGTTACCCATTTCTTCTTGAGGCAAAAAAATACAACATGAAGGAATCTAGGTATAACCATATTAAAAAACGAAGAATCACTAAAGAACCAATGCAACAGTAATTGAAACCTAGAGTTGAAGTCATTCTAGAGTCGATCTTTCTAGAGACTATCGCCATGAACATGGACAATGCTCTCCTAAGGATTTCCTCCACGGAAGGAAATAGTAGACCACAGGATGAGAACTCAAACTATTGTTTCACATAAATGACACCAATCCCAGAGCAGAAAGCTGGTTTAAACCACATGCAGAGAGCAGTGTTGAAGATATCGCCTAAATTTTTGGCACATCGCGAAAAATTAAGATTTTTTGGGGGCGCTAATATTTTATCCCAAACAAATCATGATTTTTACCTAAAAATAGAAATCGCGATTTTTGAAAAAATTGTGATTTTTTGGCAACAAGTCCCACCACAATAGGAAACATCGCCTAGGCCTCGTGTTAAGTCACTTAAAGGGAGATTTTTAGTTTTTTATTTGTCATTGTCATTGTTACACAGGGACACACTCCCTAGTAATTAATGGTAATATTAAATTCTTGAAGTAAAAGTTGGCATTCTCCTCTCTTTTCTTTTATATCCTTTTACTTAAATTTTTAGCATTACCATTAATTATTTTAGGATGTTTGAGAGTGGTTCTAACCTCATCAGACTTCATATGGAAAAAGTATAATTTCATATCCCATTCAAAATTCAGTAGACTTAATAGTTTTCAGGATTTCGGGATTGGCCAAAGTGCAACATTTCCATTGGATTCTATCATGTATGAGGGTATGGGATTGATGTTTAATCAAGAGAACCAAGCCCCATATGTACCCAAATGATGATGGTGATAGTCTATTATAGAAATATAATTTATGATTTATTATGTTACATTGTTATCAATGATCATCTATATATGTATTGGTCTCTTATATTATAATTTATTAAAAAAAAACAATGATTTATGTTTCAATTTGCATGTATTCTTATATAAATTTTGTATCATTTCTAGCGGGGTCCCCTATGTTGAAGACCCTGGTGTCCCCTTCGACATTTACTAAAATTTGGGGGAAACTTCTACATAGATGATGCAGGAACTTCTATTGGAAAACGAGCTATAGCCTTTTCTTGTAAAAAGGGGAGAGGTCATTGATTCTCTAGGATAGGATGATAGCTAGCTACTAGATTTGTCATTGTAAATGACTCATGATGATGAGATACATTTATCTATTTGATGTCATTTTGTATTGGTTATCCACTTTTGAGTCCTTTATTGGACAGCTATAAGGTTTTAGGATTTAGCATTGACTCTAATGTATCATTTTGATTTGGCATCCACTCCATCATTTATATATAGGTGTGTTTCCTATATTTATGTTCCAATGTGTTTATTTGATGTTTTTGTTGGTTTATATGTTTAAAAAACTAAAAAAAATATGAATTTATTTTGTATATTTTAATGCTTGTTGTAGTCTATTGATTTTTCCCCAATGTTGCCGAGAAGTTGTATTCCATACCCCTGTCGACTTTTTGTCGTTGTAGACATTTTCAACAATAGCGGAGAGAATTATGAACGAGACGTCCATATCTTTAGAATGATAGCTTGGAGGTGTATGAAGGGATATGGGCACGTGATCAGGGAGGCAGGTGCGGGAGGGGTAATTTTTTACCCTGGCAGAAAAAAGATAGCATCCTTCGCTTGGGGTCTTGGGAGAAGGATAAACAATCAAGCAAAATGGGCAGCATCAATGCAAGGTATACGAACAATGTCTGTATTAAATCTTGATTCCTTCCAGTTTTTTGGAAAATCATGGATCGTCATTGAATCAATGCAAAACATTCAGTCGGGCAAAGGGAATGAGACTGGAAAGTTTCAAAACATAATTTTGTCCTTCATTTTGTACATCTCGAGAATTCAGTTCTTTCATATAAGGAACCAGAACAACAATCAAGTCGACAGGAAAGCCAATATTGGTGCTAAGCTTAAGCAAGGGGATTTGTTGATAAACAATAACCTAAGACCCATTGTTAAATGGACTTGTTGTTTTCAACATTAGGATTAAATCCCCGTTTCAATCCTTTGAGGTCATTTAATGGGCCTGCTCCTCGTGGTATGTGGAGACGAGACAAAGGCGGCGGTTTTGGTATTGTCATTATGACGAGCAGGATAGATGGTCCATGATGGTGGTGGGAGGTTATGAGCATTATATGCTCCATCCTGGTTCCCATTTCCAATGCTCTCCATGCATGAATGAATTCAACATATGGGATCTCGCGCGATGATTCTGTGTGTTGATATGGTGGATCCTCTGCACGTATCTAGCCTCGCCCTTTTAGGCAACGTTCATTCTCTCTCTGGTTTCCTGAATGTGTCTGGGAGAAGCAGTAGTGGAACAGGGATTGAAAATCAAGAAGGGTATCTTTCTAATGGAAGCATTACAGTAATGGAAAAAATGCTAGCTAATTCTTCCCCTGTAGAGGATATAGCCTCAGGGAAAATTTTGGATGAGGTTCGATATTTGAAGAAAGACATGGTTGATTTCATAAAATGTTGGAGTGTGTGTTTGAGGTCTCGAAGGCGATTCTGGAGGAGGACGGGAGGATTTCGTTGGACATCTCTATCATAGACTCTGACATGGATGATTTAGAGAGTGGGTATTGGGTTCAAGTCGGCGAAGTTGAGGATATATAGCGTGGATTGTAGTATATGGAGAGTATATTGAGCCTCAGGCGTGAGGAAATGCATTGGGATATTGTTGATTTGAAGTGCTCCCATTAGGATCAAAGGATGAGTGCAATTGAAAGAAATGAAGCTTGTACCGCCCAACTGAAGGAAATCCTAGAATAAATTCAGGCATACATCAATGCGCTAAACAGGGGAGTTAGCGAGCCTTCCCATGAACAGACTGATGCCTCCCCAATTGACAAAGTTTCTAATGTTTTGTAATGTACCTGAAATCCTCATCACTATTTGGATTTGGAGTATAAAAATTTTCCTTAAACAACATCCAAACACCAAGTATATTTGCTATTGTAGTCCTTAATGATGTGTATTTCTCACCATTGGCATACTCATATTTATCATTTCTTTAACATGGTCAATAACGTAAATCCTTGTCTGATCCTTTTAAAAATTTATTAGTATAGTAATTTATTATACCTCAAAGTTACACTTCGAGCCTTAGTGTCGCATCTTCATGGCATATGACCTAGCGATGCTTCCTCCTAATATGTGTTGTACCTTGTTGGTTCCCTCCTTGGTTTCATATGGACACCTAGGAAACAAATCCAACCCCTTCTGGTCGAATGACAGCTCAATGTACCAAGTGTCACCTTGATTGACCTTATTTTTCCCTAATTTTCGCGACCTGTCTATAGCCCAAGACGCGAAAATCTCATATTTTCATGTGTTGCATAACTATTCGGGCACAAAAATGACAACATTTTCGCGCTATGCTCAGCTTCCAGGGCGCGAAAATCCCATAATAGCCTTTGTGCATGGATTTTGTATCTTCAACTTTCAAGATATTTCCTTTAGATTGGCACACCTGATTCGATCTCAACCTCTTCTCTTTGTTTAGCCTGGTTGATCCACTAAACTCTCACTAGATCCACCTTCCTCTCCCTATGGTTAACTTTCCAGGTGCTATAAAGGAGAGGCCATCCATGAGCCAAAGGGAGGACTACTTGGGGAATCAAACCTATGATCCTAAAGTATTTGCAGAGATATCTAAAGGGAGGAAGCTTTGGAGCTGGAGGTGACTTGGATATCAAGGAACTCTTTGTAAGTGTCTTCAAGTTTCTAATCAATAATAACTTGTCTTGTTTCCCACTTTGTGTGTATTATGTTTCAGTCATTGCCATGAAGTGTATTCAATAGAATTTAGATCTAACTTATATTTCAAGTTATTTGGAAGATCGTTTGTTTGTCTTTGTTTGATCTTGACACGATCTTGACAGGTCCAACTTAGGAGCTTCACGACTAAAGCCGAAAGCAGGACAAACATCTGATTTAAGGTGAGTGGCATTCACCCTCCACTTTCAAGTACATTTAATATTGATGTATGAGTTTGATTTAGGATTTCAAGGGTGCATTTGTTACGAGCTGTCTTAGGTTAATTTAGTTTGAGCTAAGAGAACCTCTTCTTACCCGTAGGAAGAAAGTTCTACCACAGATTTTGGCGACCATACTGGGGATATCCAGTCTTTGAATTGATTGTGAATTCTTTGTTTTTACTTTCATTTACACCCTCTTCTCTGCATATTCTTCATGATCTGATCTCTATTATTCAATTCATTCTCAGCATTTAGTCCCCTGGGTCTGCAAAACCCTAGAAAAATAAAAAATAAAATCTTAAATCTCACCCTTTATTTTCCCACTGTATATTTTTGCGTCCTGCCTATACCTACCAGAGCGAAAATCCTAAAATTTTCACGCCCCATCTGTTATGCAAAATGTGAAAATTGGTAATTTCTGCACCTGGGTTGCCTAGAGACCCGCGAAAATTCTCTGAGAGAAGCTACTTTTTGGTTTTTGCTTGATTTGCTTCATTTGGTTTCTGATTTACTGCTCCAATGTTCTTCTGCTAATAGAGGTCAGACCTGTGTGATTACATTAGATTGCTTGCATTGCGTTTCCTTTTGGACCTCTTTTACCCTTTGCTTGATTTTCAGGATCCCTTTGTAGACACCTTGAGCAGATTGGTAGCTAAGTCATTGATTTCAATATTGCCTACACATTTATCACCCTCTGCACTTGGTCTGCACATTCACCCTGATATCCATAAGCAAGGTTGGAAGTTGTCTTGGTTTGTGTCATTCATTTTTGAGGCTTGGATTTTATGAGTTCATGTGACATAGTAAATAGGTCATCTACCTTCTTGACATATTTGCAAATACTAATCATTCTGAACATTCAAGGCCATTTTTATTTTATGCATTTGAATCCTTGATTACAGTATTGAGAAGATCAAATCATTTTGAAAAAGCATCTTTACATATTTTTTCATAAAATTGATATTGAAGAACTTTTTTGAAACATTCTTTCTCTTTCATTGAAAAGATCAAAGTTGTTTTTGCATTCGGAAGGCATCTTTCCATTTTTACTTGTCATGCATTTTGCTCATTAGAAGTAGAAGAAAAATATTGTTGAAAATCGTTTGCTTTGAAAGAGTCATTTGAGTTTGGCATATACAAACAAAAATAAAAATTGAGTGGTTTTCATTTGTGAGAGACTTTTTGCATTTACATTTACTCTTGTTTTTTAGGAACGAAGAACTCTCTCCTTACTGTAGCTAGCTATTCATTGAAGAGAAAGGCATATTTGACTCATTTGCATATGCATGGTTTGAGTCAGGTCATCACACCATCAAGTTGCACTTCTGATACCCGATTGAGTAAGACAACCACTAAAATTTATCTCCCTAACTCCACACACTTTAACCTCACTTGAGGATACAAAAGAATCTGGTAGTTAGGTAGGACACCGGGGATAGGCATCTAAATAATTCCCCCTTATCACTTTTCATCTGAAACATAGTTGTTGTTCTTTAGGGTACTAAAATCCTCTTGTACTTATTGACATGGTCATCGACCAATTTGTGGAGAGGGCCCCCCGCTACGTGGAAGCAAGCAGTGAGGACTGGTTCCAAACGAACTCTGTGGAATACCGCACTCCACTTAGCCTTAGGCTACCTATCCATTTTCTTCCTTGTATTTTCCATATACGTGGTGTGAGGACTCAAAGGTAGAAGCTCCGGTTAACCTTCTCAGATGTGTCATGAACGAGGTAGCTTAGTAACTTTTCTTCTAGGGCTCTTTTACCCAGGATCCCTTTCAGTAGAGGTATATCCTTCCACTATTGGTCTCTCATCTCGTATTGTTCGACTTGGATTTCATCACCTTGCGAGGGATACGATTTGTTGAGGTCTCCAGATCCTAGTTAGGAAGTTTGCTTTCTATTTCACCTTATAGAGAATCTTTTTTCTTTTGTAGTGCTGCCTGTTGGCATTCTGGCCAGTTTATTGTAGCTCGCTTACTGTGACAGTGGTCTCAGTATAGTTTTTTTGAGCTTTTTTTTTTTTCCTGTGAGCCTTTTCTTTTTCTAGCTCCCCTTTTTGCACACTCGGTTGATTTAAGGGTTTTTGAGTACTTTTTCAACGAGACTGTCCCCAGAACACTTAGACTATTCATATGGCAGATCAACGGAAGTCACGAAGACAACAAGGGAAGAGTCCCAAGCCAGTACCTCGGGTTACCCGACCTTCATATTCACATATACCTACCCGCCCTACTAGCCGACTAGTTAGTCGGGGGACTCTTCCACCATCTACTAGTACAGTACCATCAGTTGCTACGGTACCCCTAAACCCTAGCACCGTTTCAGAGACTAGTATAGTACCTGAAACTAGTGTAGTACCACAATCAACTGTTGTACCAAATATTCACACCACAGTGGACACTACGTTATCTCCTGAGGTGAGTACCCCATCTAAAACCAATGTCACGCTGGAAGGTACTACCCTGCCGGAAGTTAGCACTACTCCAGTAAGGCCATCATTTGATCTTCCTGAAGAGGACATTGAAATCATTGAGGAATTTGAACCTGCACCCCCTAGACCGTTTCATCTCTCTACCGACTTTATCTATCCCTTTTAACAGTTGGAAACCCCACCTGTCATAACTACATCCTTGATCACACGTAGTTCTGAAACTGGATCTTCTAGCAATATATCATTCGGATTACCTTCTCCTGAACTCCCTTCAGCTCTAGATATCATGACATCAATTCGAGCCAAAATGGTTAGTCTATCCAATGAAAAAGTGGCAACGAAACACTTTAGACGTGAAACATCTAGAATGTTCGCTTCGACCTCGCAATATCCTCTCGCTCCTGCTTCTCAAGCAGTCAACTCTCATGATTTCCGTGCGTCCCGACCTCCGTCTCAAGATACTACCTACCATGAATCAATTATAGGTCGGTCGGGACCCACAGACTAGACCCTACCAGAATCATTCCCTGATACTTCAGGAATGACAAACATTTTCGATCCAACCTCTTCCTTATGGAACACAACTCTAGGCCAAGCCCTCGACGATTTTCACACTGTTTCGATACCCATGCAATTGACACCCAAAATTCCCCTTCGACCTTCCCCACACTTATTACCAGATGACCCTTTTGGTCCATCTTCAGGGAACACTCCTAACTTAAGGACAAACCCTATTTTCTCGTCATTGCCTTTACCATTTGAACCTAGTGCGAGATCATCTTTACAGGCCGGCATTACCAATGCAGCTAGCCAACCTGCACAAACACACTTTCCTAATGTTTCCATTGGCAGAATGACTACTACTACTGTTCAGACGCCCACTGTGACTGGAGGACAATCTCTAGCCACCATTTACACTATTTCCGAAGGCCAACCATTTATTGGAACCCAAAGTAGCACCGGTAACCAACCTCCTCCAACTGGACCATCTACTATGTGAGGACCACAAACCTCACTAATTGGAGGACAACCACTTGTTAGCACCCCAATTGGGCCTAATCAACCAAATCCTCCACCGGCATCATCTGCTCCATGGGGATCACACCCCTCATTCTTTGGAGGATTACCATTCGTTGGCGTCTCAGCTGGGACCAACCAACAACCCCCTCCATCAGCATTAGCTGCTTTTTGGGCACAACACTATCAACCTGGAAGTGGACAACCTTGTGTTAGTACCCCAAGTGGGACCAACACACTATTACCTTCGTCAAGTCCAATTCCTTCTTGGGGCCCACAATTTACCCCTACCGGGGGGCATCCTATCTTCGAAAACTAGAATCTCGTTGGGGGGAAACATAATCAATATCAACCCTTCCCCCCCTAACTTGAATTCGGGAGTACCCTATTTTGGTTCCTTGAATAATCAATGGAACCCACCCCCACAAACCCCATCTCTTCAGTAGAGCGGAACTAATATCCCATGGGCTCCATTTTTCTAGTCACCTCCCCCCACTCAAGGGATGGGAAATCCACCCAATAAATTATTTGGAAACATTCCCTGGGGTTAACAACCCCAAGTCTCTACACCATTTATCCCCACTCAGCAGTATGCCCAACAACCGATATCAAATTCGATCCCGAATTAATTGATCAATCCTGCGATTCCTCATCAACCACTGGTTAATCAGATGGCTCCCAATACTCAAACCTTCCAATAGTACCCCGCAGGGAATATGTTTGGATATAACATGCAGCAATATGCAGTGCAGGGCTCGACGGGCATCCCAGCACCCCATCAATACTACTCACTCTCGCAACCCAATCGAAAACTCCCATTCTTGGCAACATTAGACTTGCCCGACTTGTCTAGACTTATTAATGATCCTATTTGGCACGAAACTCACTGGCCACCCATCACTGCCAAACTACCATCGGACATCCCAAAGTTTGATTCCAAACCCGGGGAAGACCCGCAAAATCACGTTATGACATTCCATTTTTGGTGTTCTTCGAACTCACTTATGGATGACTCTATCCAATTACGGATCTTCCAACGTACACTCACTGGCATGGTAGCAAAATGGTATATCGAGCTACCCCAACACTCTTTCAGAGACTTCAACACCCTTGCCATGCAGTTCTTGACACATTTCCATCTCCCCATTCGATATGAGACTGGAACAGACCTGTTAAATTCGTTGCGCCAAACTACTGCCACCGACATATCCGATCACATTCATGAGTGGTGGAGACGCCGAATATTAATCAAGGCACCCATTCCGGACCAATTATTGGTTGATTGGTTCACCAAGTCACTACTTCCACCCATCGCTAGGGATCTTGCTATGGGCAGACCCATTACAAAGGAACAAGCTATTTCTCGCGTGCAATATATGGATTTAGTATATACTCAATCTGGGACATTATACGAACTTATTCCTCACACCTCCCGCCCCACCAATGATCCATCCAAGCCCACTACTGAACCTCCTGTCAACGGTACAGTTGGTTCGATGAAGGCCCAGCTTGCAAACAAATCGAGTGGGAAACAACACAATGTTACCCCACCCAAAAATCAAGCTACACCAAAAATTTCTACTTCTCCTGCTCCTTCCTCTGAGGTGAATGTCGTTCAATCCTCGTCACAACAGTCCAGAGGAAAAAAGAAGAACAACCATGGAAAACCATAGAAACCTTCTAACTAGCAGGAAAATCCTAAACCCAACAGACCAACAACGACAACAAACCGAGACGGAAAGTGAAATTCCCCTACCTCATATGTCACGAAGATCACTACACAAAAGATTGTCCTTACAAGGAAGAGGTCAATAAATTTGTAAAAGGGTCTTCCCACCCGGCAGTTCTAATCGATCCTTTCCCACATCAACAACAACAAATGGTCACACATGAACCCCCGCAAGGGGGAAACCAAAACAACTCCTCCAGAGGAGAATCGTCCTCAAACCATAATGTACTGATGATGAGTAACGAGACGGTTCATATATCCACTCGTTCAAAGACATATGACTTACCTCCAAGTTCAAACAAAATGGAGACTTCTAAAGGAAAATATCCCCTGGAAGATCCTCCTTCTACACCTCCTACCAATGGTCATCTTCACATCGAGATACCATCACTGATACTATGTTGCGCCCACCCAAGGCCACCATTTGAAAGGCAACGTTCAATCCAAATGCACGAGCAACCCAAAATTACAACATCGTTGAGGACTTAGATCAAGCGCCTTGCGCAATGTCAACTCTCGAAGTTCTACAACATTATCCTACACAACGCAGAACCTTACTTTCAGCACTAGGAGCTATGGACCCGGATTCTTCCAACACTATTATGTTCAACTTGGAATATTTCAAACCTAGGCTTTCCCACCAGTTAGCATTCCAGATTCATACGAAGATTCGTGGGAACAACATACATCGCACCGTTTTGGACGAAGGTGCTTCCACATCTATTTTTTCTTTGACCTGTTGGAGAGCCATAGGCTCACCTGAAGTAACCCAATCTCCTACCACCCTCAAATATTTTGATGGACGTGGTTTCCAACCATACAGACTCCTCCTTGCACTCGCTATCGAACTAGGGGGAAAAACCGTATCTATACACATCGAAATCGTGGATGCTCCATTAGATTATAACCTCTTACTCAGCCGAAATCGATTCTATGCCATGACTGTTGTTGCATCCTATGTTTTTCGTTTAGTACAATTTCCTCACCAAGGGAAGATTGTTACTATAGATCAGTTAGATTGTTGTACTCTGGATATCCACCAGAACTCCACTAACAATGTCCCACTGCTGGCGCAATCCCAGCACCATTTAGAAGACGTTGGCATTGGTCTGTTGAAAGACTCTTCCATTATTGGCGTATTTCCGGAACTCGAACCCCCCGTCCTCTCGATCAACATGATCTCGCTGAGTACTTCCCAATCCGATGAACCTTACGATTCATGGGTAGTACCGAGTCCCTCTGAGCTGGAAACCTTCGGCAACAACATGCCTTTAAACCAGAACTTAGCAACCTACCATGTGATTCAATCGGCTTTCGACTGGATCAACACAATTGACCACCATACGGTGGCACATACTCCGCCTCAAATCCGTTTGTCTTTTCCCTACACTAACTCCCTTGCACACATTTTTCCCTCTGACGAATCCATCATGGATATCATGAGCATCGATGAACCACCATGGGAATATCACCATCATCGATCTTCTTTCCCTTCGATCCAGGCGGTGGATCTTGATTCTAAATCCATTGTTTCACCTGACAATGTCAACACTAAGACTCCCATACCTACACATGACATGTTTTTCGAAGGGAACTAAGCAAACATCATGGAAACCAATCCCATTGACATATCCGTGAAACCTGGTGTGGTGGAACAAATCCATCTAGGCAAAACATGCACAACTACCGAGGTAGAGTTCTATACTACCCTATTTAAATAATTTTGTGACATTTTTGCTTGGAGTTATGAATAAATGCCAGGAATAGGCCCCTCCATTGTAGTTCATGAGATACAAGTCTATCCTAGTGCCCGACCAGTCCGGCAGAAACTCCAACTCGTGCATACCCGAAAAACGGCTGCCATAAAAGCGGAAGTTGAAAAACTTCTTCGTGTTGGTTTCATCTATCCTGTCCCATTGATAGATTGGGTGTCCAACATCGTTCCGGTTGCCAAGAAACAGGGTACGATTAGGGTTTGTGTCGATTACAGAGACTTGAACAAAGCTTGTCCAAAGGACAACTACCCAACGCCTTTTATCGACCAGATTATCGACAACTGTGTCGTGAGTTTCATCTTCTCATTTATGGATGGATTCTCTGGCTACAATCAGGTTAAGATACTCCCATCTGATCAGCTCAAAACCACTTTTATTTGCCCATGGGGGACCTTTTCATACCGCAAGTTACCCTTTGGTCTTAAGAACGTCGAGGCCATTTTTCAACGGGCCATGTCATAATCATTTCACGGTATCAAGCATGTTGTGGAACCCTATCTGGATAACCTACCCGCACATTCTGATTCATGGGAGGACCATCCAGATCACCTGAGTGCAATATTCTCACGATGTCATCACTACAACATTCGCCTAAATCCACATAAATACGTATTCTGTGTCGAAGCCAGCATATTGTTAGGTTTCATTATCTCCAAAGATGGCATACGCCTCGATCCTGTGAAGGTAAAGGTTATTTTATCCTTACCTTCCCCCTCCAATATCACAGAACTCCAGATTTTGCAAGGGCATGCAAACTTCTTACGTCGCTTTGTCTGCAACTTCACCGAGATCACTAAGGGATACATGAGGCTTCTCAAAAAAGACATTCCTTTTATCTGGGATGATTAATCCCAACGGTATTTTAACAACCAGAAAAAGGCCCTTACTAATGCACTCGTGATACAACCCCGTGACTATACACGAGACTATATTTTATATCTCGCTACCTCTACTACCACCGTTGGCATGTTGTTGGTTCAGGAAGACAGTAATGGCCAAGAACATGTTGTGTACTATCTCAGCAAGAGTTTTATTGACTCAGAGACGTGGTACTCACATGTGGAGAAGATGGCTCTGACCACAGTTTTTGCGGTCCATAGGTTTAGACACTATATCTTGCTTCGCAAAACCACTTTTATCGCGAACTTCAACCCAATGCATTATATCCTAACACGTCGAGTGCTAGGGGGGAAATATTCCCGTTGGATTTTCGTTCTTCAAGAGTTCGATTTGAAATTCGCCAAAGTGAAATCCAAAAAATATTTGGTTTTTGCTGAGCTGATTTGTGCGTTGCCCCGTGCTGATGATCAATCGGATCCCAACTATTCATTTCTGGATGAATCCTTGTTTCTCATTAGCATGATTGATCCTTGGTATGGATATATCATCTTGTATCTCCAGACCTAACGCTTTCGTCCCGATCTTAATCATGATGATCGTCGCCGTATTCGACACCACGCTAAGTATTATCTCATTATTAGTTATACATTGCATCATCGTGGTATTGACTCGGTGCTATGTCATTGCTTAACCCTTGATGAGGCTGAACATGTGTTGAATGACTGCCACTCTGGAGCATGTGGTGGTCACCTTTATGGGATGGCTACTTCCCAGAAGATCTTGTGAGCAGGTTACTTTTGGCCTTCAATCTTCAAAGATTGCATTGAAGCGGTCAAGAAGTGCCCCCCGTGTCAATTCTTTCACTCTAAGAAACGCTCGCACCCCGCTCCTCTCCATCCCGTCGTCGTCATTGGCCCCTTTGCAAAATGGGGTATTGATTTCACGGATTGTAAGCCCACTTCAGCCGGGGGGCATAGTTATGTCATCGTCGTCATTGACTACTTTACAAAATGGTATTGAGCTATGTCTACATACGCTGAAGACGGAAAAACGGTAGCACTATTCATATTCAATCACATTATATCCAGGTTCGGCGTCCCGCAGGCCATCATAATTGATCATGGTTCCCACTTCAGGAATCACATGATAGAAGAATTGAGTGCCAAGCTGGGTTTTCGCCATGAAAACTCAATCCCGTACTACCCACAAGCTAACGGTCAAGTAGAGGCAATTAATAAAGTCTTGAAACGCATGATCCAACAAATTGTGAGCACACAAAAATCAAACTGGCACTTAGCTCTCTTTTCATCTCTTTGGGCCTACCGGACTTCGGTTAAAAACGCAATCGGGATCACACCATTTCAACTAGTATATGGCTTGGAAGTGATCCTCCCAATTGAGTGTGAAATACCATCTCTTAAGATAGCAGTAGAACTTTTACCTAACACCGCTGCTGAAGACGAACGGTTTCTATATCTGGCCAAGCTAGATGAAACTCGTCAAGACGCTGCACTCGCCAATGAAGCCCACAAAAAGCACACCAAAGCTCAATATGATAAATCCATTCAACCTCGAGTGTTCAACGAAGGAGACCTATCCCTTACCTATGATCAAATGCATGAAAAACTAGGTAAGGGAAAATTGGAATCCATGTGGTACGGTCCCTACGTCATAAAACGTGTGTTAGAGAAAGGAGCTTACGAGCTTGTCGATTGCGATGGTATACCTTTGGGTTAGCCCCGTAACAGTATCTACCTAAAGAAATTCTATGCGTAGTATTATACTGCATATAACATCTTGTACATAATGTATTTAGCATGTTTTTTTGCTTTTGCGTGTGAAGATTCTATCTCATACACTGTTATTTACCTCAACTTGTGCTTGTATGCACAGATATCGGCGTACTATGTATTCACGGATGGTGCGAGTCTACATACTCGGAACCTTGATTCCACAGCATGGGTACTGTATTCCCCTCCTGGCGAGTTGATATCCTCAGGTGGCATCTGTCTAGGCCCCGTAACAAACAACATTGTGGAGTACCATGCAGTTATCGGACTCCTAACTGAAGCTGCTTCTCTTGGGATCCACACCTTTTTAGTCTACTTGGAATCTCAAATCGTGGTTTCTCAGTTGAATCGCGTCTACACCGTCCTTGATCCTATATTACTTCGATTATACAGAAGGGTACGCCTCTTGGAAATATCATTTGACTATATCCAGTATCAACATGTATCAAGAGAATTCAATATGGTGGTTGGCTCATTGGCTAACTATATATTGGATTGGCATCTGGCCCACATATGAACCAAGTATCATAACAAACGCATGCAAAAATGTAAATACACAACCCGTAGTAAATAAACAAGTCATAGAGATAGGTCCATGTATATAAATATCATGTAAAAAGTGTTTTTTCAAAGTACAATAGTATGATGCGTACAAAATACAAAATTGGGATCATGTCCCATACAAAATTTGGCTCTCAGACCTACATATCGTGTACATGCCACTAGAAATACTACTACCTAATCACTAATCATCAGGATCGCAGTGCTCGTGGTAACATACGACTACTCTCGCCATGGCGGAGCAACCTACCTATACGCTTTGACACCCCTACGGTGTGTTGCTGGAGGTGGAGAGGTATATCAGGCATCCTCATAGGAGGGACACCCATCATCAAAACCTGGAGGTTCCGGTCGACATCGCGGAGTCTTCCTACCTCCTCCTCCTCCTCCTCCTCCTCATCTTCAGCATGTTGTTGAATCCCTCATCGATGCAGTGGTGAATACCCTGCTAGCCTCTGTGGTCCATGATATGCAATAGTGCATGTACATATGTTAGATCCTTTTTGCGCATTTAAAAAACAAACAAAAAAAATCATAAATTACAAAAATACCAAAAACACAGTTATGAAGGTCACGTACATGAGTCATCCCAATCATCATCCTCAGGCAATGCCAAATCAATATCCTCCCAGAAATCCACCCCGTCATAGGGATAGTCCTCAATCATAATAATCTGCTCCACGAGCCACGAGAAGAAGTCCTCTCCAAAAGCCAGGACTTGTGGCCCACTGAGCCGTCCATCTGAAGGCGCACTAGTGGTACCCTCTCCAGGAAGAATGTGACCAGGATACTTCCATATCCAAACTAATGGATATCTCTGTTCCTACACTTGGTCACCTGATCTTTGAGATTCACCAGGACCCCTTCACACCAATTGAACAGTGTTGGTGCCATGCATTCTACCGCATAGGTCATGTGTGCCTTCGTTGCATGGTGGGCACCCACGCTACCTGCTACACATGCAGTGGTATGCATAATGGTTCTCAATGGAAGCTCTATCACATCCGCTATGAGCACCTTCCCGCTCTTCTTGCGGGACACCTATCTGCAATAACGTGCAATATACTTGTCTGTGGTCTCCTCCGAGATCTTGTTCCCAGACAGATTGACCCATGCCCCTCTCTTGGAGAGACCAGTCAAAAATTAAATATCCTCGAGCTCTATCTCGAGGGTGTTCTCTCCAATCCGGAAATCTTGGATATCGCTATCCCACATCTTAATGATGTAATTTAATAGCTTCCCCTTTTTGCGAATGCCCTTTGTTTTGAAGAATTTCGATAAACCACATTCTCGCAGTGCAGTTAGCATGACATTGTCTTATAGAGCTATTCTATCATCATCTTCATGTTCTCTCTCCTTCCAATCAACCATTCTCACTCAAGTAAGTTGAAAACCCCTGCAAAATGTCAAAGAAAGCATTTGTGAGAAGATGAAAACCTAATTTCATGCTGAAGTAGAGAAAAAAACTTGCATTTTTTCTTGCCCTGCGTATTTTCGCACCTGGGAACTCTCCATGGACGGTGAAAATCGAGATTTTCGTGCCTCTCGACATAGAGAGGGCGGGAAAATCTCAGGGGCGGAAATTTTTCCCTAGAACCTCTCCTAAATCATAAAAAGTGGCATGAAAGAGTAAAATAAAAGGATGAAATGGAAGATGAAGTTGTGAGGATCTACCTGGATCAAACGGCGGTCGAAATGGTGCCCCAAATCTCCCGATATCTTCAGTTGAAGATTTTCCCTCCACGAGGTAAAAAACTCTTCTTTGGGTAAAAAACAAACAAATGACAATGAGTAATTTCCCCTTTACCTTCTTTTATACATTTTGAATAGATATTTTTACCCATTATTTTATTTTGAAAGCCTTTTTGGGTCAATTCTTCAATTTGATGAACTAATGCTTGCTTCTAGGGTTTTTTTACCATGTCCAACAGGTTTACACGCACTATTCACATTGGTATTTGATTTGACCTTCATTCGATCTCACTTTATCTTTTTCGTGCTCTAGACCTAATCCTGAAAAATATTCCAAGCGCTTTTTCACACCTAAATCATGCTTTTCAAAACCAAGAAAAATGGTGTCAAGCTTAGTCGACTTTACTCGTGCTCATAAAACGATGAGGAAAGTATCATGTTGGTATTATTTTATTCCTTTCTAAGACCAAGATGATTAAGTTACGAAAACGGACCTTTGGAGCTACCTTTAATCTCTTTTCAGACTCCCTCGTTACGAAAAGATTGCCAAGTGCACTTGTCTCTTTCACACTTGTAAAAGTATTTGAAAGGTCGTCTATTCGGTGGTAGGTCACCCCTTTTTCGGACCGTTTAGACTATTTACGAGAAATGTATACCTCATTCAACCTTTGACTGGGAGAGTTCTCTCAGGAATTGTTTTACACTTTTTCGGGTCTGGGGGACTAACTTTACGAAAAAGTACATTTTGGAGTCTTCTTTAAGTTTTTCAGACTCTCTAAATATAAAAAACTATCGAGTTTTCTTTCTTTGGACTCGTTAAAATCTAACATCGAAGGGCCCGCGTTGGGACGAACCCCTCCTTTCGTAGGTTCGTAAAACATGTGAGATTGGACTCATCCATGGGATGAGCTATACCGAGCATCTGTTATCCTCTTCAAGCTCGTAAAACAACAAAGAGGTACTCGTCAGTTATGATGGGGGGACAATGGGAAATGAGTCAAGTTTACCTTTTGGCAGCTTGTGAGTCCTCACCTTTGAACATGGCATGTATCCACACCTTATCTTTTTTGGGGTAGTCAATCTTTCTGATAAAGTCATAACTGTAGTCATGAGTCCTTGTCTTGATTCTACTCTTTCTTTAGTTGTATCTGCTATTTAATCCATACTGCCAAGTTATGTCTCATGCCGTTATATGTTCAAAGGGTCATCATCATCTTGAGTCAAACTCTACAGTTATTTCAAGTCCTCAATCTTGTGTCACTAGATACTCGTTCGATTCGTCACTCCACCTCTCTTTCCTATGTCAGTTTCGTTTCGATGATGTGGGATTCATCATGGCCCTCCTTCGACGAGTTTGTTCCTGTCAACATCAAGTCATTATCCGGGCATCAAACTTAGAAACCAACTATAGTACCTTGGTGCTTGCATTCCTCAATGGCAAGTTTCCTCGTATTCGACAGTAGGTCTTCATTATTAGCCTTTGATCAAATGATCCCTCGAATGTTCAACTTCAGGAAACTTCATTCACATTCGCTAGGTTGTACTATAGATACTTTGGGGATCATTGTCATTATTGGTGGTCACCCTCGCACTTGTTAACGGTTCACATCATTGACCGGTAATCAAGTGGTTCCTATCATGTTCGACTTCAACACCTTGTAATCACATGGTTAGTATCGTATCATTTCGGGATCGGGTAGAAGACCCTAGATGCCATTGATATTTTTCACGTTTAGGATGCGATGGCGGTTTTTTGGTAGGTCTCTACATAGACATCATGTTGATGACCTATATTGTCACACATATCCACTATTGTATTGGTCGTGGCTGTGTTATTGTCGTTTCATGGATATATGATTGTTCATAGTAGCCATGATTTTTCCACAATCTATATCATCTCAATTCTCATGGCTCTACAGTGTATTGGTCATCAGCCATGCTTTGTGTTAGTTATCCCGAGCATGGGTATGCCTACCTCGGTGGTATTTGACATCTTGTTTCTTTGTAGCTCCTCTCTGACTCCCTCGATGCTATCTCCACGCAATTTATTGGTAAATTCTTCCGGCCATCAGTTCCTTCTGACCTCACACTTTAGGGGGCATCTGTTATACCTCAAAGTCACACTTTGAGCCTTAGTGTCGCATCTTCATGACATATGACCTAGCGACGCTTCCTCTTAATATGTGTTGTACCTTGTTGGTTCCCTCCTTGGTTTCATCTGGACACCTATGAGACAAATCCAACCCCTTCTGGTCGAATGACAGCTCAATGGATCAAGTGTCACCTGATTGACCTTGTTTTGCCCTCATTTTCGCGGCCTGTCTATAGCCCAAGACGCGAAAATCTCATATTTCCGCGTGTTGCATAACTACTGGGGCGTGAAAATGACAACATTTCCACGCTATGCTCAGCTTCCAGGGCACGAAAATCCCATAATATCCTTTTTGCATGGATTTTGGATCTTCAACTTCTGAGAGATTTCCTTGGGATTGGCACACCTGATTCGATCTCAACCTCTTCTCTTTGTTTAGCCTGGTTGATCCAGTAAACTCTCACTAGATCCACCTTCCTCTCCCTATGGTCAATCCAAGTGCTATAAAGGAGAGGCCATCCATGAGCCAAAGGGGGGACTACTTGGGGCATCAAACCTATGATCCTAAAGTATTTGCAGAGATAGCTAAAGGGAGGAAGCTTTGGAGCTGGAGGTGACTTGGACATCAAGGAACTCTTTGTAAGTGTCTGCAAGTTTCTAATCAATAATAACTTTTCTTGTTTCCCACTTTGTGTGTATTACATTTCAGTCATTGACATGAAGTGTATTCAATAGAATTTAGATCTAACTTGTATTTTAAGGTATTTGGAAGATCGTTTGTTTGTCTTTGTTTGATCTTGATAGGTCCAACTTAGGAGCTTCAAGACTAAAGACGAAAGCAGGACAAACGTCTGATTTAAGGTGAGTGGCATTCACCCTCCACTTTCAAATACGTTTAATCTTGATGTATGAGTTTGATTTATGATTTCAAGGGTGCATTTGTTACGAGTTATCTTAGGTTACTTTAGTTTAAGCTAAGAGAACCTCTTCTTACCCGTAGGAAGAAAGTTCTACCACAACTTTCTCTTAATTAACCTTAATCATCTATATGAACATTATTTGTTATCTATACTATTCAAGCTTGAGAGTGTAGTTACTCCATGACAATGATAATGATTAATTTACTTATCTATGCAATCATTCACTCTAAGGTAAAGTAATAAGAATTCAATATCTCCTTTTGTAGGGTTCTACATATAGAAGTTAATCATATGATATTCTGTGATCACAATCATATGACAAAATACTTCTATTATACCACCAACAACCTTCATATACTTATTTTCCACATCATTATTACTTTTATGTCTAATTGAAACTTGTAAGCTCCTTAATCCCTAAGATTATAGTTATTGGCTTCAAAGTAAAAGATTACTTTCTTTAACCAAATATTGTTCAACCTTTTCAAAAAGGACACCACATTATAACTTAGTCAAACAGTATGAAATTGTATATTGTCATACTTAACTATTGATGGATAAGAAACATCTTCATAAGCCAACCAATGCTTTCTTGAAACAATACATTCACTTAAAAGTAACTTGTTATATTAAAGAGGAATAAGTTCCCTATGTCCTTATTTAGAATTGCAAACCTACTAGATAACTTGTAGCATTATATGAACATATCAATATATTTATTACCATGTACATTACCTATTAAGCTTATGAACAATGTGAGTAACTTCTTCTTAAACCACTCTTTAACTAATCATAACTACCTTTCATGTATGAACTAATCATCGCATAGAGATAGTGAAGTACTTTCATTTCCATAGACTTAAAGTGGCTAAGTATATGCTTTCATCAACCATATAATATATTTTGCAACTTCTATCAATATAATTTGACAAGATGAGTTCCATAACAATTACTAATAATTTCCACTTTCCAAATTATTAAGATCATATTTATGTATAAGGATTCTAGTGTACAATTTAATCAACCAAAAACTATAATCAAGTAGTTAAGAGTATATCAATGCGTTTATCCATAGCCAAGGCTTCTTAAACATAATTAAGAAACTATTTCATATTCTAAGAACAACTAACTATTTACTTTATAATCTAATCATTATTTATAGCCATGGAATTATAATACTATGAGAAAATGAACAAAAGGACTTGGTTAATGATTATTTATAATTTAGTAGAAAGATTGTTCACACATTTACATCTATTCATTTATCTCAACACATAAGCATAGAACTTTATAAAAATTGAGGAGTAATAATGGTATAAATTGTGTAGAAGACTTATCTTATTAAGTTAGAGTTGTGCATCTGGTGCAATTGAAGGCTTGGCTGCAACTTTCCACTCAATCTTTTGGTTCTTTGTCCAGCATCTATTCCTTTCATCGGGAGGCCACCCCTGAATTGGGAAACAAATTCACTAGAGAAAAGGCTAACCAAATATTTTATCAAGATTCATCAACTTGACTTCTATGTTTAACCCATGGCTACAACTAACAAACAAGTTATATTTTGTACTGATAAGTTCAATATCATAAAAGATAAGCTTGGTTACTCAAACAACATAGTCTGATTATATTACTAGATTTCTTTGACTCTCAAATTATTCATTCAAGCATTCAACTTTTGAATAAAAGGATTTGGTCCCTAAATCATGGGATTTATAGTAAAGTTGGCTCTTAATCAAATTTAAAAAAAAATAGGACTATTGCGTTCCTCATATATCTAATAAGACTTTGTGTTCTTTTTACATAAAGAATAGTTTCCCTGCTATCCACCGTTACCCATATATCTAGAAAGGGACTTGGCTCTCCCATAATAATCGAGTTCTTAGAGTGGATTCTCTCAACGCCGAGCTTCCTCGATCCATATCCCCTCCTTATCTAGGATTCTCTCATAATTATCACCGAGACAATTTCCAAGAAAACTTCTTTACAGTGGATCTTCCAAGTGAAACATATGTATTCACCACCAACCAAACCAAAAAAAATCCATCAATGCAAAGAAGGCGATTTATTTGATGAATGCCCCTCAATCAAATGATTCGAATCCTTTTTTATGAGGGAGAAACCCTAACGACCCTCCTTAACCATCATTTAGCTTTTAATTTTCTTTTTTATTAAAATATATTGACTACTCTTGTCTAAAGGAGTTCGCCTTTCTTCGGTTCATATAAAAACAACAATTAAATTTCTTTGTATTATAAATGTATATAATATATTTAAATTTCCTTTTTAAACAATAATATAATTATTATAACAAATTTATTTATCTATGTTCATATTATAAAAGCAAAATATTAGTTTGTATAAAATTAACTAAAAAGATGATGTTTATATAGAAATATCTCTCCCACCTTATACCCGAGGTGCTTATAGTAAAAAGGAGAAAACCTTAGGTTCTTTTTAATGATCATTTTCTTATCATCCTTTGCCGAGGCTAGGATATTAATATTATTTAGAATAATTATCTAGTTTTACTTACGATCATTTAACACTAATTATCTTTATGCTAATAGGTAGGTCATAGGAGCTTGTTATTACCTTGCGGTGAATAACAACTCCTTCAGCAATCTTAGCTTACGACAAACAACCACTTTCTCTTAGAAGAAAAACCTATAAACTTAGCTTCTCAAGTGAAAATCCATAGTTCACTCTTCTTCGAGTGCCCGCGACTCCAATATGACACTTGTCATCAATAACTTGAATTCTCATGACTTCCCAGCCATCAACCTCTTCCCCTAGTGGATTCGTTTGCCCCCATTGTTTAGTTGCGTCAAGCCCTTCAGTCTACTAAGTCTACAAATTCAAATTACAACTTAGGAAAATTAATAACAATAATTATAAAGTTTACTGGAAGGGCCTTGGCCTTGATCTCCTCACCAGGAACTAGTGCACGGTTACACTTTATACTTGCATTTCAGTTACAGAATGATCGGGGTAACAGAGGGATGTTACACATTCAATGGGCTATGGATGAAGACCTGGTGCGGGAATGATGTCCTTTGTCTCTGTTTTTAGTTTTATATATGTTTTTTTGTCGAAATATATGTGGGCAATTTATCAAAGTATACTCTGTTAGGGGAAGTAGGATAGTATTTGGGAAACATTGTAGTTTTGTTTATCAATCTAAGCAGTATGTAGACAAGGACTATATGGATATATCTTGCACAAACATATTTGTTAAACTTTTTGATGCCCTGGGTGATATGTAAATCATGTTTTATAATATAAATATACTTCTCGTTCCTATTAAAAAAATGGGATAGGAGCGTGTGGGTGATGTCCCGCGTATCCCTGATCAAATAATAATACCATGTATTCATGATGAGAGAGGTGGGGGATAAAAGTGGGCCTTAGACTTAGGGGATGCAGTTAAAAACAATAGCCCCCTCATTTTCCAAGTATTCACCTTGTTGTAGATCACTTCCTTTCTTGGCTTGGTTGTTGGCTAGGCTATTTAGTTCTCTCAGAACATTAAATCCCTACACATGTTGGAAGCTGTGAATAATGTTATGGATTTGTAACATACTTCTTTTGAGTTGTATGTCGCATGAAGTGCGCTTCTATCTCAAATACCTGATTATGATCATAGAGTCTCCTACTACCATGAGGATTCATATTGCTCTTTCACTAGCTTTTGTGAATCCCTTCCATAGTGCAAGAACCTCGGCTTGGTTGTTTGTGGTGTTTCGAATGCCCCAAGCATATGAAAGTAACTTATTTCCTTCGGGGTCGAACCCCCCCCCCCCCCCCTCGCCCCTTCCACCCCTAAATTTGAAAAAAAAACCATTTAAAACCCCAAAAAAGTGGAATTTTTTCGAGGTGGGGTCACTTTTGGAATTGTCTCCAACCACTTTCCCCACTTTTTCTCCTTCCCTCCTTGTGTGTTTGTCACTTAAAGAATTGTCGAGACGCTCATTTAAGTGATGGGTGTAGGGGAAGCCCCCTCTAGCCCTCCATATCCACTATTCATTATTCAAATGAGTTGAAATTTGGTGTGGGGGTAAATTCCCAAAATTGACCCCCCTTATCAGAAAATCAACCCCCCTCTCCCCCCCACCAAATTCCACTTTTTGTTTTTATTGTTGTAAATGTTTATTTTATTTTTGTTTTCCTTTTTAATTTTTTATGCAATATATATATATGTATATATATATATATATAAAGGTTCTTATAAAAAGAACACATAATTAAAAAAAGTTTTAATTTGTTTTTTTTTAATTTAAAAAAAAAAAATCTTAAAATTTATTTTTTGTTTTAAAAAAAGAGAGGACATGGTTTCTTTAAATGTTTTTTTAATTGTGTGTGTGTGTGTGTGTGCGTGTAATGTACCTAATCAGGATTTTTGGGATCTATTAACTCAATTGCAAAGAACAAGTCAGAAAAGGTTCAAAATTAGTAACTAGTATTAGGCTAGAATTGTCAAAACTAGTTCTTGGCACAATTAAACCCTCCCACTCCTTCCCAAGGTGGAATTTTTGGATTTTGTGTGACTGAGATCATATCTGCAGTAGCTTAGACACAAGGGGATAATATAACTTCAGAATCCTTTGCACAAAGTACTGGGACCATTTATGGTTCGACAACAACTGTCATTGAAGTCTACTCCAAAGCTTCCTAGGTACACCAGCATATGAAAACTAGATCCTTCCACTAACTTGGGATGAAATAAGAAGCTACATGGCATGTGTTCAAACCCCAAACCTTCTATCAGACTTCAACATTATAGTTCATACCTGGTTTGGTGAAGTTTGGGATCACAGAGAAGATTTGGGAATACCGGGACTACACAACTAGTCAATATTTAGGCTTTTCCAAATGGAATAAAGGACCATGAAATCGACAAATCTAGACATGGATGATGTTCATTATGATATTGATTGACTACAGGAACTGAAAGAATTCAATTTCACTAATCATAAGTTTAATTATTGAAAACTAGACAATTTGGAAGCAAATCTAGAGTAGGTTTTGGAAGATGAAGTAAATATAAAACTTTGGCATTGCAAAAGTTTTATATTTACAGTCATCAAAAGCTTAAAATTACAGTCATTACATCATATATCATTCAAAATGCATTTCAGAAGAGGCTCAATCTTAGCATCTTTTCATTAGGAACAACTAGCATTAAGAATAATTGGAAAACCTCATAGATTCGAACTATTGGCTTCACAAAGCTCGTTATGGATCTGGAATTAGACTTGATGCAACTTTAGGATGTACAATAAAATCATTGACAATGGCTGAATTCCATCATCCAAGCATCTAACTGAAGATTAAGCTAGTGGAAGCAGCAGGGGAACATCTCCCAGCTGTGACTAGGGGCACACCTCCCAAGTCAAATTGAAAGCTCAAGAGCTATCAACTTCAAAACATAATTTGCCAAAATATGTGAAATGGAGTTGTAATCCTCATTTTATAAACTTCTCCTTCATAATTGATCTTATCTTCCTTCCTTTTAGGACTCGCCATCTATGAATTCCAATTTAGAGATGAGTGGGGCTTCTTTGGCAAGTTGCTTTTGCATTTTGGACCCACTTGCCTCATGAATTCGCCCTACTTGGCTAAATTTAGCCTTTGTTGCTTTCCTTGATCCTTTTTCCTTCTTTCCTACTTTAGCCAATCTCTCTTATCTTCAAAAATTAGGAAATATCTCTATACTTTTTTTGTGCCTTCATGAGCAAGTTTAGGACTTGTTTCTTTCTAAAGTTTTTCATTTTTGCTTTCTGCTTTACCTACTTTATCTTGCTTTACTGCTTTATCCTGCTTTACTACTTTTAGTCTACTTTCTTGCTTTTACTACTTTATTATGTTTTTCCACTGCTTTTCTTCTTTAAGCCTACGTTTCTTGCTTTTATTGCTTTAGTTTGATTTTCCAATGCTTTTCTACTTTGCACTGCTTTTTCTACTTTTTTGCTTTCTACCAGCTTTTCCTTGCTTTATCTAGTTTCCTTCTTTTTCATGCTTTCTAGCCTTTACTACTTTATTCTAACTTCCTTCTTTGGCAAGCTTCTTATGGACAAAGTCTTATCTCCTATGCACCCTCTTGGCCACATAATCATTAACATTTATCCAAACATTCCTTTATTCATGAAAATAAAAATACCATGGATCATCAAAAACATTAGAAATATTAAATTTTCCTAGCTACTAATGCCTTATTCAAAATTAATCCCAACAATTAATGTTTGCTTCTCCTAAACCCATAGGGACTGGGTGGGCTAGGGACTTGGTCAAATGGTCACGTAGGAAGGGACATGATTGTTTGTGTGTGTACTTTCCTTGTTTTTTTCTTTTTCTTTTTTTATGATTTTGTTTACAAATCATTAAGCGTTTAGGCCATGGTTTTAAAAATGTTTCAATTTTAAGCTTGGAAAAAAGCGGTGATGTCAATAACACACTTTTCGATTTGGGGATTGATTTTAAGATTTTGGTTGCAAGGGTATCATTTTTCAAGGTCATGGTTTCAAAAAAGATGTAATTTTAACCTTGAAAAAAGGAGGATTCCTACTGGGACCACCATTTATCGATTTGGTGGTTGATTTTACGATTGATTGCAATAGTACTGGTTATTAAGGTCATGCTTTCAAAGAAGTTGTAATTTTAACATGAAAAAAAGGGCGTTGATATTGGTGCCAATTTTCAATTCGAGGGATGATTTTAAGTTTTTTCTTGGAAACATAACAAGGTTTTTGAGGCCATGGTCATGAAAGCTGGTCATTTTAACCCCCCCCCCCCTCCAAAAATGGTGCTACTAGTGGCACCACTTTTCGATTCAAGGTTGATTTTGAGGATTTTGTAAGAAACATTCTGAAGTTGTTGAAGTCATAGTTGCAAAAGGTTGTATTTTTATCCTTAATAAAGAGGGTGAGATCAATAGCAACACTTTTCATTTTGGGGGTTGATTTTGGTGTTTTTGACTAAAAACATGGATTTTTAAAGCTAGAATTATAATTTTGAGGTCACAATTCTTGTTAAGTGGGTAACTGTTTAAAGATGCACCATCCACTGTTGGAATATTTTATATTCCTTGGAAGGCAATAATTTATTTGTATTATGTTGGAAGATATCCACAATCTTATTTAAAAGAGTAATACATTTGTCTCATATTCATTATGGTAAAATATACTCTTGATATTTATTATTATATAAAGAGATGTTATTATGGAGAATTATATTATCCCACATGTAATATGTGAGAGTAATTCCTCCTCATCTCTTGGTATATAATAGAGTCAAGGGAGTCTCTCTCATTCATTCATGAATCATCCACTCTTCTAGTGTGGATCATCCATTTGTGGATCACTTATCATGATCCTTCTATATTGTATTGGGGTTATTGGCATTGCTATCTTGTAAGCTTGAGGGAGATATTCTAGAGATGATAGAAGACTACCTTCCTGTGGACGTAGCCCAATTGGGTGAACCAAGTATATCTGGTGTACTCTTTTCTCATGTTCTCTTTATGTTATTGTTGATATATTATTGTTTTTGCATAGATAGGTAAGCTAGTTTACTTAGATCCATATCTCTGACATGGTATCAGAGCTTGTTGCTATGATTTAGCACCTTCTATTGTTTTCAAACAATATTTTATCATTTGGGCATTGACTATTTCTTGTAGATTTGCTTTCTATCTGGTAGCCATTAGGCTTCTCTTTAGATCTGGGCATATTTCTGTAGTTTTTTATTTTTAACCCTAACCTTGTGTATATTTTTGCAGAAATTTTTCAAGGGTTTCTTGATGTTTTTTTGTAGATCTATATGATTTTCTGATTCTCCTCAAGGAGATCTATCTTCTGGTTGTCAACACGACAATTTTTTGTCCAAGTTTGGTAGACTTTGTGCAGGTTTCCGTCTTCAGCAGATTCGGCACTATTTCCGGCCTCATAACTCGGTCAATTTTTATTATAACCTGTTTTTGGAACTGGAAAAGTTGTTCTGGATCCACCTACGTGGACATAACAAAATTATGGGCCTTCCGGTTTCCAAAACGACAACTTTGGTCCAAGTTTGGCAAACTTTGTGCAGGTTTCCGTCTTCGGCAAATTTGGCATTGTTTTCGGCCTCATAACTCGGTCAATTTTTATCGGAATTTTTATTATCACCTATTTTTGGAATTGGAAAAGCTGTTTTGGATCCACGCGCGGATAGAACATAATTCTAGGCAATTCTGAGTACTCAATCCAAGGGTTGTAAGTAAAAGTTTCTCTTTCCTTTACTATTTTTCTAACTGTGTTTTTTTTCAGATTCAGATCAATACGGTAAAATATTTAAGTTTTTTGTTATTCATCTTTTTGCATTTAGGTTTTGCTTCTAATCATGTTCACTAAGAGATTATTTCTTGTTCTTGGTATATATTTGTCTAACATTTCTATATGGAAACTTTGGCATCTTTCAAGGGAATGGATCTCTAGTATTTTGTCATGATGATAGCTATAAACCATTTAATGTTTAATATGTTAACAAGATACTTAATAACTAATTTGTTCTTTTTTACCATATTTAATCATGTTGATTTCTAATCATGTCATCTTTATAAAATCAATTTTATAAGAACAATCTTATATGCGTTATCTTTTGATCATTATTTGTTTTATTTATATGTTATTATTGACTTTTGTGTAAAAGCAATTTCATTATTTCATAAGTAATATCTTTATGATCATTATATGCTCTTGTTAATTAATTCCTTGAGTAAAGTCGATTTTTTTTAAATCTATGTGATATCATAATTTTTTTTTTGGCTTGTCATAAGTTATTTAGTTGGGATATAATTTATTTCTCATGTATTGCAGAGATTGTATCTAGTTCCTGTGCTATTTGTCTCTAACATTCCTATACGGAAGCATTGACATGTGTTGTTTGTCTCTAACATTCCTATATGGAAGCATTGACATTTCCAGGGCATTTCATCTCTTGCATATTTATATAGTGTTAACAAGAAATAAACCCATGACTAAGACCATTAGTGACTTGTCATTTCATAATTTATAAGTGATATCATGAGTTGATCATAATTTGCTATATGTTGATCATATTAAATATTTTGATTTATTTTCATGTCATGTTTATTTCGATCATCTTTTACTCAATATTTATATGGTTTTGAGCAATCTTATAATCTTGAAATATTTATCATGAGCACCTTGTTCATGTTGTAATGGGATTTCTATTCTTATGATTGCAGAGGTTATCTTGTTCTTACTTGTCTCTAACGTTCCTATATGGAAGCATTGACATTTTCAGGGCATTCATCTCTTGCATATTAACATCATACTAATAAGAAATGCACATATGCTTAATATTAGTTGCTTGATGACTAAATTTTCATATATTTAAGTGAAATCTTGGGCTCACTATTTACATGTTGTGGCCGATACTTAATGTGTAAAAGTAACTTCATTTTCCTTAATGAGCAATTTAATATTTTATTTGATCATATTATGTTGCCATCTCTTTTATATGATGTTTGCTAACCTTTGGTGTATAAGCATTTTCATTTATGTATGAGCACCTTTGTTTTATGATCTTTATATGCTTTAATCTTGGAAGTTCTTGTGCAAATCAATTTTATGTTTAGGCTTTCACCTTATTCCAGAAATAATGAAGCACCATCTTTTACTGTTAAAGTCATGATGTTCATCTGTATGATATCATTTTCGATGTGTAGACCATTGGGGTCTTGTTCCTTCAATGTTTGAGGTATTTTACAGATATTTCTATTTGCACCTTGATTGGAAGAATGTCTGCTATCCGCATGTGTATTGGCCATTTGGGTATTTTTACACTGTTGTGGTGTTCTTAGCCACATGTTCTGTTGTATCAGCCGTCAGAAGGTATCTATACACTGGTGTGGATGTTATATCAGATTTCTTCAGCTATCAGTTATGGTTGTGATGCTTCTTGTGGTGATCTAGGCATCTTGTGGATCTAGTAGCCATGTTGGATTCTCTTTAGATCTAGGCACCTTGTTGTTGGATTGCGTCACATGTTATCAACATCTTGTGGATCTAGTAGCCATGTTGGCTTCTCTTTAGATTTGGGCATCTTGTTGTTGGTATTTCATCGTACAACCTAGTTCGTGTGCAATTTCATGATTCAGTGAGAAGCGGTTGTTCTTCATCAAATTCCATCAACTGAAATGTTCTTCTTTTGCAGCTTTGGTTCTTCTGAAAGTTGTCATCAAGGGGGAGTAGTAATGACTCCTTCCTTCCTTGTTAGTAGGATTTTCTCCCAACCATTGTTAAGAGGGAGTGTTGGAATATTTTATATTCCTTGGAAGGTAATAATGTCTTTGTATTATGTCGGAAGATATCCACAATCTTATGTAAAAGAGTAATACATTTATCCCATATTCATTATGGTAAAATATACTCTTGATATTCATTATTATATAAAGAGATGTTATTATGGAGAATTATATTATCCCACATGTAATATGTGAGAGTAATTCCTCCTCATCTCTTGGTATATAATAGAGTCAAGGGAGTCTCTCTCATTCATTCATGAATCATCCACTCATCCAGTGTGGATCATCCATTTGTGGATCACTTATCATGATCCTTCTATATTGTATTGGGGTTATTGGCATTGCTCTCTTGTAAGCTTGAGGGAGATATTCTGGAGATAATAGAAGACTACCTTCCCATGGACATATCCCAATTGGGTGAACCACGTATATCTGATGTACTCTTTTCTCTTGTTCTCTTTCTGTTCTTATTGTTGATATATTATTTTTTTGCATAGATAGGTAAGCTAGTTTAGTTAGATCCATATCTCTGACATCCACAAGGATCTACATCAAGCCACTTTAAATTGGGCTCTACTTTGAAACACCTTGCACAAGACTCTCCAAAGAGCCACTTTAAATTGGACTCTACATTAAGTCATCTTGCACAAGTCTCTTTATGGACCCACTTTGCACAAGACTGTACATTGAGCCATATTACATATGACTCTACATTTGGATACCTTGCACAAGACTCCTTATGGGACAACATTGCACATGACTCTCCAAAGAGCCACCTTAATGAGTGATGCGCACCAATGGATAGATAATGATCTCAAGAGTTCTTCAATATATAGGCCTCAATGGTGAAAATACCACATCACATAATGGATACAAGATAATAAAATGCTCACCTACCTAGTCACTCGGTTTCCTACATTGAATGACAAGGAGCCACATAAATTCTCCACTAAAAGACATCGGCAAGTCTAATGATGCCTCATTACATGTATATAAATGTTGTTACATACAATGACTTTAAATGATAGTACAATTGTAATGGCATTAAGTACTTCAACAAACTATGTGGCCACTAAACAACTAAATGTGCCACTAAAGAGACCCAATAAATTTAATGATGCCCCATTACATAAATGTTCCACAAATGCTGGATTTATATGTCATAATTGTCATTATAATGACATTGAGTACATAAAAAAAATTGGCCATTAGACAACATTAAAACATATTCTAACAAACACATGGAAAAATTCAAGCAAACAAATGAAAAGGGAATTTTTTGTTAGCAATGCTTTGTCGGGTTGTTGAAAATGGGCATCCCATACAACTCCCACTAGGGTTCAAGTCCCAACAAGTGACATGTTTGCACTTGTGCTTGTTCTTGCCATTGTCGATGTGTGTTGGCACAAGAAACAATGATTGGAACCAAGTTAAAGTATTGTGTGACTTTAGAAAAATATATACCCCCCACTCATCACTGTTTAGTTGAAGCGTATTTGAATTAAATGGTGCTAATGGATTCCCAGATAATGTTAAATATGGGTGTGTTAGCCTCACTGTGTTAAGAGAAAGCTTAGTTCAAAACAAAGTGAATCTTTTAGCAACAAGGTGCTAAGATACTTGTCCACTACCATGAAAATAAATTCAAATGAAAGCATGGCTTATTGTAATGTCCCTTTTTGGAAAAAATAGGCACACTATCACAAAATATTTCAATAGAGGCTTAAAATTTTAGACAGTGGAAGCATTCTTTCTCAAAACCCTCATTGACAATAAATTTCACATTGATTCCATGGTTATGAGACAACTGAGGCAACTCTAGGAAAGTGATATGGAGAATCTGATTGGATTGAAAATATAATATATGTGGCTTCTTAATATTATGTGGCTGAGGACTTTTTACAAACACTTCACATACATCCTCCCTCAATACTTTGTCTAGTTTCGAAACTAGGAAAACTAGGAAACTAGTCTTCCTTTGTCTTGTTCCAAACACCTACACACCTTTCCAAATTTATTCTGGAAGGACCCTATTGATTTTAAAACATCCTAACAGACCTCAAACACTCAATGGTCAGATCAGAAAACCCCTTTTCACATGTTATTCAAGTCTGCTCAAATTTGGCCAATTTTGAACCTTGGACTAGTTAAACCCCAAACTATCCCAAATGCTCCCAAAGAATCTTGAATTCTGTCTAGAAGGGATTGAGGGGTCTTAGGACATCCTAATACAGATTTAGACACTCATACACTTATTGAAGACATCCATGTCTTGCATTTACCAAGAAGGAGTGAAAGGGGAAATTACTAGGGAAATTGATGTTAAAACCCCAACTAGTCTTGGACCCTTTTGGATTCTCGAACACTGTACGAACTTACCTAATTTATGAACAGAGACTTGGTATGGATTAAGGACCTCATTTACAACCAAAATAAATCATTCATCAATATCAATAACTGGTTAGTGCGCCCTTCAAACATATAGTGGTAAAACATAGACATTGCTTGGAAAATTGTGAACAATGAACTTGGAATTTGTTGCAGAAAATCAAATCAAAGGACCAAGGGGATTGAAAAGACTAAATTGATCATAAAAATTACATCATATTCTTCTCTAAAAGCTTCAAAAACTTTGAGTAATTCTAATATAAAACAGATGCAAAACTACTCCAAAAAGTCCATATGAAAGTACAAGGGAAACTAGCTCAAATTGATGGTTTGCTTGGAATGTTTACATAAAAGACATGGAACTTCGAGCTATGGCTCAATTGTGCAAATAAATATAGTTCTATACATAATATATCATAACAATGGAGTCACAAAATAATCCTCCACAAATTTCATACAACTATGAGTGCACCATCAACAATAGAACATGGACATTGAGAGAAGAGATACTGGAGAAAGACATAAGAGATGAAATCAAACTATAGAGGGACTCAAACCTACAAAAAAACCCTTCATTAATCTCTTATAAGAATTCTGAATGGCCTCTCCTCCAACCAACTTGGATAGGAATCTTTCGCCTACGAAATTGGTTCAATAACAGGGAAGGTAAACACCCATCGTGCATGGACAAGCTAAAGCTCTCCCAAATTGCAAAGATGCAAATGAAAAATCACCAAAATCTGACCCAATTAAATTTGATCCTATTTTAATAACCTCCTTGGCCTCCTTTCCCTCCAAGAAACTCGAATTTCCCTCATCTTGGTGCATTAACTCGAATTAGTGTTAATCTCGATTGTTACATTAACCCAAGTGACACTTGTCTTGATTTTTCTTGATATCCTTCATGAATTTCGACTTGGAATCATTCATGAAGATTCCTTGGGCCTCACACACCTCATGCGCCCTATTTGGGTCTATCTTTAGCTCTTACATGTCATAAATTTCATAGAATTTGTCATACTTTCATAATAGTTGTAAGGGAATCTATCATAATTGTCATAAGGTGTCATAAGGTGTCATAGGGTTGTCATAGAATCTGTCATTGACTAAAAATAACCCTGTGACTTTTCACCTTCCCCATGGGAGTTACTTATCCCTCCAAATTATAATTTGAGGATGGTGTCATGTGTAAAGGAGGAATATTCCCTCATGTGGACCCCACATATCCACTTATGCGCCCCCAAGTCCAACTAGGGCCCCATGCCACTTCATTTTGGAGCAATTAATGATTTTTCCGTAATTTATTGGCCTATTTTCCACCATCAATTTGGAATTATGAATTTCCATGAGAAAATATAGGCCTTGGAGTTAAATATCAATATTTTAATTTTCCCACATAACCCTTAAGAATTGGATAGGCCAACTTAATTGTTTATCTAAAAATTATTTAATTGGGGACATTACAGTCCACCCCACCCAATATTGCTTGTCCTTAAGCAATTTCAAACATGGATGTTGAAGAACCTACTTTCCTTCCAAAACCTTACTTCCAACCTATTCCAAAAATCAGTTGAACCTTCATACTTGCACTGAGCTTTCCAACTTAACTCTTGCCATCAATCCATGATTGAACTTTCTTGGAACACTTCCTTACAACATAGAGTTTTAATTTACAGAACAACCAATTTTCCTTAGCTGCAATTTGAGTAGTGGCACTCATGTGCTATAATTGTCTGTTTCCAAAAGTAAAGAGATGTGGATTTTTCATATTGATATCTCATGTGACATCACCACTAAACACCAAAAGATTAATTAAATTGCTCAAAACAAAATTTGCACAATTAATATTTATCTCCTTCATATTTTGGAAACCTTTTTTGAACTTTCAACTCTTTTGCTCACTGTATAATTCTTTGAAGTTGCCACTAAGTTGCCAAACTTTGAGTTTTCAAGATTCCAAGAAAATTTCAAAGAGGAACCACCATGCTTGTTGCTGCACTACTCTAATTACTATCACCTTCTCAAGTGGTGGCTCAATCTCCCATATTGCTTGTTGCCCCCAAAATTGAAACCAATGAGACCAAAAATGATCCCAGGGTCCCAAATGATCATGATACATGCATGGTGTGAAATGTCTACTATGAAATGCCATGAACACCAAGCATGTGAAAACAGAATCCATCTCTAAAAAGGTATCCCACATAGGAAATTGGAACACTTCTATGCAAATATGAACTCAAACAACTGAAGGTTAGTTTTCTCTCTCAAACCAACAATCGAACTGTTGCTCCAAGTGAGCTGAAACCAAGCAATGCCAGGATCCCATTGCTTGTATTGAAATCCAACTAGGAGTGCTCTCCAACCCATACCATCAGGCAAGAGAATGCTTGGATCCCACTTCCTTGTATGCATCCTTCCAAACATCATGATCAACAAGAAGAGTATATCATCATGAAGGATGGAAAAATCATAATACACTGGTGGAAGTTTATCACTTCGACTACAAAACAAAATTTATGTGCAACTGTCCCAAAAAGAATGCAACCCTGGAATGTAAGGCCAAATCAAATTGAGTATCTTCAAAAATGCATGAAAGTTCACATCATTAGGACTCATGCTCAAATGACATAAAAAGGCATCATCAAAGAACCATGGATGCCCATGCAACTGATTCCAAAATAAAAATGTTGTGTTCATGAGGTCTCTACAAATGCAAGAAAGAATTTCACCTTTGGGGGTGCTCAACTACAACATGTGTCTACCCACCCAATCAATGGATGAATAAGCACTCCAACTGAATGGTCCAAAAGGAAAGCTTAAGGCTTCCCCAAGTGCACATATCCAATGGCTCAACTTTCTGCCATTGGTTCCACTCAAATGGTTCAAGTGGATGAGCGAGGCACCAAAGGATGCAAGTGAATGCCTCTACTACTAATGAAAGGGATTTGGTGATTTCATCAATCCATCACAAACAAATGTGGGAGACTCCTGCTCCTCATGTGGCACCAATGAAAAGACACCTTTCACCCAATTTCCATCCCCAATTGATGTGGTTGAAAAAGAAGTAGGGGGTGAAGAACTGTGAACCAACCTTACCTATTTGCAACTCTTACCCATCAAACTTTTGAATCCATATTCTCCATCATTGGTTGTTCCAACTGTTGTGAGATCATGTGCCTCCTCCAAGGCTCTACAACTCTCACCATGAGGAAGCTCATAATCCCTCTGAACAAGAACAAGTGCTTGGCTTCCTTCTTGTTTGAATGTAGCCTCTTCAAGAACCTGCATATTAACATGTACCTAATGTTCCACCATCACATGAGGTTCCTCCTTTGTAACATAAATTATTTCATCCATTCAATGACTGTCTGATATGGAGGAGGGTGTAAAGAACCTTTGCAACCTCTCTTGAAGTTGCTCAATCTGCACCGTAGATTTTTGGAGTGCATTTTGGGTGGACTCCAACTAATTTGAGAGCTTTCCATTCTCTTTTGCATCCTTCAAGGTTATTCCGTGATACAAACCAACAAGCTCAATTAAATAATCTTTATCAAAAAGAAAATTCAAAAAATTACCTTTGGTGTCCAACATTTCCTTCTAGATTTTCTCCATGTCTTCAGGGGAATATTTCTCCTCCACACACCAACAAAATTTTGAAACCAATGCATGTGTGTCATGGAGAGTCTTCAAGGCCTCTTGAATCCTTTTTTCATCCATCTTCAAGGACCCTGCAAGAAAATGAGGTTCTTGCAAATGAACCTCCTCTCCTTCTTCCTTCTTGCTTGGACCAACTTCATGAAGTTCAAGTGGTGATGGGGAAGTTAATCTTGGTTCTTATTCAACTACTACAAGGTCTTCATCTCCATGGTAAATGGAACTTTGGCTTTCAACAACTCCTTCAAAAGTGATCTCTATGTCACCAACATAGAGGTGTGAGAACCCATCAATAGTTACTCCTTCAGAGTTCAAGCATCCATCAATAGATTCTCTCTGATCCATGTACAAAGTAGATTGTGTCTCGAAATGATCTTCAGTAGTTTCAATGGAATATTCTTCATGCTCATGTGATGTTTCTTCATCTTTTTCAGAGTCACTTGGGAGTGACTTTTGATCCTCTTCATGTAATACTTCTTCTGCTTCACCACCTACAGAACTAGGTGGCTCATGGGTCTCCTCAATGTTTGTGGATGGTTGATTGTTCCTTAATGAGTTCACATCTGCACTCTTAGGCCTATATCCAAACACCCAATCAACAAAGTCTTCAAAAGGAATGGCCTTTTGTGTCTTTCCCATCAAAGCAAGATATTCCTGATATTGTTGAGGCAAAGTTTTACATGTTGCTTTCAATCTTTCTAATTCATTCATAGGATTAGCCTTTGGTGGTATGGCACATACATCTTCATCATACACAGGGTCATAAGAATAACCCTCATCCCTTATGAAATCGTAATAATTGATTCATGATGGCACCTCTTCCTCATACCATTCAGATTCTTCTTCATATTGCTCACAATCATCTTCATACTACTCATAGGAGTCATCATAATAGTAACACATGGCTGCAAATTCTTCTTCAATGGATGATCTTAATGCACAGGTGCAAGGAACATGCTATGATACCACTGTAATGTCCCTTTTTGGAAAAATTAGGCTCACTATCACAAAATATTTTAGTAGAGTCTTAAAAATTTAGACAGTGGAAGCATTATTTCTCAAAACCCTCATTGACAATGAATTTCACACTGATTCCATGGTTATGAGACAACTGAGGCGGCTCTAGGAAAGTGATATGGAGATTTTGATTGGATTGAAAAGATTATATATGTGGTTGCTTAAGATTATGTGGCTGAGTAATTTTTACAAACACTTCACATACATCCTCCTCCAGTGCTTCGTCTAGTTTTGAAACTAGGAAAACTAGGAAACTAGTATTTCTTTGTCTTGTTCCAAACACCTCCAGACCTTTCCAAATTTATTCTAGAAGGACCCTATGGGTTTTAAAACAACCTAACAAACCTCAAACACTCAATGGTAGAATCTTAAAACTCCTTTTGACATGTTTATTCAAGTCTGCTCAAATTTGGGCAATTTCGAACCTTGGACTAGTGAAACCCCAAACTGTCCCAAATGCTCCCAAAGATTCTCGAATTCTATCTCGAAGGGATTGAGGGGTCTTAGGACATCCTAATACATATCTTATAAATGAAAACTGTTATTGGACAATCTACTCGAGCGGACGCAAGCCAGATCTCCCTAGTTCAATGCGAATCTAGAACAAATAAGACAGAACATAAAGCTACTTTCCTAGATCTAGTTAGAGATCGAGTACTTAGACATCTTACCTTCTAGATTGTAGATATTTTTCCTTGTTGTTGCTCCAAGCTCCGCGGTCGTCAGATCCGTAGTTGCAAGAGCTGTCAAAACATGTGGAAACAATACAAGCAATAAAACATGTCTAAACAATAACTAATCTAAGTAAACAGTTAAGGAAGTAAACTACAAACATTATCAACACAATAACATTTGTGGAAAGAGTTTATATTACTGTATAAAATAGGGAAATACAAAGTAGATACATGATTACAACCCAAGCCTTAACGCTACAATCCTCCTCCAACAATCCAAGCCAATGCCTCCAAAGGAAATGTAATCCTCCCAAGAGATGGATAGGGATCACCTAGGCTAATTCCACTAGCATGTAAGTGCTATAGAATTCCTCCCTTTGGAATGGAGAGGGTCCTTGTATTTATAGGACCAAGTGGATAGTGTAGGTTGAGGATCATGGGGAGAGGGCTAAGGGATCCTCCCTTGAGGTTGGGGAACCATAGGACAGCTCACCTAGGATTTAGGGATAAAGATCCACCTCATCCAACTTCTAGAAATCGCTCGAAAGCCACATTTATCCAAATAAACCAACTCCGGTGCAAGCTGCATGAGGGAAACCTGCGCTTGATAGGGAAAATGCAAGTTGTACAAAGACACTCTGCGCCACCGGCGTAGGCTGGCATAATACACTCTGTGCCGGCCCTAGTTGGGTGCTTCTTGCTCAAAGACAATATGAGCCGGCCCAACTAGAAATGTGGTCAAAGGGCATCAACTTGCTCTAAATGGCTTGCTTGATCATGGAGACTTCATGGATCAAGGCATTGAGTTAACAAGGGACTCATGATGATGAGATTTAGGTGTAACAGAATGCCCCCCAAAGCATGAAGCTGGAAAAACAAGACAGGTGAAGTCCTTTGAAAGATAAATGGCAAGGACTTGCTGGTTGGAGGACCCTGCTGCAGTACAACTAACTCATAGGTACTAGTATCACATGACTCACAACATGGATGTCGACCAATACATTGCAGATCCATGGAAGTAAAGACCAGCTAAACATAATCATAGATACTAGACATAATCGTAGATCCATGATGAGATGATAACACAACCACGACCAATACAAAGTTGATCCGTGTAATATAATTCAAACAATCTCCATCGCAACCTGGGTAGAATATGACTTCCTCGTCTTCAAGATGAACCCGAAATGATACGAATCTATCCATGTGATTACAATGTTTTGGAGTCGAACATGGTAGAAACCACTTGATTACCGATCATTAATGTACACAGTTAACAAGTGAGAGGGAAATCACCATTGATGTCGATGATCCCCAAGGTATCATAGTAGATATCACCGAGCGTGAATAAATGAGTTGAGGTCGAACGCCTGATGAAATATTTCAATCAAGAGTCAATTATGTAAACTCATGTTGAAAGTGAGGTAACCTTCCATTGAGGCATGCAGGCCCAAGGTACTCGATTGGTTTCTAGATTCAATCTCTGGATGATGTGTTGAAGTCGACAGGGATGAATCTGTCGAAGGAGGGCCATGATGAATCCCCCATCAACGTCATGAAACTTGATAACAAATGTTTGAAGTAGATTGGATGGTAGAGTAATGTGCAAGAATGACTCAAGGTAGATCGACATGATGGAAGGTGTACTGACTGCAAATTATGAGCAATGAACATCTCTTGAACATGGGCATGGTATGACCACGGTATGACTTGGTAGTATTGACATGACGAGAATGATACCAACCCCCAACGCGACTGATAGTGGAAGAATTCTGTGGATAACCCAAAGGAGTGACATGAATCATGAAATCAGTATGACTAGAAGATAAACGGATGACCCAAGTACTGAATGCAAATGCAAATGAGTACTATGTTCAAGAGCGACGATGTACTTCCATAAATAAAGTGTAACAAAAAATCTTTCCTTTTTCCCCATCATGACTGATGAGTGCCTCACTTGTTTTTTAAAGAGCTTGAGGAGGGTAAATAGATGCTCGATACAGCTCATCTCATAGATGAGTCCAATCCCAGACGTTTTACGAACCTGGGAAAGGAGGGGTTCATCCCATGATGGACCCTTCAATGTTGAATTTTAATGAGTCCATAGAAGGTAAACTCGACGTCATTTCATATTTAGAGAGTCTGAAAAGAACTAAAGAAGACTCCAAAGGTCATTTTTCGTAAAGTTAGCCTCTTCGCCTGGAAAAGGGTAAAACAACGCAAGAGAGGACTCTTCCAGTCATGATTGGCTGGAGTATTCTTTTTTCATAAGTAGTACCCCCTGGTGCGAAAAAGGGGTAAACTATCACCAAGAAGATGATCATTCAAATACTTGTACAAACGTGAACGCATCAAGTTCGCTTGGAAATCTTTTCGTATTTAGAGAGCCTGAAAAGAGCTTAAAGAAAAGACTCCAGGGGGTTCCTTTTTCATGGGAGTTTAACGAGCCCGTAAAAGTTATAAACTATAACTCGGTGACTTATTCTCATTGTTTTACGAGCACGAGAAAGAACAAAGAGTTAGCTCGGTGTCATTAATAATTGAATTTAATGAACGAAATAATGACAAAAGGACACTCTATGAGTTGTTCATACATGAGAATACGCGTGAAAAGACCACAACCACGAAAAACAGGATCAATGTGGTACTTAACTTCACCTGCAAGCTTCAAAACTAGGTCAAAAGGATTAACCGAGTATAAATAATCCCAACTATAGCAAAATAACCCATAACGGAATAAATTAAAAAAGGAATATGCTCTTTTTCAATATAAATAGGGGTAAATAGTAAAAAGAATTACTATTTGTTTTTTACCAAATTGGAGAAGTGTAAAGTGCCATTTGGAGCCGTTTTTCTTTTGTTGATTCCGGGAGTTGTGAACAACCATTTCGGACGTCGTCAGCGACAGGTAACCCTAAACTTGTCCCTTTAACTTTTCAGTGGATTAGAATTTGTTTTTACCTTCATTTAGGTAATTTTTGAGCTCATTGAGTTGGGGGGATTTGCGCTCACTGGCCGGCGCAGGTCGCCCTTTCAGGATCTGCGCCGATGCAGAACCCGAAAGGGTGTTTTGCACCGGCGGCGCATTGTTCAAAAGGGCGGTCTGCGCCGGTGCAAACCGCCAACTCAAACTCAAAACCTACCCAAAGAGAAACTTTCTTGATGGTTGGGAAAAGTTCTAATAGTGTTAAAATAGCCTTCTTAAGAGGTTTGGAGTGAGCACAATGGTTCTTGAGTGGCGGGAACACGAGCATGAGCTCGATGATGCACAAGCATAAAATGATTCGTAATGTATTGCCGCATTGAGAAACTGTGGTTTTCTCAAGTATTTTCGAGTGCCGGGGATGAGGTACCAAGTACCTTTGTTAACATACCTGGTCCAATGGTGGGACCTAGTACAATGGCACTTCCAGATTGGGGAGCACACACTGACCATAGATGTCGAGGACATCTATTTTTTGACAAGGTTGTCCCGTCAAGGAAACCCTATGTCCTTGACCAGATCACGAGGTGGTGATCACTCGGTAGAGGGCATGATCGAGAAGTGGTGTACTTTAGGTACGTCGATGACTGGTGGGAATATTCCCATCAAGGATGTCCAGGACCGGGCCCTTTGGACGATACTCTTTACCATTGTGCGGGTAGCTGGCAGCTGATCTTCTCATCTGGCGATCAAATTGCAAACGATGTAAGATGAGGAGTGCATGACTCCCACTGTGTTCAACTGGTGTGAGGGGCTCCTCACCAGTCTTAGTGATCAGTTGACCAAATTCCAGCGCGGGGCGTTGAAGCAGTTTGGTGGTGGTGTCTTTCATGCTGGAGCGGGTGCCACATTTGCATCCACAGGTGGACCTTGAGGATCGGGATGCATGAGATCCCCACATGACCAGGTGGGAAGAGGTGATGGCTCTTCATGATGGCGGGGGTCCCATCATAATTTTTCACACAGTTTTCTTCACGTGGTTGCAAGGACAGATCCTCATGGTGGTGGACTACCCATACCACGGTACATATTTCAGAGGGGACCCAGACTTGGTGCTTCCCGAGGGAGCGCAGTGGAACGATATCGGTAAGAACAACTGCTTGTGCTTTTTCATTTTATGAATTTATGGATTTTTTTTGGAGTAGTGCTTATGACTTTTACATGTTTCTTACATACGTAGGTCCAGGGCGACCACTTGGAGTCTCTCGCCTTGCGCGGAGAGGGGCAGTACCGGAGGTGGGCCCCATGGTCCATGATTCTCTCGAGGAGCTAGAGGAGGTCGAGGAAAACCTCCAAAGGATGAATTTGGACATTCCAGAGACGGGTGTCCATGACCTACCCCGTTGCTACCAGAAGCCGACGGTCAGAGTATCAGTACGTTTTGGCACGCAGCTTCGAAAAGTGGCGAAGGTGCATGTTTTATGTATATATACTGAAATCTTATGAGCTTCAGATTTTGTAGAGATGACTCTTACTGAAGCTAGCATGCTTCAGACTTTTGTATCAGCACTACCATTTTTGTATCTTGTACTGATTTATATATATACAGACACTATTGACGATTTTATACATCTTGTATTCTATTGGTGATTAATGAGATCTTGTTTACATGTTTTGGTTATACAATGGATAATTTACATGTTATGTCTGTCTTTATATTTTATGAACATGTTATGTGTGTGCAATGTACCAATCTAAAATGAAGTTGGCCATCAAGTCAGCAACTGTATTCATGTCTCGTGGAATGTGCAGGTATTGAACAGATTCAAAGGACCTTTTCCAGGAGACGAACTCGTCGAAAGAGACGAAGAAAAATGGGGTCGCAGATAGTGTAGATCCGATTAAGATGAGAAACCACTAATTGTGAATCCAGGTAGATGACAATGTGGCTCATACCCAAGGAAAGAGTGTCAGTTAGGGTTCTAATCATCGCCTGGTATTCTGCGGCGTATTAGTTGTGTATCCTAGACAACTTCCTCCTGAGCTGATAAGCTTGTCGATGGGAGAATAAAGTACCCAAGCTGTCGAAGCAAGGTTACGGGTATGTCGGCTGGAACCGTCTGCGAATCTGTAGCAGGTTTCCATCTGCACATGCAGATAGAACATGGTATAAGTAGCGAAACAAGATTTAGACACACTAAAACAAAGCATCACACCACACAAAACACACACCATGTACAGTATATACAGAGTACTCATGCGTGAAAAACTAAGGCATAGTACCTCTTCAGGTAGAGTCCATTGCGGGGCTCTCCCAAAGGTATCCCATCATAATCCTCTAGCTCATAGGATCCCTTCTCCAGAACACCCTTTACTATGTACGGTCCATGCCACATGGACTCAAACTTACCTGCCCCCAGATTATCGTGTTTTTGGTCGTATGTGAGAACCAAATCACCCTCGTTGAAGACACGAGGTTTAACCGATCAATTGTAGTGAGATTTTATGCACTTCTTATGTGTCTTGTTGGCAAGAGCAGCATCGTGGCGGGTCTCGTCGAGTTTCTCTAGGTAGAGGAAGCATTCTTCCTCGGCAGTGGTGTTCAGAAGAAGTTCAACTACGATTTTAAGAGATGGAATCTCGCACTCTATTGGTAGTATTTCCTCCAATCCGTAAACTAATTGGAATGGTGTAAATCTGGTGGCAGTCTTGACGAAGGTCCGGTATGCCCATAGTGCGAAAAAGAGCATGTTATGCCAGTTTGACTTGTGTGTACCCACCATGCATTGGATCATTGTTTTCAATACCCAATTGATGGTCTCTACTTGTCTGTTGGACTATGGGTAGTAAAGGGTTGAGTTTTCGTGGTGAACCCAGTCTGGTGCTCAATTCGTCTCCATATGGTTCTGGAAGTGAGATCCATGATCGTCGACTATGGCTTGTGGAACTTCGAACTATGCAATGACATGGTTGAACATGAAGAGTGCGGCGGTTTTGTCGTCTTCGTTGTATGTAGGCATAGCCTCGGCCCATTTAGTAAAATAATCCACAGCTACTATGACGTAACCATGCCCCCCGGCCAAGGTTGGCTTACAGTGCATGAAATCTATGCCCCATTTTGCAAAGGGGCCCACGACAATAACCGGGTGTAACGGGGCTGGGTGGGAGCGCTTTTTTGTTTGAAAATGATAGCATGGGGGACATTTTTTAATGGCCTCAATGCAATCTTTAAAGATGGATGGCTAATAAGATCCCGCGCGTAGTATCTTCTAGGTCGTAGCCATCCTAGAGAGATGACCACCACAAGCCCCAGCGTGATAGTCATTCAAGACATGTTCAGCCTCCTCATGTGTCAGACAACGTTGAAGAACATAATCAACACCACAACGATACAGGGTATCGCTGACAATCAAGTAAAACTTGGCGTGGTGACATATACGACGATGATCGTCATGAGACAGTTGGGGGTTGAACCGTTGGGTTTGAAGATATAAGATAATATCTCCATACCATGGGTCAAGGGTGCTGATGAGGAACAATGAATCATCTGGAAGAGAATCATTGGGCTAAGATCCTAAATCAACATGGGGAAGATCACAAATGAGCTTGGCAAACACCAAAGACTTCTTAGACTTGGCCTTCTCGAAGAGGAGATCGAATTCCTGAAGTATCACAATCTAGCGTGAATACTTGCCCCTGAGTACTTGACGTGTCAGAACGTGATACATGGGGTTCGAGTCAGCGATAATGGTGGTGGTGCAAAGCGGTATATAATGACAGAACTTTTGGACGGCAATGAATGCCGCGAGAGCGAGTTTCTCGACATGTGAGTAACGAGTTTCAGAGTCAATAAGACCCTTACTGAGGTAATAAATCACATGTTCCTGGGCGTTGTTGTCCTCCTGGACCAAGACCATGGCGATTGTGGTGGCAGAAGCGGTGAGATAGAGGATGTAATCATTGTAGTAATTGGGCGATTGGAGCACAGGGGCATGGGTGATGGCATGTTTCAAACTGTCGAAGGACTATTGCACTTTCTCATCCCAAATTAACGAGACGTCGTTCTTCAGTAATCTCATATAGACTTGTGTCTTCTAAGAGAAATTACAGACAAAACGTTGTAGGTGAGTTTCCTTCCCTGGCAAACTTTGGAGTTTCGTAACGTCAGTAGGAGGTGGGAGAGTTACAATGGCTTCCACCTTCAAGGGATCAATGCGGAACCCGTCTTTCAAAATGATAAAACCTAGGAGGCATCTAGACTCGACGCAAAAAATACACTTGTGAGGATTTAGATGGATGTTATACCACCTGCATCTGAGGAATACGGCCATTAGATGATCGATGTGGAATTCACGCTACTGCGAATGAGCAGGGATATTGTCAAGATAGGGTTCCACAGAGTCCTTCACATCAAGAAAAGCGTATGACATGGCCCACTGGAATGTGGTGCCAGCGTTTTTAAGACCAAAAGGGAGTTTGCGATAAGCAAACGTGCCCCAAGGGCAGATGAAAGCGGTCTTATGTTGGTCAGCTGGGTGGATCTCAATCTAGTTGTAACCGGAAAAGCCATCAATGAATGAGAAGATGACACTTTCGACACAATTGTCTATGATATGATCGATGAAGGGAATGGGGTAGTTGTCCTTAGGACAAGCCTTGTTCAGTTCCCGATAATCGACACAGACCCGGATGGTGCCCTGCTTCTTGGCCACAGGGACAACATTTGAGACCCATTCTGTTAACGGAACAAGGTAGATGAAGCCGACCTTCAAGAGCTTTTCAATTTCTGCCTTAAGTGCCGCATTTTTTCAAGGGTGTATCGGTCATAACTTTTGACGGACTAGTTTAGCATCGGGATAGGTTTTGATCTCATGTGAAACGATAGAAGGATCTATCCTGGGAATCTCCTCATAGGTCCAAGCAAACACGTCATGGAATTTCATGAATAAAAATGGCGATCTCTTTGGGAGAACATTTTTGACCTAAACGAATATCTTCCAAGACACGAGGGGTAACCGAGATGTCAATCGGAATGGTGGGATCGATGTTTGCCAAGTTGCCCTCAGTGACTGTATGACATGTAAGTATCGGTGACTGGGGGAAGGATAGACATCTAGTGTGAAAATGGTGGTGATGATATTCTCCACAGAATCCAATGGGGGTAGGAAATACGATCGGTGGTGGAGGTCTTCCCACTGAGGGTCATCCGCACTCATAATCTCCATAATGGACTCATCAGAATGAAAAGTCTGGAGCAGAGGATCTGGTAGGGATGACATCCGCTATAGAGAACAAGATGTAGAGGCCACATCCAAGTGGTCCTCGAGTGCTGACTAAATAGCCTCATAAGTGATTTCAGCAGGTGAAAGAGGCATTCTGTCTCCAATCAAATGCATGGAGGCTTCATCAGGTACGAGCCATTTATCGGTGCAGTTGGGGATTATGGAGGATATCATGTTCACCGTGAAAACATGGTTAGGGTGATCCGGGGTTGGAAAGACACCCATAAGAGATGAATCTTTTATGAGGCCGACCCCCACGCTCTCATATGGCTGCGAAGATTTCCCGAGTAATGGGACATTATCACCAAGATGAGTAGCGATGTCCGGTGTACAAAAGTCCAGTTGGTCGACAGTGACAATTCGGCCTTGGTGGGGGAATTGCACAATGCGGAAGACGGATGATGCAACCGCAGTCATGGCATAAAACCAATTACGACCAAGTAAGAGATTATAATCCAAAGCGGCTGCGACTACTTCCACATTAATGGTGGCAGCCTTACCCCCCAATTCTACTGCTAAGGATTATAACAGCCCATGGGGTTGAAAGCCACTACCATCAAATGATTTCAGGGTAGTGGAAGAACGGTTTAACTCAGGAGAACCAATAGCTCTCCAACACAATATCGACATGACCGAGGTAGAAGCACCTTCGTCTAATACAGTACGATGGATCATCTTCCCAACAATATTTGTGGCAACTTGAAATGTCAGCTGGTGGGAAAACCTCAGTTTAAAGCACTCAAGTCGAAACATGATAGTATTCGAGGAATATGGATCTATTGCGCCAATTGCAGCAAGAAGAGTCTTGCGTTGGTTGGGACAATTATGCAAGACCTCTAGCATCGACATGGCACAAGGGGCTTGTGCCAAGTCCTCTACAATGTTGTAGTTCTTAGATACCCGAGCATTAGGATTGAAAACTGATTTTCAAATCGTGCTCTTAGGCAGACGCAACAATGACTCTAATGACAGCTTCTCAATGGTGAGAGAGGCCTGTGGTATGGTAACATCAAGAATAGAAGTGGAATATTTTTCAGTATTACTTCCAACGGGTTCCTTCGGAGGGACTGAGTCGTACGAGCGTGAGCGTGTGTTCAAGTTAACCGTCTCACTACACATCATGAGAACATGCGCGGTGGAGGATGTGTCTCCGTGTGAAGGAGGGGGTTGAGCAATCATTTGCTAATTCTGAGTGGGGAAGGGATCATAGAGAACTACGAGAGTGGGGTTTCCCTTGAGAAACTTCTACACTTCGTCTCGGTGGGGACATTCCTTGGAGAAATGGTCACCACCACACAGTAAACAAGGATACTTTAACTTCCTCTTCTATTTGGTTTCTTCAGGGGTGGTCTTGGGCTCCTGTTGGTTAGAAGATTTCTTGGGTTTACCCTTGTTTTTCTTCTTACCACCAGATTTCTGAGGCGAAGCTGATTGAACAGAATTCACCTCCTCGGTGGAAGCAGGAGTGGGTGACTTGGTGGTGTTGCTGCCAGCCTGTGGTGGGGATGGGGAAGAACCCTGGGGGTTTGACAGTCCACTAGTTTGAGTAAAAGGCTGGGAGTTAAGAGAACCGATAATGTCGTCGGCCTGAGGTCCCTTGGGTGGTTTTGTAGGGTAATATGTAGGGTGAGGTGCGTAAGGAACAATGTCATACAACGTGCCAGACTGAACGTAGACAAGGTTTAAGTAGTGGGCATGAGAAATAGCCTGTTCCTCGGTGACGACCCCTCCCATGGCCACATCTCGAGCTACAACAAGTAAAACAGACTTCGTGAACCAATCAACTAAGAGTTGGTTTGGAATGAGAGCCTTAATGAGACGTCGTCTCCTTCGCCACTCATGGATATGATCAGAGATATGAGTTGTGGTGATTTGACGAAGCGAAGTCAGAAGGTCCGTACCAGTTTCATAGCGTATGGGTAATTGGAAATGAGTCAGAAAATACATAGCAAGAGAGCAAAAATCGGGAAATGAGTACGGTGGTAATTCAATATACCACTTGGAGGCTGGGCCGGTGAGGGTCCTTTGAAACAGCCTTAAACGGATCGAGTCGTTCATCAAGGAGTTGGATGAGCACCACAGATGGTAGGTCATCACATGGTTTTTCGGGTCCTCACCGGGTTTGCCATCAAATTTGGGAATATCATAGGGTAGCTTGATCAGAATGGGTGGCCAATTATAACCTTGGAAGATGGGATCATTGGTTAGACGAGACAGGTTGGGTAGGTCCAAAGTTCCAAAAATGGAAGTTATTGGTTGGGCTGTGGATACTGATAGTATTGATATGGCATATATGGACCAATGGGACCCTGAATCGACTCATTATAAGGTGTTCCCGTCGGAAATTGGCCATAAGGGGGTGGGCCTTCGGGGTTGGGTGGTGGACCATATGTAGGTCCGTCGTGATAATAGGGTGGTCCACCGCCGGAAGGTGGGGGTCCTCCACCGCCAGAATAAGGTGGACCTCTAGGTGGGGGTCCATCGCCACCGCCAAAATAAGGGGGTCCATTGCCTCCGTTGCCAGAATAGGGTGGGCCACCGAATCCACCGCAGGAATAAGGTGGGTCATCGCCTCCAGAATAAGGTGGGGGCTGCCACTACCAGAAGGTGGTGGTCCTCCGCCACCGTTGAAATAAGGTGGGCTTCCACCTCCATAATGAGGTGGGCCTCCTCCATAAGGTGGGGGCCCACCACTACCAGAAGGTGGTGGTCCTCCGCCTCCGCCGAAATAAGGTGGTCCTCCACCACCGGAATGGGGTGGGCCTCCACCTCCGCTAGAAGGTGGAGGTCCACCCCCTCCGGAAGGAGGTGGACCAAATGGTGGTGGGGGTTGTGGGGCATGAGGAAAATTTGGTGGGGGTCCAATCGGTGCAACATTTAAATGTCCCCATGGAGTGTATGAGTTTCCAGGATTAAGTTGTCCTGACACGGGGTTAAGATAACCTAGATACGCTTGACTCCATGGTGGTTGAGTTGGGTTGGATGGTCCCCCACCATGGGGTAATCCCATGGTGGATCCCAAAACAGGTAAAGAGCTGCCAAGGGAATGACCAATTGGAAGTCCTCCACTCGAATTATGGCTAGAAAACGAGGGTTTCCCCGCAGTGACAACGTGTTGACCACTAGTGGATGGTTGACCCATGATGGGTTGATGTTGACTTATTGGTGGTGGAACAATACTTGTAAAGAAATTATGAGGTAAAACATTCTCTCCCCTCGAATTTCAAGGTGGGGGAGGGATAGGTAATGTTCCAGTTGCAGTAGGAGGGGTGTTGGATTGTTGTCCTTCAAGATTCTGATTCATTTGAGGTGCGGAACTGATCCCCTGATTGAGAGGTGTACTCATAGGAAATGAAGGTTGATTGGGTTCGTAAGTGGTCACGTTATGTGTGGGTGTTTCTGTTGAAGTAAGAGATAATGAGCGAATGGGAGTGTATTGAAACATGGGTGTCTCCAGGATGTTTCTTCTCCGTGATAGACTCTTGCGACGAAGTTCGTCGCCACGTTGACTTCGTTGGTCCATGAGTTCATAGACTAGAGCCATGCGCTGGTCATTAGGAGCCCGGAGAGGGGAAGTTTCAGTGCTCAGATCGACATCCAAGTGGGCCCATTGTTTCCCAAGAGAGGTGTCCCAAAAGGAAGGATGCAGATGGGCTAAATGTTGCGGATACAGGGTCGTCCTTGGATGGATTTAACCATTCTATGGATCCAGGCTCTCCTGGCATCACGTGGTGGAAGGATGTGTCTTGTGAAGTAGAAGGTTCTTCCTCTTCATCCCTTGACGGGTTAGAGGTTGGTGAATCAAGAGGAAACATATTCGCTTTGGACTCCATAGTGAAGTTTTTTGCTTCAGGTGACACAACCATAACTTGTGCATCCATGCTTACCCTCGAAATTACGTCCTGATTAAGGGGATATTCGGGTGGTAAGTTAAAAATTATGTGGGACCTTCTCAAAGGTTGTTTAGCCAGAATGACCGAACCAGAATTTCTCCTGAGGGTATTCTAAACAAAAGAAAAGCAATCCAGAAAAATCTACACAAACTAAGGCCACAAGCAAACTTATGTGATAGGTGTGGATTCAAAAGTCTGGAGCCTCACGGGATTGTCAAGGCCTCGCAACTCGCGATATACTCCAGGGTCCAACAGTTATACTCAACCCAAGTTTTCAGAGCACTAACCAGGGAGGAATAGGACCGTACCCCTGACCATATGACCCGACTACCTAATAGTACGTGCGTAGTAGCTCCCCGAGTGTTCTTCTCGGTGTATTGCTCTGCCAAGACGGCCAAATGGTTAGCTTAGTTGGTCTCAGGAATCCCAGGAGTGTCTCCCGATATACCCAAGGTACGTGGGAGCTAAAATCTGTAGTCGTGTTGTCTAATGCACAACCGTACGAAAAGATCCTTCTGATATACTACCGAGTACGTGAAGTGCCTTTCGATATACTATCAAGTACGTGAAGTTCCTTTCGATATACCCTAAGGTACGTGAAAGAGCCTTCAATATACCGGTTGGTACATTAAAGATCCTTCGATATACCGGTTGGTACGTGGAAGAACTACAGTGCCCCCGGGATGCAGTGCAGGAAAATAACGACAGCTGCCATGTTTTACGACTTCGGAACACTTCTCTAACTTAACACACAAGTTACTAAAAATTTTAACCTAGTTCTACCGGTAAATTTGATCTGGACGGTTAATGAATGCATGGGGTGAGTACATAAATGTAAACATAATGCAATCCTAACTACATGAAAAATGCGCTCTTTCTTTTGATGAAATCTACGTACGGGAAGGAGAAATATTTTTGCAATGGTCTCACAAAACAATAAATTTCAACAACACTCTCGATCTACCAAAAATGATAATGAAAGCACTCTTTTTCTTTTTTCAAGCAAAACATGAAAGTCAACAACACATCAAATCCAAATCAAAATACTTATTTTTGTCTTTTTCAATTAGAATGAACCTAAATGATGAAAAAGGGGAATCTCTACTTAGAGCACACTAACTTTTCAAATTTCACAATGATAACCTAAAAACATGAAAATAAAAAATGCATATAACTTCTTCAAGCATGAAATCACTTTTGCAAAAATTTGACTACACTTGGATTTTTCAAGAAAATGAATGACTCATAATTCGAGAAAAATACAAACGATTAATTCTCTTTCCAAACTTTCCAAAAGATTAATGAGTGACGAATTCCAATGCATGAAACAAGTTTTACAACTATTCTCAAATGAACTTGAAAATGGTAAAAATGAAGCACTTTTAATTTTCCAATGATATGCCAAGACAAAACTTGATAATGATAATGCTTTTAAGTGAAAATGGCTGAAAAGAAGAAACTATTTGCAGCACTCTAATTGCTCAGAAATTCTCAAAGAAATGACAAGCACTCCAATGACCTAAAAACACAAAAAATCACTTAAAAACAATCCAATGCAAGCCAACAAAAGATAACTAAGCTCAACAAGGGTTTGGAAGTGGATCTAGCATGCTAGATAGATCCAGTGAGGTGATCAGGAAGAACAAGATGGAGTAGATGACCGTGGGGGATTGAAATTGCCCACCACTTCAATCAAACTCTCACTTGAACAAAAAGACCCAAAAACCAACACAAACAAACCAAAACAAACGATGTTGAATAAAAGGACCTCTGCCTGGAAGATACAATGTAGAGATGTCTGTTGATCAACCAAAAAATCAAAAGTTGGAGAGAAAAATCCCAAGCCCTAAGCTTGAAAACTCGGCGTAGGCTGTGGTTAAGCACAGAGCACCCGATGCAGGTTGTATGCAGGGGAAAAGCGTTGGTGATGCAAACTGTTATATCGGAAAAAGCGTCGGTGGCACAGTATGACCAAAATAAAATTGCGCTCTGGATAAACAGGCGCACTGGATGCACAACCCAGGTGCGTTGGGCGAATAACTCAATGCAAACAAGGAAAGAACTCCAAGCAATGGTTAAGTAAATGGACTGAAAATGGTTCAACAGACCCAGAGAAAGTCAACAAATTCTTAAAGAAAAGAAACTGATGGTGAAAATAGGATTAAGAGGCAAAGCAATGGCTCATTAAAGAAAATCAAGAATAACACATTCAAACTTGAAATCAAAACAAATGTATGTCCCCAGTATGGTCACCAGATTTGTTATTGGACAATCTACTCGAGCGGACGTGAGCTAGATCTCCCTAGTTCAATGCAAATCTAGAACAAATAAGACATAACATAAAGCTACTTCCCTAGATCTAGTTAGAGAAAGAGTACTTAGACATCTTACCTTCCATATTGTATATCTTTTTCCTTGTTGTTGCTCCAAGTTCCGCGGTCGTCGGATCCGTTGCTGCAAGACCTCTCAAAACATGTGGAAACAATACAAGCAGTAAAACATGTCTAAACAATAACTGATCTAAGTAAACAGTTAAGGAAGTAAACTACAAACATTATCAACACAATAACATTTGTGGAAAGAGTTTATATTATTGTATAAAAAGGGAAATACAAAGTAGAGAGATGATTACAACCCAAGCCTTAACGCTGCAATACTCCTCCAACAAGCCAAGCCAATGCCTCCAAATGAAATGTAAGCCTCCCAAGAGATGGATAGGGATCACCTAGGCTAATTACACCAGCATGTAAGTGCTATAGAATTTCTCCCTTTGGAATGGAGAGGGGCCTTGTATTTATAGGACCAAGTGGATAGAGTAGGTTGAGGATCATGGGGAGAGGGCTAAGAGATCCTCCCTTGAGGTTAGGGAACCATAGGACAGCTCACCTAGGAGTTAGGGATAAGGATCCACCTCATCCAACTTCTAGAAATCGCTCGAAAATCACCTTTATCCAAATAAACCAACTACGACGGAAGCTGCATGAGGGAAACCTGTGCCTGATAGGGAAAACATAGGTTGTACAAAGACACTCTGCGCCGTAGGCGCAGGATGGCAGAATACACTCTGCGCCGGCCCTAGTTGGGCGTTTTTTGCTCAAAGAAAATATGAGTCGGCCCAACTAGAAATTTGGACAAAGGGCATCAACTTGCTCTAATTGATGGTTTGCTTGGAATGTTTACATAAAAGACATGGAATTTTGAGCTATGGCTCAATTGTACAGCTCAATATAGTGCTATACATCATATATCATAACAATGGAGTCACAAAATCATCCTCCACGAGTTTCATACAACCATGAGTGAACCATCAACATTAGAACATGGACATTGAGAGAAGATTGTGAGAAGAGATAGTGGAGAAATACATAAGAGATGAAATCGAATTGTAGAGGGACTCGAACCTAAAGCAAAACACCTTCATTAAGCTCTAATAATAGGTCTTAATGGACTCTCCCCCAACCAACTTGGACATGAATCTTTCACCTTCGAAATTGGTTCAATAACAGGGAAGGTAAACACCCACCATGCATGGACAAGCTAAAACTCTCCCAAATTGCAAAGATGCAAATGAAAAATAACCAAAAGCTGACCCAATTCGACTAGATCCTCTTTTAATAACCTCCTTGGACTCCTTTCCCTCCAAGAAACTCAAATTTCCCTCCTCTTGGTTCATTAACTCGAATTAGTGTTAATCTTGGTTGTTACGTTAACCCAAGTGACACTTGTCTTGATTTTGTTTGATCTCCTTCATGAATTTCGAATTGGAATCCTTCATGAAGCTTCCTTGGGTCCCACACACCTCATGTGCCCTCTTTGGGCCTATTTTTATCTCTTACATGTCATAAATGTCATAGAATCCGTCATATTGTCATAATAGTTGTAAGAGAATCTATCATAAGTATCATAAGGTGTCATAGGGTTGTCATAGAATCTGTCATTGACTAAAAATACCCTCATGACTTTTCACCTTCCCCATGGGAGTTACTTATCCCTCCAAATTCGAATTTGAGGATGGTTCCATGTGTAAAGGCGGAATATTCTCTCATGTGGACCCCACATATCCACTTATGCGCCCCCAAGTCCAACTAGGACCCCATGCCACTTCATTTTGGAGCAATTAATGATTTTCCATAATTTATGGCCTATTTTCCATAATTTATGGCCTATTTTCCATTTGGAATTATGAATTTCCATGAGAAACTATAGGCCTTGGGGTTAAATATCAATATTTTAATTTTCCCACATAACCCTTAGGAATTGGATAGGCCAACTTAATTGTTTATTTGAAAATTATTTAATTGGGGACATTACACTTATCAGATCTTGAACCAAGGAACATGCATTTGAGGGAATGTAAAAGACACCTAGATTTGAATTATGAAATTTTACAACAAAATCAATTGCAAGGAGTCTACAAAATGTTCGTTCCCATGGTGTTGTTAGGAATAATCATCACTTGTCATAGTCACATTTAATCACACTATTTTAATGGTCTCTTCAAATTTTATTTATGTGATGAAGGCATGTTTATGTACTAGGAAGATGAAAGAGTCCCAACTAATGGATTCCACATGATGTTGATATACTATGTAGAGGAGGAGAGGGAGGGAAAATAAGACTTCTTATTCATAGAAACTATTCCAAGGCATCAAATTTGACATATGTCACTAGTTATTATCATGTTATATAATCATTTGTTTATTATTAACACAAACACATCCACACAACACCCCCCACATAGAAGGAAGGGGAGGTTGAGCAAGCATACTTATTCATCCCACAACCAATCAGTCATCATGTTAGTAGAATGACCACTACCAATGTGGCCACACCTTTTGCATAAGGCTCATGGTATGTTGAGATTTATATATTGTTGCAAACCAAGCCCCACAACCAATGTGACACAACACACAAGAGGAGAGGATATTTTGAAGATGTATAAACTATTCCAAGATGTCAAACACGATATATCTAATTGTTTATTATTGTGTTTTACTATTAACACTATCTATATTATTCACTTGTGCATCCACACAACACATCACATAAGGGGAGGATGAGGGTATTGAGTAATCATGCATATTTATCCTATCACCAATCAACCATTGTGTTAGTAAGAAAACCACTACCTCTATGGATACCTCCATTGGCATAAGAATCATGGTATGACTAGAAGTATACATTGCAATGGACCATATCCACAACTAATGTGGGAAATCACACATAAGGAGAGGATATTTTAAAGTCATGGAAACTATTCCAAGACAATGATGCATTTTATTGTTTATAAACCTATTTCATCATAAGGCATTTCCCTATTATGAATCTGATGTCCTTGTGTGTGTTTTTTTATGCATGCTAACTATTGAATTTTGTTGAACGACCACTGGAAGGATTTGGACCATCTATTCCTCCCTGCATGCCCATCTACTCATGTATATTGTTCAATTCTTTCCAACAGCTAGTGTCCACCCTTCACATTTTCACCACCGAGTCCATCAAACACCACTAATTTTCCTCTTCATCATCTTCCTCTTCCATACAAATGGGAACTGGGAAGGGAACATGGAAGGTGGATCTGAAGGGGGGGAGACTCTTATTTTCATGCATTGTGCACTACCCTGTCTTCTCTTATTATTATGAATTGGCTATCATGTGTCCCTTCCCACCAGCAAAATCACTTTCCAATGATTTGAGGCTCCCCATCAATTTTCAAATTGGTAATTGAAATGAATGGAGAATAATTTTTCTCAAAAAATATGTTTACATTGCTCCAAACACCAGATTGAGGTAGGGAATTAAGGGTTTTTTCATCTCCAACCATATAAGAATACATCAATCAAGGATAATATCTACCATAAGTTAGATCCTAAGTTTGGTTGATCCTATACTATACTCAAATGTATCGGTTTATTGAATTGCAAATTGGCTTTGCCCTACCTTTCTAAGTTTCACCTAGTCTTTCATGTGTCTTTCTTGAAGAGAGTGCTTAGATCCAATTGCATATTTCAAACCAACTTTCCAAAATTAGATGAACAGGGTTCTAGTTGGTTGCAGCCTAATGCCATTTTGGGAAAACGTGAGCATTGTCTTTGTCGGCACACTATTAAGGATTTTTTATCCACTATCAAGGAGGGATACAAAACCTGAAGATTCTACATGTGAACCAACATAGATTCTCCACCAATTTCATCATCTCCAGCCTTGAAGACAACACTACTTTATGAGGAGGGCATGTTAGGGTCCCACGCTAACTTCCCTATTTATTAGAATAGACTGTAACTTAATGTATTGAATGACATCTTTGTTAAATAAGGCTCCATGAGGTAGTAGAGAGTGAAATCAATAAATGTAAGTGGCATCTTTAAAGAAGGTCCACATATTAGTGGTTGAGGCCTCTTTAATGGAGGTCCACTAGGTGGTTAGGGTTTTATTCAATTACAAACTATATATATTAGTAGAAGCTATGTAATGGGTTGTCAAGTTAATATTATTGTAAATGAAATTGTCCTCAAGTCGGAGGTTTCCCCATCGAAGAGGCAAGTTAACATTGCATCTAGTTCTGAATATCAATAAAGATTTACTTATTGTGTTATTTTCAAATTCTAGTTATGTTATTTGATTTATGTAGATGTATTTCCAACTATCTTTCTCTATTCAACTACTTTCTACAACTATATCCTTTCTATTATGATTTCAATATTTGTTTCAACTAACTAGGAACACCATAAAATGAAATTTTCATATGAGTTATGTTAGTCTTGCAAATTCGAGTAACTAAAATCATCTCACCAACAAAGAAAATGTGAATTTAAAAAAATGTTTCACACGGACCTCAAACACAAGGGATGAAAGGAATGAAGCCATTAGTTAATCTTATAGTAGGATATACTCTAGCTATCGATGTGGCTTATTGTACATCACATATCCACTCTATTTTATCTTCATGGATTTTTCCATAGCACCAACCAAATAGGATAATATTGATATGAATTTTGTGTGGTTAAATTTTAATGCAATATTCATACATTCCTATTCTCATGGTTATATGGCATCATAATCAACTAGTAAAAGAGGAGCACATTTTTATCACATAAAATATGGGATGAAATCTAAATAAGAAATAAAAATTAGCCTCAAGATTCATGCCATGTAAATTATTAAAATTCCGTACAAATATTGCAAAAAGTTATCTAGTAATGGTGGTGTACTTGTAGAAGATGTAAACGTATAACTTACCCAATTCACAACCATTTTTATGAGCATTTTGTTATCTTTCAACTCCTTTGATTTTGTTTGTTCGTTATATATTGTCCATGTATCCTTGTATGATGCTTAAAATTCATAATAATAGAAACACACAAACAAATCAATTAGGGAAAGCTATATATATCTTCCTAACTGTGAGGAAAGCTACTGCAACAAGTTAAAGTATTCATTTTTTTCCTTTTTCATAAATGCTACAAATTCAATGAGTGTGATGTTATTGAGCACTTACTTTGATTTAAAGAACACCAAATTATGTTGTTGTGATGCTATATAGTACTTACTTTGATTTGAATAACCCCTCCCCTCTCAAATAATTCTACCAAAATATTCAAATAGTTGTGCAATGCAATCCACCACATACCTCACATTTTGTTGCCTAGATCATTTGAATTGTAATAAGAAAACGATTACTTGTAATGAAATGGAGTGAGCATTGATTTAACAACCTTAAGGAGGAATTAAGGACATTCAATAGAACTATGTGTATCACCTTAAGTTTGTTGGCATTTAAATATGAAACTATGATGTAGTTTTGGTGAGTCCATGCCTCTTTATTGGTCATTAGTAGGCCTTTAACAATTAATTCCTTATCATCAACATTAGATAAACCATGAATCCACATGATCGTAACAATATCAAACAGATGTGAGCTCTGGACTCTACTAGGGTTTGCTGCTCTCTGTAATTAGGGTTCGTCGAAGATGAGCCCCTCTGGAGGAGGATCGCCTCCTCCTCCCTCTCTGTCCGCTGAAGAAGCCGCCTTCGCAAGATTGGTTAACGAGAATGGGAAGAAGGTTGGTCCTGCACCGTCGCCGAAATTTGTCAAGAAACTGGAAGCCATCCCTGAGATCGAACTTCTGCCTGAGAAGCCCATTCACCTTGCCGTCTCCCTCGCAGACAGGGCCCTCATTGGGCAATTCACGGGCCTGTGGCCATCTCCTCGTTCCACCGAAAACTGGATCCAGAACAACTGGTGACCTCTGATCTCTCAGGAAGTTACAAGCTATGCAATCGGACGAGGGTATTTCCTCTTTGATTTTGTCTCTAAAGCTGATAGGGACCTGATATTCAGAAGTGGTCCTTATTTTATGGGACCCCAGGGATTATATTTGAACTGTTGGACCCCTGACTTTGATCCTGCTCTGGATATTCCAAAAGCGGTCCCAGTCTGGGTGCGCCTTCCCAACCTACCCATGCATTGTTGGGGCGAAGAGTCTCTCCGCTCTATAGGAAATGGCCTTGGCAAATATATTGATAAAGCTGATCCAAAGGGTCAATACTCCTTTGCTCGAATCTGTGTAGAAGTTGATCTAGAGGCTAGTCTACCAGAAGCTGTCAAACTCACAATTAAAGGATGGCAGCATTACCAGTAACTTGACTACGAACAGCTACCCTTCAAGTGCAGGCATTGCCATGAATATGGACACTTCCAAAGGAACTGTCTGAAACTCCAAAAGGCAAAAACTGAGAAGGCCATGGAAGAAGGTTGGCAGCAAACCAAGAAGCAAAAATCAAACCCTAGAAGAAAGGGATCCAAAGGAATCCCGCCAGAAGGCCACCTGAAATCCTCCTCCGAGGCCCCGGACTCTTCGAAAGCCCAAAAAAGCACACAAAAATCTGGATCTGACAATAGCTTTGCTATCCTTGGAGAACAGGAACCAATGGTAACTTTAAATGAAGAAGGGGAAATTTCTCCCGTGACCTCCCCTTCCAAGGCAAAAAGAGACGAAGTCAGAATAATAGAAAACCAGTCTGCAGACCCAGAAGCAGCTACCGTAACAAAGGAGGATCTGCAGCAAGACCCAGCTATCGAAGGAGGCACAGAGGAAGAGGGATCGGATGAGGATGACCCAGACCCTATGATACCGACGAAAAAAGATCGTCGAGGAAGGAAAACGGATAAGGAAAAAAGGGAAGTCGCCACTTATCGAGATCGGCTAGTCGGAGTTCAATCTACCCTGGAAAAACACCTAACTCCAAGAAATACCAGACAACAAGGAAATGCCTCAAAAGGGGCAACCACCACCTCTAAAGGTATGTAATGCTGATAGTCTCTTGGAACTGTAGGGGGTTAGGAAGCAAATCGAAAATGTTATCAATGAAAGATTTAATTAAAATCTCAAAACCCTACATCCTTCTGGTCCAGGAGACGAAAATGGAAGAGCATGTCGTTCTTCAGGCAGCTCCCTCGTTCTGGTTCCATGCAAAATGTATAGCGGTTAGCTCAAGAGGAGCTTCTGGAGGCATTGCAATGCTCTGGGACCCCTCAAAAGTTGAAGTTGTAAGTCAAACTACCTCCCCTCATTGGATTTTCACTGAAATGCTCTTTAAAGAAGCAAATCTCCGTATAAGTCTTTTTAATGTCTATGCCCCCATAGCTGTTACCGAAAATCAATCTTGCTGGTCTACCCTGAACAACCATATGATTTCTTCCCATCTGGAGAATTTTGTCATAGCAGGAGACCTAAATCTCACTCTCTCTTCTGAAGAAAAACGAGGGGGTAATATTGTCAGAGATCCGGCCAGAGAATGGGTGAATGATATCATCTCGGACTGGGATTTGGAAGATATAAAACCTGTAAAAGGGAGGTTTACTTGGACCAATAAAAGGTTGGGCCCGGGTCACATTGCTGCAAGACTGGATATGTTCCTTGTACAACAGTCTCTTCATGTCCATGGGTATGACCCAACCTCTGCCATTCTGCCGTTTAGCGCCTCGGATCATAAGCCGATCTCGCTCTCCCTTGCTAAAGAGCAGAACTTGGGTCCCATCCCCTTCAGGTTTAACCCAGCTTGGATCCAAATGGATGGCTTCCTGGACATAGTGGCTGCAGCCTGGAAAACTAAAATTAGAGGGTCTGCTTTCTACGTGTGGGAAGAAAAGCTCAGGAATGTTAAAAAGGCCCTTAAAGATTGGGTGAAACTTATCAAGTCTCCCAAGAAGCAAAGGATGGAAGCAGAGAAATCTCTGGAGGACCATCTTCTCAGCAATGAAGGGAGACTATCCCAAGCCACTTTGGATAAAGAAGTTACTCTCCATAACAAGCTCCATGAAGCCTGTAGGTTCGAAGAAAATTATTGGAAGATCAAATCCAGGAATACTTGGCTTCAAGAGGGGGATAAAAATACTAAGTTTTTCCATAAACAAGCCGAGATCAAAAAACATTTTAAAAATGTCTCTCAAATCGATCATCTGGGGAAACAGATATCCGACTTTGATGAAATTAAAAAAGCAGCTCATGATCATTTTCTGGAGATCTACACTGAAACTTCCCCTGGGATGGATTTTACTCATTCGGACCTGCTGGATAATATCCCCCATCTTGTTTCCGATCAATTGAACCATTCGCTCCTCTGACCTGTCTCCCTTGAAGAACTTAAATCTGCTGTGGATTGCATGAGCCCTGATAAGGCCCCAGGACCGGACGGATTCACTGCCAGATTCCTCACTTCCTGCTGGCCCATAATCCAGTCTGATCTGTTTAGGATGGTCCAGAAATCCCAGTCCAGTCTCAAACTCGGCGGAGGGACCAATTCCTCCTTCCTTTCCCTCATCCCCAAAGAAAAAGGAGCCATCTCTTACTCACGCTTTCGACCTATCTCCCTCTGCAATATCGGTTATAAGGTTATCACCAAAATTCTAGCTAACCGAATGAAAGCTGTTCTTCCTCTCATTATTCCTGAAAATCAAGGAGGGTTCATTAAAGGCAGGCAAATTTCTGATAACATCATCTTAGTCCAAGAATCCATCCACTCAAGTGTGGCAAGAAAAGAAAAAGGTATGGCTATTAAATTGGATTTAACTAACGCCTTTGACAGAGTTCACCACGAATTCCTGTTTCAGGTCATGTCCAGATTTGGGTTTGCCCCAGGTCTGATCTCTTGGATCAAAGCCTGTATCTGCTCTCCTTGGATCGCCCCCCTGGTTAATGGAAGAGCAGCAGATTTCTTTCAAGCGTTGCGGGGTCTTCGTCAAGGTTGCCCTCTCTCCCCCTTGCTTTATGCCATTCAAGCGGCCTCCCTGAGTTTTCTGCTGGAACACTTCCGTGTTCATGAAGATTTACTTGGGTTAAGGATTGTGAGGGGGGTTAAAGAAGTTAACCATACTCAATTCACTGATGACACTCTCCTTCTGAGTGGAGCGAGTCCTTCCAATGCTAGGAAGTTCAAAGAGGTTCTCGATAATTACCAGGACATTTCAGGAAGCAAGATCAACTACTCTAAAAGCCAGATCTACGGTTGGAATCGTACTCCATTGGAGCTGCAAGCTATATCCCGTATCATGGAAATAGAAGGGAAGTACCACTGGACTGAATTTAAATACCTTGGAGTGCCAATTTTCAAGGACAAACCTAAAGTCTCCAGCTGGGATCCACTGATTGAAAAACTGAATTCGAAAATTAAGGCTTGGGGAGCCTCTTGGCTTAATCTTGCAGGGAAAGGAGTGCTTATCAAAGCAGTCCTCGCAAGCATGTCGGTCTTCCAATGTGCCCTGCTTTTGGCTCCAGTCTCTGTTCTTAAGAAAATTGAATCCCTTCTCCGAAGATTTCTCTGGAAAGGCGGGAGGCATAATGAAAACAGGCTCCACCTGGTCAAATGGGAGAAAGTCATTGCTCCTTATCATGAAGGGGGACTGCATCTTCGGGATCTTCGAACCCAAAATATAGCATTGGGGGCTAAGCTTCTCTGGAGTCTGGTTTCAGGGAACTCCTCCTGGAGCAAACAAGTTTTGTGGAAAAAATACTTCTCAGGGACTAGGCTCAGGTGCGTGGACAACGGACCGAAGGTGGCCAAAGGTTCCTCCATTTTCGCACTCTGTTCCAAAGCCCTATCCTTCTTTTCTGAAGGCCTAACGTGGATCCCCGGAAGTGGGAAAAAAATTGGAATTTGGGAAGATTCCATATCTGGCAGCCCCCCAATAGGACATATGGAAGGACTGGATGGTATTAGGAGACATCTTTCAAACCTCTGGATCTCAAAGCTTGCGGACATATCAAAATGGCACCCGGAGGGACATCACAGTTAGATAGGATGGGACATCCCGGACTGTCCTCCCAATTTGGAAAATGAAAAGGATCTTCTCCTTCTCTGTCTGAATGGGAAATCACCAGTGGCCAAACACCTCAAAGATGTAAGGGGATGGGGCTCAAAATCCGGTCACTATTCTGTGGCGGAAGGTTACAGATGCATCAAAGCCATCCCTAATGTTCCTAGAAACCCCGCAAATTGGAAATACATCTGGTCAACCAAATCGCTCCCCAAAATTGATCACTTTGTCTGGACTCTCGCTCATAATAGTGTCCTCACTGCGGAAGTCCTTCGGAGAAAAGGATGGGAAGGTCCGTCACGCTGCCCTCTCTGCTTAGAGGAGGAAGAGTCGTCCCCTCATCTTTTCATCTCCTGCCCCTTCACCTCTCTTGTGTGGAATTTAATGACCCTCCCCTGGCACATCCCCCTGAACTATGGCGAGATCTCTCCCCTCCTCTGTAGCTGTTCTATCTCCTCCCCTGTAAGGATCCATGTGAAAGACCCCCTAGCCATAGCTTGGTTGACCCTCCCCAAGTTTATATGCTGGATGCTGTGGCTCGAACGCAACAACAGGATCTTCAGAGGAATCCAATCCTCCCCTATTCAGGTCATGACCAAAATAAAATCCTTGCTCGGGGATTTCATTCGATCTCGCCCCTCTCTCTACAATCACTCTCCTATGTCTCATGAGGAAGCCAACTGGTTTCATAGCTTGAACCCAGGCTCTTTTGCTAGTCTCCCACACAAACCTCCCAAGCTGCAATGCTGGGAAATCAGGAAGGATAGGACGGATTATGATCTCTGGTGTAAAGAGTTGGGGAAAAATCTCTTGTGCTTTGACGGAGCTTCAAAAGGTAATCCAAGGGAGGCAGGAGGGGGAGGGGTGCTTTTTGACCCCGCTGGAGATTTGATTTTTACATACTCCTGGAATTTGGGTATTGAATCCAACAATATAGCTGAAGCATTGGCGCTTTGGCAAGGATTAAACCAAGCCCTTCTCCATGGCACCCAGGTCCTCACCGTTGTTGGGGACTCCAGGATGATCATCCAGTGCATTAACTCTAAGAACTTTCTCGCTTCTAATCGCCTTCGTCAAGTTCTCAGAAGAATTTCCTTGCTCATCCCTCTCTTCCGAGATATCGAGTTCTACCATGTCTTGAGAGAGCACAATGGCCACACGGATAAAGCAGCAAACGAGGCAATATCCCTGGGTAAAGGGGCTCTTAAAATCAACAATGTATTTAGCTGGGCTCCTATTCCTTAATTGTTTGTGGTCGGAATTGCATTCGAGCGTATGGGGAACTTGGAGAACGAAACCCAAGCCAGATGTCACGTCCTCCCGTTGCCTGATGGTGTCCCTCTCCAAGCGCGGCGTGGCTCCTATTGTCCTGTTTATTAACACTTATCAGCTCGTACGCCCTCCCATCTCCAAAATGATGCTGCTTTCGACCATGCTGATGTGGGAGTGTACCAACCTCTGTACTTCAGGGCATGAGAATTTAACGGGAAAGATATCACATAAGCCGAGGAGCTCTTGCAATCATCGCAGGTCCCTTCAACGGGCTGATTCACCTGCTGTTAATCCCCCCGATGCCATTAATTTTTGGACAGATGGTACCCTGTCTTGCTATGAGGACGTTATTTCTCCGGTTTCACATAAGGCTTCATTAATCAGCATCAAGAGCAGGTATGTAAGGGGAAGTACGGGTCTGGTAATTGACGACCCTCGCATTTTGATGATGGGCCCTGAAGCATGCCCTAGGCTAAAGGAAATTATGCTCCCTTTTTATCATATGGAAGCTCAGCGGGATACTAGACGAAATCCCCAACGCGCTGCATCAAGAAGCTTAACCCATCCCTCCCTGATAGAGCTATCTCCCGGGTGGCGAAGGTCCTTGGCTTCACGTTTCGCTCTTTTCGTTGTCCATCTCTTTGCTTCTGTGCAGACGGTTGGAATGGCGGATTCAGGGGAATCGGCAACCTCCTCCCCTGACCCTTTGCAGGAAATGGAAGCAGAAGTCCGAGTCCTGCGACGAAGGGTACGACGCCAAGGGAATTTCATGCAACAGCTGGACCATCAAGGAGGACGACGCCTGGACAGAATTGAGGATGAGTTAGCCCTCATTTGCTCGGACTTCAAGACAACCTTCGAGGATTTGGAAGAAAAAGTTATGGTTGATGCGAAAAATATGGATCTCAGACTGCAACGTGCGGAGGCAGCCCTGGCAAAATTGTGAAACGCCGAGAATGCAGGACACGACAAGAATCAACCGGCCACTAAACCTGCTTCTGGGGCTCGTCATCGTTGATATCAGTCTAGCATCTGACTTTTACTGCTTTTCTTTTACTGCTAATACTCTCTAAAAGTCCTGATTTTGTTATTTACAGGCATATGTATTTAAAGCTTGAAAGACTGAGTGGCTTCCCATGTTTTGAAACTGTAAACACTCTGGTGGCTCTGTCACTGTTTTATTAATATAAAACCTACCCGTTTTTGTCAAAAAAAAAAAACAACTAATTCCTTATCCTTTTTCTCCCAATGAGTTGGGTGATAATAATTCATTTATTGGCTGTAGTTAGAATACAATGAGTGCCAATTCCATGCCGATTTTGAGCAAAGCACACTTGAAACATGGTTGAACATGGTTGTGGTCAAAGAAAATTGATTACATGCTTGCATGCTCTTCACATAGTGGTGCCCTTGCATACTATTCACATTGTGGAACTCCATTGTTTACATGAGGATCAAGGTCTAAAAATGATGGTTATGATGAGTATTGTACATTAATCATTTTCATTCATATCGCTTGACCTAAACATTTTTATTGGCAAATTTGTAATAAGATGGTGAAATAGTTTCTAACACAAAATGTAGGGTAATTTGCTAGAAAAATCGTTGATTAATAATATGCATGGTAATCCAAGCATACCAGTTACAATATCCCTTTCTTAGGCAAGGACAAAATATATTAAAAACATAAGAGATATGATATTTTAAAGCACAACTCAAAGTTGTTGCCCCTCCTTCATAATACATGGATCGTTACAAAGCTAAAATTGTAGGTGTGATGAGCAAGTATTTCTGTACATTTTGGTTACATTGCTTCTTTTGCATATAAACTACATAAAAAATTAATTTGTCAATAATTTTATTTATCAAATCACCTCCGTAATCTTAGTATTCATTTAAAAATATCATATCATGGCTTTTGTCTCCTTGGAGGTGCATGGGCTGTCATCCTAGAGCGAAGATCAGGTGATATTGGAAGTCTATCTAAATTAAGATATTTGCAACATTGTAGCATGTGAGGGATTGCAAAAAAGAGTGGAAAGGCACTAGACTCTCATGAATTGGATTGTTCACATATATAACACTAGCTTCTAGCCTATCCAATATCATAATTTGATCATTTAGTGATGGCAATAAGTAACCAAAAAGGTCAGGGGTTGATCGACGAGGTCTTGATACAGGATCTTTGTGCTCCCATTCCTTCCTATTTCCTTATTTTGTTAATAGATTTGGGAATACATGTTAGTATATCATATGATGGGTTATCAATTAGAGAGATTTTGAGGTCAAAAAATGGCCTCCTAAGAGATGTACTAAAAACATATGAGATATATTAAAATATTATGAGTTAGGGGTTTTATGGGGTAGGTATATATGGTAAGTCACCTACTACACTATTTTCTATGCACAATATAAATAACCATGGTTGAGTTACTTTTCAAAATTCACTAGAAATAAAATTAATAAAATAACTCTACATTGATGTGACTAATATTCATTGTAAATTCCCAAAATATTATTGTCGTTTAACATTTATTTGTTTTGAACTTGCAAATTAAATTAAATAATAAAAAACATTTTTAAGAGCTATTTTTTTAATTTATGTTGACTTTTTATATTTAGTACTTTTCTCATCAATTTAATATAATGTGATTTAATTGAAAATTTATTTACATGTAAAATGTTAATAATATTATTATAATCCACATTGCGTTATTATTATTATTCTTTATTCATTAAATCTATATTGGTAAATTAATATCAAAATCATATATTAGTTTGGCATTATGATATTAAATAGAATGAAGTGAATATATAATTTAAAATTAAAAACATGAAAATGACAATATATTATTTTATAAAAAAATGTGAAAGGACCTTCTTTATGAATTATGAGTACTTTACTTGAAAATGACAATAATATTTTTTCAACGGAAAAATCACCTTCCTGCTATTCCGAGAGAATCAAGGAAAGCTAACAACGCATGGGAAATCTCAACAAACTTCCTCACATATCGTGGATGGTAGTTCGAGCAAACCGTCAGCCGATAATCCAAGCCAAAAGATGTTTCAACAGAATTGAACCCGGGTGGATGGAATGAAATCCATCTAACCCCACCAACGGACCACGAGAAAGTGTGAAAAAACATTCATTATGAGTACTTTACTTGAAAATGACAATAATATTATTTTATGAAAATATATTAAAGGACTTTCATTATTAGTACTTTACTTTATGACTTAAAAGTACTTATACCACTATCTTGGTTAACTATGGATTTTCATCCACCATAGAAAATTTGACAAGTAAGCATTCTTAACTAATGCAATGCCACCTCAACCATGGGGGATGATGTCATCTACTAGAATGTGATTGGTTGATTTTTATAGTATATTTTCTTTGTTTTGAGGCCCATTTTTTACCTCAAAATTTCTCTAATTAAGCATTGGTTGGTTGACAATGTTTCAAAATTTTGGGTTGCTTCCTCTATTGTTCAAAATGGATGATATTTCTTGTGATATGATCATGTCTTCCAACAAAATGAGTTTTGTTTTTTCAATATATTCATCTAATTTAAAGATTGTTCTGAACATATACCAAAACAAACTAGAAATTATTTTGTTGTAGCAAGTTGGGTGTTGAGACTAGCTTGCATGGGTTCTTGGAAACTTATGGGAATATTGGATCATGATTTTATGGATATTTTTGTTAATATAATGCACGTGGATTCCTTTAATATCAACGAGTTTCTTATTTCTAGATTTGACAATTAAGTTCATTTTCATATTTAATTATCTTGGGCTTCTCTTGCAACAAGCATAATAAACAAAGGATGGTGTTTTGCTCGTGGTATCCTTCATATTAGTGGATGGTTTGTACAAGTGAGATGTCGTGGTACTCTTCCGCCAATCCAAGACTTCCACCTAGCCCCAACCATTGATACATGCCTTGAAAAGATTTAAACCTTGGTGGGTGGCTTAACATACCACCATATTCACCATTGGAACTGGACCTCATTGTTGGTGTTCAAATGTTTTAAAACGATGCATCCATGTTTTTATTTTTATTTTATATTTTTAAATTAATGCATTATGCAAATATATGGTTTATCATATATTTATGTTGAATCATGTTTAAATGCTTTTGTGAAATCTTGCTCTATTATACGTTATTTGAACTTTGAGGCAAATATATAATTAAATTCTTGGTGTATGTAGAGTTCGAAAATGAGAGAAATAACAATGTTTCATCTAGTTATTTTGGAAATGTTGGATGTTAATAGAGCTTGGAAAAAATTCTTAGTAGGTATTTAAGTAGAATGCTCATGAATATTTATCATTGTCGGTAGATCTTGAAAAGACATTATACCTAGCTCTAAATAGTCCTACGAAATTTCTCAAAAGCACTCATGATTTGGTCTTTGAAAGTGGTTAGATTATTGAAATGTGGGACTCCAATGCTCTAACATTGTAATAAATCACTCAAGAAAACTATGGCATTGAAATAGTTGTGTTTAATAATCATTTAAGAATTGAAAAGAGTAGTCCTAGGAAATTTCTCAAAAGCACTCATGATTTGGTCTTTGAAAGTGGTTAGATTATTGAAATGTGGGACTCCAATGCTCTAACATTGTAATAAATCACTCAAGAAAACTATGGCATTGAAATAGTTGTGTTTAATAATCATTTAAGAATTGAAAAGAGTGTTTTGCATGCTTACATTAATGAATGGCATATAATTATCAACATTCTCTATAAAAGGATAGTTAATATTGGCAAAAATTGGGATTTTGTTGTTAGTTATTACTTATCAAACAAACTTTTATTCGAATCCCAAAATTCCATAAAACATTATAACACTACACATTTTAACAATGTCCCTTTGCACCATCAGGAGCAATTGCTAGTATTATTCATTAATGTTTATTATTCACACACATGCACATACATAACATGTCCCATAGAGGAGGGGGAGATGTAACAGATCATACGTACACATCCTACAACCAATCAACCATTATGTTATTAAGAGGACCACTACCTTTGTGAACACCTCCATTGGCATAATGTAGAGGAATCAATAATGTGTAAGAGAAGTGTAAGGGAATATGTAAGGGGTGTAAGAAAACATGTAAGAGGTGTTAGGATCATGTCACAAGGGAATATGCCATGAATACTTGGCATGGGTGAATCCTACCAAATTTAACAAATTGATAAAGAGCCCATAGAGTCATTGGTTGTATAAGAACTTATATTCATACACCTCTTGTGTGTCATTGCAATTAATGGAATGATGTGCTAAGGTTTCTCTCTCATTTTTCCTTGCTATGATATCTTATAATATGGGTATCATTGCACCGACACAAATCGATCATGATGATGGTGCAATGATTGGCACTTTGTGTACTAATTTTATTAATACTTCAATGGAGAGAAATTGTCATGCATCACATGTACAAAGTTACCCGTTGTAGAGATATGCTCACCATGCTATTGATTGTGTAGTTCCCACTAAGCCTTGATGGTCAAATACATCTTCATGGTTTTGAGCTTCATCTTTTCTTCATCATTGATGTTCTCAACATCAAAATAAGCCTTGTAGCCTACCAGACCACTTACTGAGTGCATCAATGCCAATCTTCCTTTCAAACAATGAAACACTGTGATCGATATTCTTCTTCAATGGGTTTCAACTACAAAATGAACCCAATTAACGAGGGGTGGATGTTCCATGAGGTAGTAGAGAGTGAAATCAATAAATGTAAGTGGCACCTTTAAAGAAGGTCCACATATTAGTGGTTGAGGCCTCATTAATGGAGGTCCACTAGGTGGTTAGGATTTTATTCAATTAGAAACTATATATAGTATTAGAAGCTATGTAATGGGTTGTCAAGTTAATATAGTATTAGAATCTATGTAATGGGTTGTCAAGTTAATATTATTGTAAATGAAATTGTCCTCAAGTCAGAGGTTTCCCCCTCGAATAGGCAAGTTAACATTGCATCTAGTTCTGAACATTAATAAAGATTTGCTTATTGTGTTATTTTCAAATTCTAGTTATGTTATTTGCTTTACGTAGTTGTATTTCCAACTATCTTTCTCTATTCAACTGCTTCCTGCAACTATATCCTTTCTATTATGCTTTCAATATTTGTTTCAACTAACTAGGAACGCCATAAAATGAAATTTTCATATGAGTCATGTCCATCTTGCAAATTCGAGGAGTAACTAAAATCATCCTACCAACCAAGAAAATATGAATTTAAAAAAATATTTCACACGGACCTCAAACACAAGGGATGAAATGAATGAAGCCATTAGTTAATCTTTATACTAGGCCATACTCTAGCTATTGGTGTGGCTTATTGTACATCACACTCTCCACTCTATTTTATCTTCATGGATTTTTCCATAGCGCCAACCAAATAGGATAATATTGATATGAATTTTGTATGGTTAAATTTTATTGCAATATTCATACATTCCTATTCTCATGGCATCATAATCAACTAGTAAAAGAGGAGCACATTTTTTATCACATAAAATATGGGATGAAATATAAATAAGAAATAAAAATTAGCCTCAAATTCATGCCATGTAAATTATTAAAATTCCGTACAAATATTGCAAAAAGTTATCTAGTAATGGTGGTGTACTTGTAGAAGATGTAAACGTATAACTTACCTAATTCACAACCATTTTTATGAGCATTTTGTTACCTTTCAAATACTTTGATTTTGTTTCTTCGTTATATATTGTCCATGTATCCTTGTATGATGCTTGAAATTCATAATAATAGAAACACACAAACAAATCAATTAGGGAAAGCCATATATATATTCCTAACTGTGAGGAAAGCTACTGCAACAAGTTAAAGTATTCATTTTTTTCCTTTTTCACAACTGCTACCAAATTCAATGTGTGTGATGTTATTGAGCACTTACTTTGATTTAAAGAACACCAAATTATGTTGGTGTGATGTTATATAGTACTTACTTTGATTTGAATAACCCCTCCCCTCTCAAAGAATTCTACCAAAAATTCAAATAGTTGTGCAATGCAATCCACCACATACCTCACGTTTAGTTGCTTAGATCATTTGAATTGTAATAAGAAAACGATTACTTGTAATGAAATTGAATGAGCGTTGATTTAACAACCTTAATGAGGACTTAAGGGCATTCAATAGAACTATGTGTATCGCCTTAAGTTTGTTGGCATTTAAATATGTAACTATGATGTAGTGATGGTGAGTCCATGACTCTTTATTGGCCATTAGTAGGCCTTTAACAATGAATTCCTTATCCTTTTTTCTCCAAATGAGTTGGGTGATAATAATTCCTTTATTGGTGGTTGTAGTTAGATACAATGAGTGCCAATTCCATGTTGATTTTGAGCAAAGCACACTTGAAACATGGTTGAACATGGTTGTGGTCAAAGAAAATCGATTACATGCTTGCATGCTCTTCACATAGTGGTGCCCTTGCATACTATTCACATTGTGGCACTCCATTGTTTACATGAGGATCAAGGTCTAAAAACAATGGTTATGATGAGTATTGTACATCAATCATTTTCATTCCTATCACCTGACCTAAACATTTTTATTGCCAAATTTGTAATAAGATGGTGAAATAGTTTCTAACACAAAATGTAGGGTAATTTGCTAGAAAAATCGTTGATAAAAATATGCATGATAATCCAAGCATACCAGTTACAATATCCCTTTCTTAGGCAAGGACAAAATATGTTAAAAACATAAGAGATATGGTATTTTAAAGTACAACTCAAAGTTGTTGCCACACCTTCATAATACATGGGTCATTACAAAGCTAAAATTGTAGTTGTGATGAGCAAGTATTTTTGTACATGTTGGTTACATTGCTTCTTTTCCATCTAAATTGCATAAAAAAATAATTTGTCAATAATTTTATTTATCAAATCACCTTCGTAATCTTAGTATTCATTTAAAAATATCATATCATGGTTTTTGTCTCCTTGGAGGTGCATGGGCTGTCATCCTAGAGCGAAGATCGGGTGATGTTGGAAGTCTATCTAAGTTAAGATATTTGCAACATTTTAGCATGCGAGGAATTGTAAAAAAGAGTGGAAAGGCACTAGACTCTCATGAATTGGATTGTTCACATGCATAACACTAGCTTCTAGCCTATCCAATATCATAATTTGATCATTTAGTGATGGCAATAAGTAACCAACAAGGTTGGGGGTTTATCGATGAGGTCTTGATACAGGATCTTTGTGCTCCCATTCCTTCCTATTTTCTTATTTTGTCAATAGATTTGAGAATACATGTTAGTATATCATATGATGGGTTATGAGCATTGGTTGGTTGACAATGTTTCAAAAGTTTGGGTTGCTTCCTCTATTGTTCAAAATGGATGAGATTTCTTGTGATATGATCATGTCTTCCAACAAAATGAGTTTTGTTTTTTCAATATATTCATCTAATTTAAAGATTGTTCTGAACATAGACCAAAACAAACTAGAACTTATTTTGTTGTAGCAAGTTGGGTGTTGAGACTAGCTTGCATGGGTTCTTGGGAACTTATGGGAATATTGGATGATGATTTTATGGATATTTTTGTTAATATAATGCATGTAGATTCCTTTAATATCAACCAATTTCTTAATTCTAGATTTGACAATTGAATTCATTTTCATATTTAATTATCTTGGGCTTCTCTGGCAACGAGCATAATAAACAAAGTCTAGAGTTTTGCTAATGGTATCCTTCATATTAGTGGATGGTTTGTACAAGTGAGATGTCGTGGTACTCTTCCACCAATCCAAGACTTGCACCTAGCCCCAACCATTGATACATGCCTTGAAAAGATTTAAACCTTGGTGGGTGGCTTAACATACCAACATCTTCACCATTGGAATTGGACCCCATTGTTGGTGTTCATATGTTTTCAAACAATGCATCCATGTTTTTATTTTTATTTTGTATTTTTAAAATAATGCATTATGCAAATATATAGTTTATCATATATTTACGTTGAATCATGTTTAAATGCTTTTGCGAAATCTTGCTCTATTCTATGTTATTTGAACTTTGAGGCAAATATATAATTAAATTCTTGATGTATGTAGAGTTGGAAAATGAGAGAGAAAACAATGTTGCATCTAGTTATTTTGGAAATGTTGGATGTTAATAGAGCTTGGAAAAAATTCTTAGTAGGTATTTAAGTAGAATGCTCATGAATATTTGTCGGTAGATATTGAAAAAACATTATACCTAGCTCTAAATAGTCCTACGAAATTTCTCAAAAGCACTCATGATTTGGTCTTTGAAAGTGGTTAGATTATTGAAATGTGGGACTCCAATGCCCTAACATGTAATACATCACTCAAGAAAACTATGGCATTGCAATAGTTGTGTGTAATAATCATTTCAGAATTGAAAAGAGTGTTTTGCATGCTTACATTAATGAATGGCATATAATTATCGACATTCTCTATAAAAATGATACTTAATATTGGCAAAAATTGGGGTTTTGTTGTTAGTTATTACTTATCAAACAAATTTTTTAATTGAACCCCAAAATTCCATAAAACATTATAACACTACACATTTTGACAATGTCCCTTTGCACCATCAGGAGCAATTGCTAGTATTATTCATTAATGTTTATTATTCACACACATGCACATACATAACATGTCCCATAGAGGAGGGGGAGATGCTAACAGATCATATGTACACATCCTATAACCAATCAACCAGTATGTTATTAAGAGGACCACTACTTTTGTGAACACCTCCATTGGCATAATGTAGAGGAATCAATAATGTGTAAGAGAAGTGTAAGGTAATATGTAAGAGGTGTAAGAAAACATGTAAGAGGTGTAAGGATCATGTGACAAGGGAATATGCCATGAATACTTGGCATGGGTGAATCCTACCAAATTTAACAAATTGATAAAGAGCCCATAGACTCATTGGTTGTATAAGTACTTATATTCATACACCTCTTGCATGTCATTTCAATTAATGGAATGATGTGCTAAGGTTTCTCTCTCATTTTCCCTTGCTATGCTATGTTATAATATGGGTTTAATTGCACCGACACAAATTGATCATGATGATGGTGGAGTGATCGGCACTTTGTGTACTAATTTTCTTAATACTTCAATGGAGAGAAATTGTCATGCATCACATGTACAAAGTTACCCAATGTAGAGATATGCTCACCATGCTATTGATTGTGTAGTTCCCACTAAGCCTTGATGGTCAAATACATCTTCATGGTTGCGAGCTTCATCTTGTCTTCATCATTGATGTTCTCAACATCAAAATAATCCTTGTAGCCTAACTTACTGAGTGCATCAATGCCAACATTCCTTTCAAATAATGAAACACTATGATCGGTATTCTTCTTCAATGGGTTTCGACTACAAAATGAACCCAATTAACAATGGGTGGATGTTCCAAGGGCTATCTAGGGAGATACTCTTTGAGATAGGTCTACAAGTTAATCAAGAATATCCTCATGTTGTTTATGGGGTCCTTATTTGGTCATGCACTACACAACCCCTACACCAAAGGTGACAAAGTCATTGAAGGTGATGTTTCTTGTCACCTCTGATCACAATGAGTGTGTCAAAAGGTGAGTATGGGAAGATGAATCAATCCCATGGTTCTTGCACTCAAAACATATCTAGGTAGGCATTCAACTCCCCTTAATTTGTCAAACATGTTTAGTGTTGCACATGTCCTCGTAAACTTTTTAGAGACCATGTAATAGAGTTCTTGAGTTGATACCAATGAACAATACTCAATGGCCTAAGATTTGTTACTAATGAATGGGTTTAGGGTTATAACTAGGATCCTAACCACATAATATTCTTCAATCTCTACGAAGATCGATCAAATTGATCAACATGCAATATGCTAAACTAAAGAAACCATGCCAGTCATGATGGAATTATTGTGATGGGTACAACTACTTTGGAGAGTAAACAAACCCCATAAAAGCTTATGATGATTTAATAGCTAGAATAAAAAAATGGTGAAGTGTTTGTTAGATTCCAATAAGCGTTGTGGGAAATCAAAAGAAATATATTGCATTGATGAACTTGAGGTTAAAATTATTAACACACAATCGTAACAATAATAAACCATTAACCACAAGCAATCCAAACCATAAAGAACTTTGAGGCTGGTATTGTTCAACTATAAATATAATGTTAGTACAAAAGTATAAGCTACATGAGAAAATATTATAATATTGCTTAGATAAAAGGATAAGCTACATAAGGAAGGATTAAAGTGACACGAAGAATCATTAAGACACAAGTTGCGAGAATCATTATATTGAGCTCAACCTTGCAAAGAATACAATAAAGATTCATTGAAAAAAATGTGGAAATTGACAAGTGAAATTGCTTAGATAAAAGGATAAGCTACATAAGGAAGGATTAAAGTGACACGAAGAATCACTAAGACACAAGTTGCGAGAATCATTATATTGAGCTCAACCTTGTAAAGAATACAATAAAGATTCATTGAAAAAATGTGGAAATTGACAAGTGAACATGGTAGTACATAGATATACACAAAATCATATGATCAAATGGGAGTAAGATAATGACCCAACAATTTCATTTGTTTTCCCTGGATATCTCTTGAGAGGAAGCCAAACTTGAGATTTTTTATGGGTATCTGAAAAAACTTTTTTTAATCGAATTCAAATTCAGTTACATTATGTAACCTTGGTGCACTGGGTTTTTTTATCTTGTTGAATCAATGATTTTAACATATTTATAGATGATTTCAACAAAATTCAAATTGTTGAAATTTGATGAGGCCAAATAGTCATAGAGCCAAATTGTTGGTTTGTTCTCCTACTCCTTAAATGATGTGGCCTTTATTGGTCATCTTCATGGATAATAAATGAGGATAGTTGATCCTTCTAATCTTGGACGTAGGTTGGCAAGGGTGGATGTCGACTGGATGTTGACCTCGACCAATTTGAACACGAGGTTGAACCAGTCATCTTTGATCACCCCACTAGTTTGGGCATATTGATTATCTATGCAATACAATGTTACTGGCATAAATTCATGTGCCATTTCCAAGGCAACATACTAAAATACGTTAATTTGGAGCTTGAAAACACACTCTGTCATTGAAGAATCGAAGGTCAAGTTAAAATAAGCTTACAAGTTGTTGTCACTAGGTCATCTATGATATGATAGTATTGGAAGATATCAATTAGACTTGAGAAATGAATTATCTAACTAATCTACAATATGAACCCATTTTAATAGTATATTGGTTTTTTTTATCATAATTTAACAAAGTCTAAACATATTTGAATCCAAATAACAAAATTAAATAACTTTCTTTATAAAGTTCAAATCTCTAATATTTAAACGCTTATTCTTTTTTTATTACAAAAATAAATTAAATTTTCAAATAAATTTAACAATTCCAACCAGATTTCAACCATAGCATAGCATGCTGAGCTTACACATATATTGAGGTCGAGAACCCTTATCATAACCTAAAAGATTGATGTTTCACATAGAGAACACGGCCTGACCTAAAAGATTGATGTTTCACATAGAGAACACGGCCTGACCTAAAAGATTGATGTGTGGCTAAGCCATTCTCCATTGGTTTAGGATCTGAAGGTAAATACTTTAATAGTATTATTTTTGTCTTACAGCGAAAAAAGTCATCAGTCTTCTAACTTAAGGCTCACGTAACTGTACTTATTAGATATTATTATGAATATATTGAAGTGGACCACCGAGAGGCATAGGGTCCTACTTGTCACTCTACCATTTACACTGTCCACGTAGTCCCTGGAGCCGGTGGGAAACTTGGATTCAATCCTGCGCCCAACAAGTTTGCCTGACCCCGTGTGCAACAGTCCCGCAAGTGGCATAAGCTTTTTATGCATTCAGTTTTGACTGCTCTCCCAAAATATCTGAACGTGTCCGGAGGATATCGGAAAGAGTGTAGCGTGGCTCTCCTGCATGCACCAGGTTCACAGGATGGCTTACATGTGACACGCCGGGCGGGGGCCGCTAATGGATTCACCGCAGCTACATCTGCTCATGGCTGCTAGCCGGACTTGACAATAAGAAGAAGTCCGATGAGCTTTTCCTCATATTTTCTAAACCCTGGTATTCACCTGTAGCTGTTCACGGCAGAAAAGTAAAGTATGTTTAATTCCAGTGCTCTGTATCTTTTCATGTTGCATTAGCCTATTTTATATTTTTCTCTGGCAGCATTGCTGTAAAATATATTACATTTCATGTAGTGCAGTGCTTTATATATATATATATATATATATATTTTATTTTTTTTCTTTAGCACATTTACAGCAATGCAAGAACGTGTATTTTATTATCGCAGAGTAAGTCTCGAGATCGAGCGTCCTTGCTGCATTTGCTGAGCTGAAATTGTGAAAATATTCTCGTTGCAGCTCCGGGAACATTAAATGGCGCCGCATTCGCTGGATTCTGAGGAAACTCTGCCGTCCAATGGCGAGCTAAGACTGAAAAAATACAGCATGGAGGCGGTGAGCAAGCACAATACTTCGAACGATTGCTGGCTCATAATATGGGGCAAGGTTTACGATGTTACTAGCTGGTAAGCTCAAAGCAACTAAGCTCATCCTTACAGGCTTTCGATGCTTTAATGAACCCAGTGCACTTTAATGCTTTAATGAAGTCAGATCTTATTCACTTTTAGCCTGTCAGCAAAAAAAAAAAAACAATTTTGAATTCATTGCAATCAACTTTAATGTAAACAGTGATACCAGTCCATTGATTTAAGACTAGAATTGCAAATCAAGACTCAACTAATACTCTTCTCCAAAAACTAAACTTTAACCTGACTGAAAACCTTAACCGCAAAGAAATGAATCGGGCGTTTCTCCTCTCCAAAAACTAAACTTTAACCGGACTGAAAACCTTAACCGAAAAGAGATGAATCGGGCGTTTTACTCTCGGAGACCTGTTTCTCATTCCATTTCCATTCCCCTCTCATTCCTATTCCCTTTCCCACTCCTATTACTCCCACTCCCACACCAACTCCCATCTACTACTTCCACTCCCACACCAACTCCCATCTTGACACTAAGTAGCATGGATCCAGCTGAAGCCCAATAGGATTCATCTTGATCCCACATCTCTTAAGCATCAAGGGGATAAGAAAACTTTTAAGCATCAGAAAACTCAAGGTGCAAACCTCAATCTTTTTACCCTATCAATGTACTATTAAATAAATAAAGGTTTGCATCGTGCCATGTTTGTTTGATTTGCATAGTTTGATTCCTTTGGACGCTTAATAGATAAAGGTGGATTTATGATAAATTATTTAATAAAGGTTTGCATCGTGCCATGTTTGTTTGATTTGCATAGTTTGATTCCTTTGGACGCTTAATAGATAAAGGTGGATTTATGATAAATTTTAGTAGTTGTTTTTTTATAATAGTATATTTAAAAAAACAAGATATTGTTTTTGTTTCCATTTTTATTTTATTAGCTTTACATATCCTCGACACAAAGAACACGAGGCCATATCTTAGGACAAAGAAGAGGTATCCTTGCTCTCCTTGTCTATCATTGTAAAGGAACCAATGCAACATTGTTGCTCGGATATTTCTTGATGTCGAGGGAGCCTTGTTGTATGATTCTCAGAGGAGCTCTAGAGTGAAATGATGACCTTTCCTAACCTTTGAAGTCAAGGGGAAGAACCTCAAGATGGAGGCTTGGTTGCTTGGGCTAACTTAGGGGGGTAGTTCTATGAAGTGAGTGTGTCTGGTTCAAGGTTCCTCGGAGGTGATGTGTCTCCCAACAATGCAGGAGGAACTATGGTGTCTCATAGATCTAATGCTATCTGAATTGAGGGTGGGGAAGTCCACCTAGTGCTTAGCGGCTCCAAACATTGAGATTGGTTGAAAGAAAGAGGTGATGAGTTGAACAAGACTAGGCCTAGAGAGGCCTTGCAAAGTTTCATGCTTATGGATAATTGCCTTTCTAACATATAGAGCTAGGCATCTCTCATCAACATAGTGAATGAGGTCACGAGATAACATCTTTAGTCTTGAAACTAGTAAAACCTCCCTTGAATTTCAAAGTATATGGGACACATGAAGAAAAAATGTTTCTTAAACTCAATTTCATGGAGATGGCACAATTTACAGATCCTTTGATCCCTTGGGATTTGATGGTCCATCTTGATTTGTAGGTGCCAAGAGAAAACATGCAATTTTCTAAGGCCCAAGCAAGATCCTTAGACAAAGAATCCAATGATGCCAAATGTAATTAGGAAGAAATAACTAATGAATGTTAAATGAATAATATACCCTAGGAAAAAGAATAGGTTCACTTTTTTAAGAGTTCCATTTCTTGTCTTGTAATTTCCTCTTTCTTGTTTCATTGTAACAAGCTTATCCCAACTAACATCGTGTGTTTCCATAGCTCACAACAACATTGTGTGTTTCCATAATACATGAGCCATTACAAAGCTAAAATTGTAGTTGTGATGAGAAAATATTTCATACATGTTGGTTACATCGCTTCTTTTCCATCTACAATGTATAGAAAATTAATTTGTCAAAAAATTTATTTATCAAATCACCTCTATAAACTTAGTATTAATTTAAAAGGATTATATTATGATTTTTTTGTCTTCTTGGAGGTGCATGGGCTCTCATTCTAGAGCAATGATCAACTTAGTATTTATTTAAAAGGATTATATAATGATTTTTTTGTCTTCTTAGATGTGCATGGGCTCTCATTCTATAGCAATGATCAATGACCAGGTGATGCTTGAAGTCTATCTAAGTTAAGATATTTGCAACATTGTAGAATGTGAGGGATCGAAACAAGAGTGAAAAGGCGTTAGACTCTCATGAATTGGAGTGTTCACATGCATAACGTTGGCTTATAGCCTATCCAATATCATAATATGAACATAATATGAACATTTAGTGATGGTAAGAATGAACCAACAAGGTTGGGGGTTGATGGACAAGGTCTTGATGCAGGATCTTCGTGTTCCCATTCCTTATTTTTTCATTGTAGAATGTGAGGGATCGAAACAAGAGTGAAAAGGCATTAGACTCTCATGAATTGGAGTGTTCACATGCATAACGTTGGCTTATAGCCTATCCAATATCATAATATGAACATTTAGTGATGGTAAGAATGAACCAACAAGGTTGGGGGTTGATGGACAAGGTCTTGATGCAGGATCTTCGTGTTCCCATCCCTTATTTTTTCAATAGGTTTGGGAACACGATGTTATTATATTATAGTATGGGTCGTAAGCCCTAGTTGGTTGACTATGTTTCGAAAGCTTATGTTGTTTCCTTCGTTGTTAAAAAATGGATGAGATTTCTTGTGATATGATCATGTCTTTCAACGAAATGAATTTTGATTTTTCAATTTATTCATCTTATTTAAAGAATGTTATGAACATAGACCAAGACAAACTAACTTATTTTGTTGTAGCAAGTTGGGTGTTGAGACTGGCTTGCATGGGTGCTTCAGAGCTTATGGGAATATTGGATGATGCTTTTGGGGAGTTTTTTGTTAATATAATGCATGTGGATCCTTTATTATCATCCAATTTGTTAATTCTAGATTTAAAAATTGAGTTCATTCGATTTATTTATTTTGGGCTTCTTTTGCAGCAAGCATAATAAACAAAGGTTGGAGTTTTGCTCATGATATCCTTCATATTAGTGGATGGTTTGTACAAGTGAAATGTTGTGGTACTCTTCCATGAATCCAAGACTTGCACCTAGGCCCAACCATTGATACATGCTTCAAAATATTTAAACCTTGGTGGGTGGCTTAACATGCCACCATCTTCACCATTGGACCTGAACCCCATTGCTAGTGTTCATGTGTTTTGAAACAATGCATCCACACTTTTATTTTTATTTTTTGAAATAATGCATTATGCATATATATAGTTTATCATATATTTATGTTGAATCATGTTTTCAAATGCTTGTGCGAAAGTTCTTGTTTTATTTTGCATTATTTGAACTTTGAGGCAAATATATAATTAAATTGTTGATGTAGGTAGAGTTGGTAAATGAGAGAAATAACAATTTGCATCTGGTTATTTTGGAAATATTGGATGTCAAAAGTGCTTGGAAAACATTCTTAGTAGGTATTGAAGTCGAATGCTCATGAATATTTATCAATGTCGGTAGATCTTGAAAAAATGTTATACTTAGCTCTAAATAGTCCTAGGAAATTTCTCAAAAGCAGTCATGATTTGGTCTTTGAAAGTGGTTAGATTGTTAAAATGTAGGGCTCCAATTCCCTAACATTGTAATAAATCGCTCAAGAAAACTATGACATTGCAATAGTTGTTTTTAATAATCATTTAAGAATAAAAAAGAGTGTTTGTCATGCTTACATTGATAAATGGCATATACTTATCGACATTCTCTAGAAAAGGATAGTTGATATTGACAGAAATTGGGGTTTTGTTGTTAGTTATTACTTATCAAACAAACTTTTATTCAAATCCAAAAATTCCACAAAACATTATAACACTACACATTTTAACAATGTCCTTTGCACCATCATGAGCAATTGCTAGTATGATTCATTGTTTATTATTCACACACATGCACATACATAACATGTCCCATATAGGAGAGGGTGATGCTAACAAATCATACATATTCATCCCACAACCAATCCACCATTATGTTATTAAGAGGACCACTACCTTTATGAACACCCCCAGTGGCATAATGTAAAGGAATCAATAATGCGAAGTATCATAATGTGTAAGAGAAGTGTAAGGGAATATGTAAGAGGTGTAAGAAAACATGTGAGAGGTGTAAGGATCACGTCACAAGGGAATATGCCATGAATACCTGGAATGGTGAATCCTACCAAAGTTAACAAATTGATGAAGAGCGCAGAGACTCATTGGTTGTATAAGTATATTTGTACACCTCTTACTTGTCATTGTAATTAATGGAATGATAGAGCGTGCCTTTTGTTTCAGAAGGTTCCTGGTTCCAATGCTACTTGAATACATTTATGAGCCTGTTCCCTTGGGTGCGGGCCTTGTTGAAAACAAAAAAGGATTATTTGAAGACTGTAAAAATTATCAGCTTGACAAGGGGGGTTAATTCCATAGATGCAGAGGGAGACTCGAAACAAGGAGGAAGACCATATGCCAAGAGGGAAGGCAGTTGAGCGGGAAGGGTTTTCAGGGTTGGTAACAATAGGATGGATCGGGGCCAAGAAGTGAGCCAACAATATACCAAAATTAGATAATTTAACCTCAACAGAACCATAAACCATATCATTATCAAACTAGAGGCACAAGGCACCAAAAAGAAGTTTATGAGGGTGAACTATTCCCAAAATTAGACAAACATATGCATTGATATTTCTTAAGGGCATCCCAAAGGACCGAAGTAACAACCAAATTAGGAAACACACATACAAGAAATAAAAAAAATAGAGTAGGATATAAAGCTATGTCTAAGGGAAACTTGAGTATTGAAACCTGGAGATGCAATGGCCGATGAATTCTGAAGTTGTGGATAACATTGAGCTTCACTCTTCTAGCCATAGACCATGAACCACCCTTTGAGAACCATAGTAACAACAACTAAAGGATAGAGGGGACGACAAGAGTTGGAGACAAGATGGCGAATCTTCTTCCAATTTCTTAGAGCCCCAGTCAAAATATCTCCATCCACACATAGGGAGATGGCCGAAGCAAAAAGATACTAGGGAAACAAGAACGAGCCCAAGTCATAATTCCCCATTAAACAGATACGAGCAAGTTCCAGGCATGACGAACCACGTGCATTGAGGGTGGGTGGCGTACCGACCTATATAGAAGATGATGCCCAAGGTGATGTACGCATTATGTGGGCATATGAATATCATCTCGTGCCACCTAAGAACTTTTATGACAACTTTGTTTCATGATTAAAGGGTAGTGGAGAGAATTAATGCATTGAGACTTAGGGGATGATGTTAAAAACCAAAGGCCCCCCATTTTCCATGTATCCCCCTTGCATGAGATTGCTTTATTTTTTTGCTTAAATATTTGCTAGACTATTAAGGTCTCTCAAGATATGAAAACAAAAGACCTGGTGGAAAGAGCTAATGGTGTTTTCAATCCTTGGCATGCTTCTTCCAAGTTTAGTGTCCCTTGGGATCCTTTTTTTCCTCACATACCTGATTATCATCATAGAATCACCAATACTTGTTAGAGTTGTGATCTCTTTTCCATTAGCTTTGGATAATCCCTTCCATAGAGCTAGGACCATTGCATGATTATTTGTTGTAGTTCCAACACCCCAAGCATATGTAAGTACCTTCCTTCCTCCGAGGTCAAAGACCCCCCCCTCGCAATCCCCTGCACCTGCTTCCCCTATCTTGTGTTTCTTCATAAGAAGCCAAACATGAGATATTTTATGGGTATTTGAGTTTCCTTTAATGGAATTCCAATTTAGGTACATTGTGTGACCTTGGTGAAGTGGAGATTTTTGATGTTGTTGTATCCATATTTGCTATCAATATCAATGATTTTTGACATATTTATAAATTATTTCAACAAAATTCAAATCATTGGATTTTGACAATGCCAAATAGGAATAGAGTCAAATCATTGGTTTGTTCTCCTACTCCTTAAATGATGTGGCCCCTATTGGTCATCCTCATGGATAATAAATGAGGATAATTGATCCCTCTAATCTTGGAAGTAGGTTGGATGGATGTCGACTTCGTCCAATTTGAACACGAGGTTGAACTAGTCAACTTTGATCACCCCACTAGTTTGCTAGAGGGGCATACTGATTATCTATGCAATACAATGCTAGTTGTTGCCGCTGGATATGCACCTTGGGGGGAAAAGGGGTTAGCGTGGCAGAAATCTTCAAGCCACTGGGTGCATCCTTGGGGGCAAGCAAAGAGTCGAGATACTGTCACTCAACACTCAACTCCTCCGTCTAGGCCAACTCCTAGCGAAGCCAAGGGGGGTGGTCCCTATGAAAATAAAACTAAGGTTGTTACACTAAGTTACAGAATGAAAATGAATCTAGGGGTTTGAAGACGAATTAACACTAAACCGGAGATTACAACTATGAATTAAATCAAACACCCCTTGGCTTCGCTAGGAGTTGGCCTAGGCGGAGGAGTTGAGTGTTGAGTGACAATATCTCGACTCTTTGCTTGCCCTCAAGGACGCATCCAGTGGCTTGAAGATTTCTGCTACGCTAACCCCTTTTCCCCCCAAGTTGCGTATCTGACGGCAACACTACTAACGTGAATTGATGCGCCATTGCCAGACAACATGCTTAAATACACGTTAATTTGGAGGTTGAACTCACGCCATTTCATTGAAGCATCGAAGGTCAAGTAGAAATAAGCCTTCAAGTTATTGCCGATGAGTCATCTATGACATTGTTAGAAGATATTGATCAAACTTCATAAATAAAATTATCTAAGTGATCGACAATGTGAACCCATTTTAGTAAATATATTAGTTTTTTTTAATTGTAATTTTAACCTAATCTAATCATATATAAATCCAAATCATAAAATAATTAAACAACTCCTTTAGAAAGTTCAAACCTTCACACTTAAATAAAATAAAATAAAAAATCTAATCATATATAAATCCAAATCATAAAATAATTAAACAACTCCTGATGAAAGTTCAAACCTCAACACTTAAATAAAATAAAATAAGTAAAATGACGAGGCAGGTGTGGTAGTTGCAATGAGCTCTCGACAGGGTGTAATTTTAACAAACCAATAAATATTGAAATTGGAAGATATTTCGGGTGGAGACACCACGTGGAGAACGCTGGCCTTACCTAAAATAACGATGTGTGGCTGAGCCATCCTTCATTGGTTGGTGATCGTGTTGGAAAAAGAACGAATCCTAGACCGCTCGTCTTGAACCCAGATGTGTGGAGAAATGAGTTGAACCTACGGTCGTTAGACGTTATCAGAGAAATTGATCTCGAATATACATAAATCCAAATAATAATAACTACTTTATTACTAGCGAACTTAGGGCTCACGTAACCGTGCTTATTAGATATTATTATGATTATGAATATATTGCAAGGGGACCACCCAGAGGCATAGAGTGATTAGAGTCCCTACTCTTCACTCCACCTTTCTCACCTTCCACGTAGCCCCTGGAGCCGGTGGGAACCTTGGCTTCAATACTGCGCCCAACAAGTTTGCCCGGCCCCGTGTGCAGTAGTCCCGCAAGTGGGTTAAACTTTTTACGCGTTCAGTTTTGACTGCTCTCCCAAAATATCTGAAGGTGTCCGGAGGATAACGGAAAGCCTGTGGCGTGGCTCTCGCTGCATGGACCAGGTTTACAGGAGGGCTTACTGTGACCCGCCGGGCGGGCGCCGCTAATGGTTTCACCGCAACTGCATCTGGGTATGGTTGGTAGCTGGACTTGACAAACAAGAAGAAGCTTGTTTAAAGCCTGACACTCACCTGTAGCCGTTCACGGGAGAAAAGTAAGACGGCTCTGAAGCTTTCAGTAATATATATTTCCAGTGCTCTGCAGCTTTTCATGCTGCATTAGCATAGTTTATATTTTTCAGTGGCAGCATTGCTGGAAAATATATTACATTTCATGTAGTGCGATGCTTTATTTATTTATTTTATTTAGTGTTCAATATTTTTTATTATTTTTATTTTCTTTAGCATATTTACAGCAATGCAAGAACGCGTATTCTAGCCTCGAGATCGAGCGTCCTTGCTGCATTTGCTGAGCTGAAATTGTGAAAATATTCTCGTTACAGCTCTGGGAACATTAAATGGCGCCGCATTTGCTGGATTCCGAGAAAACTCCGCCGTCCAATGGCGAGCTAAATCTGAAAAAATACAGCATGGAGGCGGTGAGCAAGCACGATACTTCGAATGATTGCTGGATCATACTATGGGGCAAGGTTTACGATGTTACTAGCTGGTAAGCTAAAAGCAACTGAGCTCATCCTTAACAGAGCTTTCAATGCTTAATGGACCTAGCACACTTGAAGTCATATCTTATTTACTTTTAGTCTGTCAGTAGGGCTACAATTCAATCGATAATGAGCAGCAGCAAATAAACAATTTGAATTTATTGCAATCAACTTTAATGTAAACAGTGATAGCAGTCTATTGATTGAAGACGAGAATTGGAAATAAAGACTCAACTAATTCTCCTCGCCAAAAATTAAACTTTAACCTGACTGAAAACCTTAACCGGAAAGAAATGAATCGGGCGTTTTACTCTTCGGAGAAGCATACACAAAACGCAGTTTTGCAAAAAAGACTCACTCCATTATGTTCAACTCTGGTTATATAGGCTGTACAATGCTAGCTTACAAAAATGCTGGCTGGGAGACCTGTTTCTCATTTCAATTCCATTCCCTTTCTCATTCCTATCCCCTTTCCCACTCCCACTCCTACTCCCATTCCCATCTTGACACTGAGTAGCATAGATCCAGCTGACCGCACTTGACCCCATATCTCTTGAGCAACAAGGGGATAAGAAAACTCAAGGTGAAAACCTCAATCTTTCTACACAATGATGTGCTACTAAATACATATATATTGAGGTTTGCACCTTGCCATGTTTCTTTGATCCCTTTGGACGCTGAAAAAACTGCAAGATGAAGATGGATCTATGGTAGTTTTTAGTAGTTGTTTTTTTACAATAGTCTATTTAAAAAATAAGACATTGTTTTTGTTTTCATTTTATTTTGTTAGCGCTACACACACATGTGACACAAAGAAGAACATGAGCTAAACATAGGTGAAAAACCCTAACAGGCATGAGGCCATAGCTTAGCATTAGTAGTAGAATTGGCAATAAAAGTAGATTTGGAGGACAAAGAAGAGGTATCCTTGCTCTCCTTGTCTATCACTGTAAAGGAACTAGTGCAAACCCTTGTGTTTTCCCTTGGATATTGCTTGACGTCGAGGGAGCCTTGTTGTAGGATCCTAGGAGGAGCTCTAGAGTGAAATGACTGACCTTTCCTAACCTTTGAAGTCGAGGGGAAGAATCTCAAGATGGAGGCTTGGCTGCTTGAGCTGATTTGTGGGGCAGTTCTATGAACTGAGTGCGTCTGGGTCCAAGGTCTCCTAGAGTTGATGTGTATCCCGATAATGCAAGAGGAACTCTGATGTCTTATAGATCTATCGCCACCTGACTTGAGGGTGGGGGGGTCTACCTAGTGCTCACTGCCTCCAACCACCGAGATAGGTTGAAAGAGAGAGGTGAACTAGACCGGGCTTAGAGAGGCCTTGAAAAGTTTCTTTCTTCTGAATAATTGCCTCTTTGACATATAGAGCTAGGCATCTCTGATCAAGATAGTGAAGGAGGTCATGAGAGAACATCTTTAGTCTTGAAACTAGTTAAACCTCCCTTGAATTTCATAGTATATGGGACACTTGAAGAAAATATGTTCCTTAAGCTCAATCTCATGGAGATGGCATAATTGATAGATCCTTTGAGCCCTTGGGATTTGATGGTCCATCTTGATTCATAGGTGCCAGGATTAAATCTGCAATTTGCCAAGGCCCAAGCAAGATCCTTAGACGGCAAATCCAATGATGCCAAATGTAGTTAGGAAGGAATAACTAATGAATGATAAATGGATAATATGCCAGAGGACAGAGAGTGCCTTCACTTATCTTAGAGTTCCATTTCTTGTCTTGCTTTGTCTTTCTTGTTTTATTGTAACATAGGTACAATAAGGTGAAGCTATTTATGAAGAAGCTAACAATCTTACAATTATAACTAATTGACAACATTTTTTTAGTCCTAACTAACAATATTTCTATTATTTGACACTTAACAAGCTTATCTCAACTCACATCGTGTGTTTCCATACTTACAACCCCATCCTATCTAATAACATGATTTTTAATTAAAGCTTTAATTCATTTGCATTGTGGGCTAGACCTATGAGACCGAAATTGTGAGATGGCCCCCTTATTAAAATTTGTAGGATGGGAAGGTAATGACGGCTACGGGGGAGAGAGAATGAGGGCGACGAAGGTGGTATGATGGATAGGTGAGAGAGTATGATGGTGATGGGCATGGTTCGACGATGAATGGGAGAAAGGTTGGCGGGAAAGGTAGAGAGAGCTGTACAATTGCAAAAGGGAGGAAAGAAGGTGACATGAAAGGTAGAGAGAACCATGCGACTGCATAGGTGGAGAACACAAATGTGGGTTCTATTGTTCCAGTTATTGTATGGCTATGGCTACCAATGATTTGTAGGGGCAACATGCAATAGATTTGTTATCATGTAGATTTGCACAAGTAGATCCACCTAATGATTATAGGCAACCAATCCTTGTCGGATGCCTCTCCATTTGAACTGGTGCTTTTCCATTCTCAAGGGGGTGTCCTTAGAGGTTGTATGTTGTTATTAAACGAACTAATTTACATAAACTCCAATTTGAGCAACACACAAAACTTACTCTCGAGATGCTTAGAAGCAGTCAAGAGCAAGGACAAATCTTCAACTAAATTTAAGGTGGTTGGGATCATGTTCTTGATACAATTATAATCAATGAATTAAAACAAGAAAATGAGGTGAATGTGTGCCTTAAGTGAACAATAAATCAAAGCAAGTGCACTCTAGCTAGCCAATTCAATGCATTACTATCAAACCAACAAACAACCAATACATTCTAAGAGCTAGAGACAAGGCATAATAGAACCAAACCACATATTACTCAAGAGACTCGGTTACATCATAGTGGCAACATGCGACAGGCTTCTATAGGTCCAACTACGTGTAGTGGTGGAAGCAGTCCATGGGATTAAATGAAGAAGGTGGAAGGATGATGAGTTATCTACTACTACATCTACTTTTAAGAAGCATTGTCCATGTTTCTTTTCCTTTTTTGCTAAATTCTGTTGTCTTGAGTCGAATCCTAGAATTTGATATTATATGACAGCTAGTCATTCCTTGAGTATGGTCTAGGCCAAGCTTGGATGAGGGTATCATTCCTTAAACTACATTGCCTTGGTTGAGTTGAGTAAGGTAGGCATGGGTAGTGTTGAAAAGACAACAGGAGCAGTCTTGTGTCATCTTGTTGTCTTGTCTCTTCATGTACTTCATTGAGTCAACCTCTATTGGTCACTTGCCTCATCCAACCCTAGGGATGTGGCACCATATGGTTGTACTTCATGTGTTGATGGAAAGGTTTTCATCATTACTTTTCTCTTAGCAGATCACTCCTCATCAACTTCAACACATCATTTGGGGATTGATCTAGAAGCTAGAGAACCTTGATGGTCGTTAACCTCAGTGACAACCATCTCATCTCCAATAGGACTAAGCACCATTTGGTCCTAATTGGATAAGCTTCATTACTATTCGACTCTATCTCATTTATGTATTGATGGGTTGTGCTTGAACCTGAGAGCCCATTAGCCTTATTGGTGGGTTTCTTCGCCCTGGTAGGTGTTTTCATCATTGCCATTTGACCCAGTGGATTTCCTCTAGTTGTTGACCTTAACTCGTTTTCCTAGTGGGAGGAGTACATATAGGTGGGTTGCAACTTGCAGGTGGTGGTTGCAGATATGCACTTGTGGTTTGGTCTTGATTCTAATAGATCAACAAATGCACCATGCATTTGAATCTATTGCCTAGTGGACAAGCACTTGGATACATCCAAGTTTCCATGGATTAGTTTTTAGAGCATCGAAGTACACAGATTCAGCGGTTCTGGACAGCTCGCAAGGGGATGTCATCCCCTTGAGTCTCCATTGTTAACCCCTAGATTGCCTGCACAACTGGAGGGTTAAGATTAAATGAGGTTCCATCACATTGGTTCTAGTATTGGTGCATCCAGACTTTCACAGTGATTAGAGTTTGTTTCAGAGTCAGTTTTGTTAGATTCCAAGAAACTATTATTTTTAGAAGTTTGCATTTTTCCAGGAGGCAAAGATCAAGGCCCTCATGTTAGAGATGTTTATATATTCTTGATCCTTGCAAGCTGATGATGCCTATGAGCTTGTTTCTGGCAACATTTGAGCAATTTCATAACTATTGCTATTTTTTAGTAGTTCGCTTTTCAGGGATTTCATGTAATTTTTGAGCACATATTTGGGTTCCTTGTGGAAAAACAAGTCTAATGAGATTGCTTTCATCCACATGCAAGATGTTGCTTTTTTTGTAGTGTTTAATTTTAGACTTGCTATATTTGGAAGCAATCTCATAGATGTTATCTTCATTTCCAGTCTTTCCATTTTTTTTGCTTTTTGGGAGTTAGACTACTTTTTTGGGCATGCCTAGCCTATATTTAGCAGTTTCTATTTGTGGCAGGTACATGTTGTTATGTCGTGGTTCAAAGTATGTGGTGGTGGAGTGGTTCAAGATTTCCAGTGGGTGAAGGATTATGAGTCAAGAGCAGTGTTGAGAGGATGGAGTGGTCACCTAGTGTGACACATGGCAACAAATCAAAGGAGTTCCATTTGTATTGGTATGACGTTCCAAAAGGACTTTATGCTAAAGCCTTGGTTTGGTTTTTCAAAAAACCTTGCTTTGTCTTGCTAACTTTATCCACCCTTACCCTAAAGTTCGACCTCATCTAAATTTAGCATGGGCATTCAATCCATAAGCTGATTTGACTTGTTGAACATGTTCACCTTATTGTCTAAAAGGCCTTAAAACAGACTGCTTTTGCCAAATTTGTCAAGCAAGAAAACAAGAAAAGCATTTGAAGTTGTTATTGATCCTTGCATGAGGGATGAGATTGGAACCTTGATTTGCATTCCTTCATGAGCATATCCAGGACCAACAATGGCTGCTTCCTCCACCAGGTTTTGATATCTATCCTACTCTTTGTCGACAACGTGGTCCTCTTGGCCTCATCTCTAGAGGGGTTACATAGACAATTGGATGCCTTGGCTTTTTTCTGTGATCTTTGATAGTTGACGATCAACCTAGGTTAAATCAGGGTTATGATCTTCAATGGGATGAAAAAGGCTTCCTCAGACCTTCATTTCTTCTTTAGAGGGGAGGAGATCGAGATCACCAACACCTACACATACTTGGGGGTGTAATTCTCATGACCTTGTTTCAGTTTGAGACACGCCCTTCAGCCTCAGGTCAACGAGGGCTACAGATCCTTAGCCCTCCTCGAGAGATAGTGCTTTAGACACCATTTTTAGGGCATCTCATCCAAGATGTCCCTCATGGACTCCCTTATTTGGCCCACTGTTCTCTATGGCTCTGATATTTGGGGACTTGGATTGCTTGAGTCTGATTGGGCCTCAGCCGAGAGAGTTCGGATCCTTCTCCTCTGGTGTATCATCAGATGCAAGCAAACAGTTCCTTAGCACATCATCCTAACAGAGTTTGGATCTCGGCCTTTCTGACTTGATATGGTATTTAGTCTGATCTCTTATCTGCATCGCATTCGAAGCTTTGTCGACTCAACGAAAAGGTGGGACCGATACCCATACTTGGCATATTGTTCTTTAGAGACTTTAGCCTCATCTAGCCCCTCCGACTGGGCTCGAGGATGGTTTGCGGGGGTCTCAGATCTTTTGGAGTCAGTGGACATTCATATGGATCAACTCTCTCCGTTCAGATATTCCTTAGATGCACTTGGCCATCTTCTACCCCTCAAACATGACTTGAACATGATCATCGGGGATGACATCTATAGATAATTTATTTAGATCACTTGGGTTAACCCTCAGGGCGGGTTACGCCCAAAGATGACCTTCTACGTTGAGCACTTGTTGGAGTTGAGTGATAGACTCATTGTTCGGCCTCAATATACTCTCCACCACTGGATGCATGCTCTTCACATTCCCTTAGGATAGTTCAGAGTGGGATCTCATAGACTTCGGGTTGAGACAGACCACTAGGTTGACCGATCTGACAGGACCTGCCAGCTATGCCACCTCTAGGGGCTCGAGATTGAGGAGGACTTCATATTCCGCTGTCGCATCTACTACGAGAGCAGAGGGACGTTCCATTGCCTATTCAGAGGGACCCAGACCCTCACCAACTTCTTTAGATACCCCGATCAGAGATGCGTGGCCTTATACATGCAGGACCTCAAGTTTTGAGGTCATATTCTTCGAACTCCTATCAGATCAGATTCTACCCATTTTTCGCGGTGCTACCATCAGGGAGGGGCACTAAGAGACAGATAGACATCAACACAACTTTAGACTCGAAATCAATGCGGACCCTGGGGTCCTTCCCCCGTCCCTTAAGATTACAGTGTCATGGCTAGGCTAGACCTCTCCCCAGGAGACAGAAGAGATCCCCCAGGCCTCAAGGTGAGCTACCTCCTCTAGACAACAACACAAAAGGCGGCCTAGCCTTTCCACTAGTTCTTCCTCGAGACATCATACTATTATTAGTTTCCTTCATTCGACCTCGGATGTTAGGAGACATGGGTCTATCCCTTGATAGACCTACCTCATTTCTTCTGGATTTCTTTACTCTTGTATTCTTTCCTTGTGTATTTCTCCACCCCCACGCCGTCTCCCGTACTCGGGGTTGAGGGATTTCCATGCCTCAGCGTAGATTTCTCCTCTCTTCTCTTCTCTACTTCACTTTACTTTCTTTTCTGCATATGCATTTTATAGGAGACCTTTTGGTACTCCTGCTTTGTAACGACATCATTGTATTCAATAGTCCCATTGATCTACTTTTGTGGTCATTAGTTGGACATTAATAAAATTATCTTATCTTATCTTATCTAGCCAAAGTGCTTAATTCATTGGGCCATCCATACTTAGTGTCTATCCCAACTTCACCAAACTAAGGAAAAACCCTAACTCAACACCTCAATGTTACAAATAGCCATATTTAATGATGGGTCGACCTGTGTATTAGCAATTGTGTTTGGACTGACCTGGGTTGGTTGGTGCGGCAATTACTATTTATATACCCTCTAAGTACGCCTTTTTACAGGTTGCATGGCTGGTCTGAGTTATTTGCTGTGCCCTAGTTACAGGTGTCCACAGAAATTAAGCAAGGGAAAGGCCTGACATCATGGCCGAAGGTCTGATTATATTGTTAATGGTCTTTTTGTTGGTGTAATTCACCCCTCATCTCAGGTATATGTTTCAGCCTTTTTTCAGGGGAGGGTGCTTCAAAAATCTGGTTTGAGTGTGTTCTCAAACAGTGAATTGCCTTATAAAACAGTATGTTGACTGTAGGGATGACATGACAGCAGAATTTCAATGCTTGACAGTGGACTTTCCTTGCTGACTTAGTGCCTAGATCGGTTGTCATGCAGGTAGGTTGCATGGTGTTGTCATGGAGCAATGAGAGATTGAGGAAGGAGGTGCTGTACAGGCATATGTTCAGCCTCTATGCAAGTGGAATACTTCAGAAAGACTGATCCAAATCTGTTTTCAAGCAATGGTTTACGTAAAGGAACTAATTGCACCAAGAGGTGCTCTACAACTCAGTATGGGGGGGATGTTGTCACGTAACATGGGTAACACTGACATGGCAACATAGGTCGGCTCAATTTTAAAATTTTACAAAAAAGATAAAAAAATTAAAACCAGCAGAGATCCATCTTAAACTCGGATCTATCAAACACCGAGAGGGATCAAATTTCTTGATGTGTAATTTTGGATCAAGCACTGAGAGGGATCAAGAAACAAAATCACACCTCAAGAAATTGGATCCCTCTTGGTGCTTGATAGATCCGGGTTTAAGATGGATCTATGCTGGTGGATAGTTGCAGTGAGGTCACTTCAGCTAAATCTGTAGCACTTAGCTGTGGGTTGGCAAGGTATCAGCAGTAGAAGTTTTCTCACAGAATAATCCTCAGATTGCCCTTCATAACAGGTGGATCATGAAACATTGTTGATAAGCATTGAAACAATAATGAAAGGGTGCTTTACAATCATCTTCAGTGAGGTAGCTGTAGGAAAAAATCAATGACATCCTTAAGATTTCAGTTTTCTATCATAGTGTAGTAAAGGGAATGATGAGGGAGTGTCATATGAGTACCAGACAGAGTTGGCCGAAGGCTCACCAACTAATATTCCTATGATAAGATCTTTTGTTAAAGGCTGAGAAAGTTGTGGTTGACAAAGATCTCTCTCTATACTCAATTGGAAGGATGGAAAAATATAAGGACACTTACCACTCTTCTACACGACAATTATTGTGATAAGGTGAAACTGGCCTAAGACCCAATGAGATTTTCCTAGTTGCCAGAATGTTTGATAATGCTGCCAAACAGGAAACTTAAAGGGATTTGCTGTTACTAGTTTTGTCTAACAGGAAATTTAGTTCGACCTTTTGGGATGTAATTAGCAATTTTGCTAATTGTATCAAACCTTAAAAGCCGGATTTGACTGATACATCCAAATCTTGCATGCGAGGGGATTTAAAGAAAGTTGCTGTTGGCAAAACTGCTAGGTGAGGGACCCAAGTTGACTTCATTCATCATAATTAGTATGTTCTGAGTTTGTCAACCTTTTCCCTAATTTGATTTATGTAACTTTTCCTTGCATGAGAAATATTCTTTGGAAGCTTTGTCTTCAAGGGAAATTCGCCAGACTTGGTCATATTTAGTAAGTTTTATCTTGAGGATAAATTCCCTTTGTCAAATCTGCACACAAATACCACTCTCAAGAGAGATATGTAGCCTGTGTGGTGGTTATCATTGCTGAGTGAACAGCAGCAGCAGTGTCAAATGCATTTCAGGAAACATTGTCAAATATAGCTGAGATCAGCAGACTTTTGAGGATGGAAGATTGTCAAATATAGCTGAGATCAGCAGACTTTTGAGGATGGAAGAGTTGTCAGAGATTGCAAATATTGGATTTCAAAGCAAGCGTTTCTAAATAATAGTTTGCTGCAGTGCTGGGACTAATAAGTCAGTCACCAGAAATAATGCCCAGATCAATGCTGAGATGATTTGGATAGCAGAGGCCATCAATGCAATTAGTAAAAAGTAGTTTTTTGTCACAATAAAGTCATCCAAACAGCAAAAAACAAACCACAGTTGGAAGGCATGCAGAGATTCTCTGAGTTATTATGTTTTTTTCTTCTTTCAACATGCAGTTAGGATTGGAATTGGATTCTACACATGCAGAGGGAGACGGCACAGAAGGGGTTGGACAGTTCTTCTTCAGAGCAGTTGTAGCAGCAGATAAACTCATTGTCCTTCCACCTTCTTCGATCGCACAGGTTGCTTCCATCACTGCATGCTGTTCGACCTATGGCAGCCTGTCAGATGTTGCCACTATGATGTAACCCAGTCTCTTGAGTAATGTGTGGTTTGATTCTATTATGCCTTGTCTCTGGCTCTCCAGAATATATGGGTTGTTTGTTGGTTTGATAAGTATTGCTGCATTGCAGTGATTTGGCTAGCTAGAGTGAACTTACTTTGATTTACTGTTCACTTAAGGCACACATTCACCTCATTTTCTCGTTTTAATTCATTGGTTATAAATTTATAATTTATAACCGTCTCAGAAACTTGATCCCAACCACCTTAAATTTAATTGAAGATTTGTTCTTGTTCTTGACTGTTAAAGGACAGCTCAAGAGTGAGTTTTGTGTGTGCTGACTTGTTAGATTGTTAACGCAGATTCATTAGCTCAATGACAGCATACAACCTCCAGGGACATCCCTCTAAGACTGGAAAAGCTCCTGTTCAAATGGAGAGGCATCTAGTGGTGACAGGGCTAGATAACGTATAATTATTAGGCAGGTTTGCTGTTGCAGATTTGTGTGACAACAAGATTCCTCTGTTTTTTGGGGGTTGTGGCCAAGGATCCAGCTTTAAGCAAAGGTTCAACGATTAAGGCAACCTCCGGTATGGTCACTGTTGGTGCAGGTACAGTTACAGCAGCTCCAGCACGCTGTGCAAGTGCAGGTACATTTTTCAGTGGGCTCAGGACACAGATTTAGATGATACGGCCTCTGTAATAGCAGGTACACAAGCAAGAAAATGCAATTTGGCTACTGGGAAAGTTTTTCAGTTTAGATTTGAAGTTTACAGTTTCTTTCAAGACAAAATCCGGAGCTTTACAGAGTCACGGACGGTAAAGACAATGTTTACAGGTGGTGAGGTACTTCCAGGGAGCATGCTCCTTCATACTCCATCGCTCTCAACAGTTCTGCATATAATGGTTTCGTGAAAGCCATGGTACAATCTTCAAATGCTTGATTCTCTGGTTCTCCTAGTGTTCCGATGACCATGGAGGAGTGGCCTCCCGTTCCCTCGATCAGGGCTGCTTCTGCTAAGGAGGCTGTGTATGTGGTGAGCCTTAGCCAAAATACTAAGGAAGGGTTTAATGCCATGCACACAGATGAGCAATTGACTATTGAGGGTGTCCTAGATTTAGGGCTTGCTCCTCCACCTAAAGTCTCAACTTTGGATATTGTGGGTGTGGAGTGGGGAGCAGGATGAGGGCAAGCCCAAGACATTGGAGTAGTCTTTAGTGAAGCCCTTGAGGGAGGAGGCGGAGTCTTCTAGCCAACCGTCAGATAATATTGGTGCGAAGCCATCATTGGACTTGGAGGACTTGAATTTTTTCCTTGTAGTTAACAAGGAATATTTTGAGGGACACATGCACCTAGAGACCAGGGGAGTGGTTCTTTTCTTCTTATGCAGATGTCAGATGAAGTGGCATTTAATCGACGGTGTTTGTTGAATAGGGAGGCCAAAGGAATATCACTGAACTCTTATTGTGGGCTAGGTTTGAATTATGTCTGCTTATTGTTTAACACAGATGTTACAGCTTGCCATATGTTATAGTTCAGCACTTGGAATATTGCTGGTAGGCATGTGTATGTTCAGTCGTGAAGGGCGTATTTCAACCCGAAGATCATGACCAAGCTCATTACCCTCTTTGGTTGGAGTTTTCAACCTTGCCTATTGATTTCTGCTTGTTTGTTGTATTGTTTGTTCGTTGGTTTGGTAAATTGCTTATTCCAGATGGCCACTGAAACCCCTTTAGGATGAATCCATGAGTATGTGTGGAAGTGGATCTGAAGTAAAAGCTTCCCTCGTTATTTCTCTTTGCACTATTGATGGTGTTCGTCAGCTAAAGGTTTAGTGCCTTAACCTTCCAAATGCTTACTTTGTGTGTCAGGCCTAGGATCATTGGATCCAATATTACCTGCTACATAAGCCCATACCAAGTGAGGCAAAGGGGACAATGGGATTGCAACTCCCCCTTCTTCCATGAGTCTCGACGTTGGTGGTTCTTCTTTGGCCTTTGGCTTTGGTCTTGGCGGTGAAGCCCCTCAAGGCCGTGGAGGATTCTCTTATGGTGGCTCTGGTGGTGTAGGTTTCAGGTCATGTTGGATCTGGTGGCTTTGCTTCAGGTTATGGTGGAGTAGGCTCTAGTGGCTCTAGTTTTGGTGTAGGCTTGGGTGGTTCAGGTATTGGGGGTTTTGGCTCGCACGATGATTCCAGGGGCCCTAGAGATCAACCTTAGCATAGTGGTTCTTTGGTAGTGGTGGGTCCTTATTTGCACTAGGTCTTGGGATCGCGGAGGCTTCTGCTCTTTTGGGGCCCATGTGCATGGAGATTGAGGTTGGTTATCAGGTTAATTCAAACAAGCATAAAGTGGTCTCCTTGCTTGCTAAGGTGGATAGAACAACTGGGGATATTAGCCCCAAGCAGAGGACGAAGTCCTCCACTTGTCTCTGTACTCCTAGGTTGGATGGTTTTGAGATAGATAGATAGTACAATAACCAAGGAATTCACCGTTCTTTGGAATGAAGCTCTCCTTATTGTCTTGGAATGTTTGATGGATGATGATTCCTAGTTCCAAGTAGTTTGTTAGAGGTGTTTTGCAATGTTTCTGATTGGATGTGGCTTTCTTACAAGAAGTCAAATTGCCTGGATTTGAGCTTTTGATATAGGATGAATTATTGTTGGAATGATCCTTTTTCAAATCCATTCATTGCTAGGCGAGTGGAGGGGTGGTGGTTGCTCTTTCATCTATTTGTAGAATTCCATGGTTGCTTTTGGTTCAATTCCTCATGATCAATGGTTTGGGTCCCTCTTCTGATTTAGCACCGATTTATAGGTCTTTGTGCTATTTATGCTCTTAACCTCAACTTGGAGTGTAGTATGCTCTAGGATTGGAGGGCTTCTTTGTGAATTTTCCAAACCTTAGGAGACTACTGTCCTTATGTTCTCAACTAAACACAACTGTTATTTAATTAAAATTAAATTCTTTCACATAGCAGTAATCACACATATGGACAACAGAAGCAAAAACACAATACACAAATAATTTACTCCTTCAGATCAACTTTTCATTAACAATTCAAAGCTTACAAGGAAACCTCCACAACTGTCAAACTAACAACTGCACGGTACACATAAAAAAAACAAATTTGCACACTTACTGAGGAAAATTTGCCTATTAGAAAACAAGAAAACAACCTATTGTATGGCTTGACCTACGACTATATGGACCTGTTTCGTAGGACTATATGGATATGTCCATACGATTGTACGGATATATATATGTATGACTATACCAAATCCGATGTACAGACCTACTCACTGTTTTTTACTTGCTGTCTGACTTTGGCTACTCTTCGACGCTCTATCTTTGCTCCACAGATGAATAAAATCACCTCTCGGCAAAACTTGTCTTTGAGTGAAATGAATGTAATGTCTTAACCCTCTAATTTGACTTGCCTTTATACTTGAGATGAATCGCTAATCTCACAGTGAGATGTATGGTTGAGATTAGTCTAAATCATTAATCTATAAACATACACTTTATTAGACTCAATAGCTAAATATAAGACTTTCGCTTTATCACTTAATTGAATTACAAAATAGATTTGACTCGAACTACTTCCAACACATTTGACACTAAACCTATGCGAGTCCTTGTTTGAGCTACAATCTTCAACATTCTTCTCTCCTGGCTATAGAGTGGATTGACAACAAGGATTTCAATATGGTTGAGTGGGATTGAGATAGGTGTGGAGGCTCAGTCTCAATGGTTAGTGGTTTAGAGAAGTTGGCTTGGTTTAGGTGTAAGGATTCTTAATTTCTTTATGTATTTTTGACCCTAATTGGAAGCAAAAGGGGTTGGACTATGGTAGTTTTTACATTTGGATCAATTATAAATAGGGTAAAGATAGAGTTCAAGCATGGTTAGATTGTTTTTATGGTTTGTGGGTGGATATGACTTTCTTGGGCAAACTTCAGCTTGTGGATGTAACAGGCTTGGATCACCTTTCGATTCAAATTGTAGTTTCTTTGGGACATTTGGATGATTCACCCCCTTTTTTCTATTTAATATGTATGTATCCCATTTGGAGTCAAAGGAATTTTGTGCCCTTGTTTAGAGGGTTTGGAATTTGCCCCCCTAAATTGCTTGGGGATTAGGGGTGGATTCTATGGTGGAAGTCTGTTGTGGACTGCATGGTTAAGATGATGTGAGGATGGGGCAAGATGATAGCAAAAAAGTGATGAAGGTTCAAGAGGGGGATGGAGGTTCTAAGTTCTACTTTGACTTCCTCAAGAGGAACGTGGTTGTGGATAGGGTGCTTGGATGGTGTTAGGTTGATGGTACTCTTGTGGAGGATCTTGCAAAATTCAGAGGTTTGTTTTGCACTAATTTTCATAATATTTTTGCTCCTTACATGCTAATGGAAGGGGTGGTGGATGCTAGAGATGCTTGTTGCCAAGGTTTCTAGTGGTGATTAGGGAAAGCTTGATAGAAATTTTTTGAGAGAGGAGCTTTATATAGCATTGTCTTCCATGAAAAATGGTAAATCTCTATGCATGAACGGTGTTCCTTGTAGTTTTACAAGGCTATGTGGGATATAATTGGAGATGATTTCTATTGCTTGGCTCCCGAGGTATTTGCTTTGGTCTCCTTTTTGAGTTTCTCAATTAGGGGCTAGTTAAGCTTAATGTAGGCAGGGATTCCATCGAGGACCCACAATCTATCACTTTGCTCACTATTGCTTAGAAAATCATGTCTAAGGCTTTGGCTTTGAGGATCCACTTGGTTGCTCGTTATGTGGTATACCGTATATCAGAACAAACTGGGTTTGTTTAGGGGAGATTCATTCTGGACATTGTAATTTTGGGTTGGGAGGCTATGAAGTGGGCTAGGGAGACTGGCCAACAATCCGTCATCTTGAAGATTGATTTTGATAAGGCTTATGATTAGGTTGATTGGTCCTTTATTTTAGAGATGTTGACATGCTTGGGTTTTGGACCCTGTTGTGTTGCCATGGTGGATACCCTCTTTTCCAATGCCTTGAATTTTTGTCACCATTAATAATGCTAAGAGGATTCTCTTGCATTGTTACATCTGCTATGGCTATCATTTGGCTCCCTATTTGTATGTTTGAACAACTAATGCTTTGAGGTACTTATTGGTTGCTCATATTGTGAGATAGATCCAGGATATACTTCTCCTAGATGGCTAATAACCACTTTGTTGATGATTCTCTCCTTTTGCCAACGACGAAGCATGAATTGATTAATGGGGCACTAACTTGTTTGGATTCCTTTTGTGCAACCTCTACTGCAGTAGTTAGTGCCCCAAAACTAATTTCTGGTTAGTAGGATTGGATCCCTACAACTTGGTCTTTTATTTTCCCTTAAGTCATTGTTCAATATTTGGGTATCCTTTTTGGAGTTGGACTATCATTAGTTTCTATGTGGTAGTGGTGTCTTTAGAGGCTTCGGAGCAAGTTATATTTTTGGCATCATAAGGAGACCTCCCACTTCTAGGAAAGTTGATCATTGTTAGTTGGATTTTGCAAGCTTTTCATATCTATTACGTGTCTTGTTGGTTCCCTAGCAGGGCCCAATTGTGACATCTTGAGCAAATTTTGAGGGCTTACTTGTGGTTGAAGTATGGCGGGGAGTGGGTTCTCCCATTGCTTCCTTGGGATGTGTGCACCACACCCAAGGACAAGGGGGCCTTGGACTGATTGATGTTGCTACGGGCAACATTATTGTAGCCAAATGGGTGGTTCGATGTGTTGAGGGTTGAACGCCTTTGCACATTTTGTTTCAATAGTCAATTAGCAATGCACAACATACAAGTCAAATTCAAGGGGTTTTTGGACTAGGTGACATCATCTTGTCGCCCCACTTATTTTAGGTGTTTGGATCTCTCATCTTCAGGACCATTTGGACAACATGGAAAATTGTTGTAGGATTTGTTTGTTGGCATTGGAAGGGCATCACGTACGTTTGGATTTGGCTTGTCGGCCCATTTAAAGTTGGCAGGAGAAGGGCTCGGTGTTGTTGAGTTGCCTTGATTCCAGGCTCACATAGTCGAAGGGCATCTTCTTTTGGGTTGATTTGTGGAATTTTGGAGCTAATTCATTGAAGGAGTGGCATACTCTTGCTCACTAGTATGGTCTTCTTGCCTCTGATTGACTATCAATCATGGAGTTGTGAGGGCTTATTCTGAAGTCCGAATTGTTTAAAATGAACATTAGGATTCTTGGTCTATTTTGGAGGGATCGTGGTTGGTGCTTTTGTTATCCTCTTTTGTAGTATGATCCCTATCGTCTGTATGCCATGCTTCATTAGAGGCACCCATTATCCCCTATTCTTAATGCTTGTTGCACTCTATGGACTCGTAGGACAGGTGGATTTAGAGACTTCACAACGTATTGTTGGTGCGACTTTCTTATAAGTTGTGAGCTTTTGCTTGGTTGGTTATTTATTAGGGGCTTCCGTCCAAGGCTTGGTTGGCCAAAAGTGGACTCTTTGATGATTGTTGTCTAGTTTGTTGCAGGCCAAAGACAATGGAGCTTATTTTTGGAAGTGTGAGTTTGCCAAGCAGTATTGGAAGTACCTTCAAGACCAATAATCATTGATGTTGCAGGGAAGTCTTCCTTGGCAGTCTATAGTGTTTGGAGATTATTGTGATCAACTTTGTCTTGCATTTGCAAGGATTTGGCATTGTTTGTAGATTTTGACTCTATTTGTTCTTTGGAAACTTAGGTGCAAGTCTATTTTTGGTCTTAAGGTTAGCTTTTTGTCTTCTTTCTGTTCTATCTAGAAGGATGAGGTACATTGTTGGTTCTTGGCCAAGGGTTCTCTTTTGATCAAAGATGCTCAATCTTTGGATCATTTGGCTTACTCTGATTTTATTTCTACATTAGTTGCATTGTGGAAGAGGATACGAGGTTCATTGTATAACCCTTCCACTTTTTGTAAATTTTTTTGTGTAAATATGTGAGACGTATCTTACAAAAAAAAATTGTAGGCTGGAAAACCATTGGTGGACTTGCTGACTAGTGTTTACTTATCATAAAATAATTGATTTCACAATTTCATCCTTCCCAAAAGCTTCATCGACCTTAGTTCCCAAAAGCTTCAACGACCTTAGTTTAGTTCTAGTTTAGATGCCTTTTATATTTAGCAGTTTAGTTCTATTTTTGGTTTTGCTTTAGTTAGTATTTGCATGCACAATTAGAAGCAATGTTATTAGGATCGAACCGGTCATCGTACCGACAGAGTCCAAAAATTTGAACCGGACCAGAACAGGAAAAAAACCGGACCGAAAAACTGGTCGACCAAAAATTGCATAAAATATTCAAATTTTGTAAAAAAGCATATATATTCACGTGCATCCATATGAATCCAAACAATTATACACAAATTTGCAAAGTTTCTCATGTATATAGCAAACATGGGTGCATATAGCCAAAATAGCACCGAGTGCAATTCATCTTTGAACCAAAATACATCAAAAAAGAGGCTCTAAATGGTCCCTAGAGTCCAAAAATAAGCATAGTACTAATCAATAACTATAGTCTAGTGTCTACAATCTGATCATATGGTACTACTAGTCTAGACTCTAATTGTGCATAGTAGACACCCTACAATTTTAATGAAACCTCCTAATCCAAGCATTAAAAAAAGGTAGAAAAACTTCACATGCCTAATAAGTAATTTTGCTTGAGTGAAGGGTGCATTTTTACTAAGGTCATGACAAAGGAGTTAAACAATCAACACCACCAACATTGAGGTACATAGATGGGTTGATGCACTTGATTAAATGCCAATCCCCTACCCTCATACATGGTAGAATCCAATGAAAACGTTGCAATCCTGAAACCCTGAATATTGTTAAGTTTGTTGAATTCTGAATGGGATCTAAAATTCTATTTTTTGCATATGAAGTCCGATGAGGTTGGAACCACTCTCAAACATCCTGAAAAAATTGATGGTAATGTTAAAAATTTAAGTAAAAGGATAGAAAATGAAAGATAAAGAGAATACTACTTTTACTTTAATAATTTAATATTACCATTTAATGTTACTGATGATTACTAAGGTAGTTTTTTTTCTATTAGTGTAGGCCTTTTTTTGTTTTAAAAAAAATTTGAATTTTTAGGGCCTAGAGCCACGACTATATGATGCAGTACGAAACCGACCGGTTTGGTATGGAATCGGCTAGTCAGGTGAGCAAAGGTCGGTTCTGTACCGAACCGTCTAGTTCCTGTATGGAACTAGCCGATTTGATACGGAACTAGCTGGTTCTTATATGGAACAGACCGGTTCGGTACGGAACTGGCCATTTCTGGTCCAGGATGGCGGTTTGGACCGACTGGGTGCCTAAACCGATCAGACCAACCAGTTTTTCCAGAACCAGACCGGTTTTGATAACACTGATTAGAAGCAAGGCACTCATGCATGTAGATTCTAGTCTGAGTTAGGGCACAAATCTCTAGGAGGATACCTGCTTGCATGCCTCAATGCATCTTCGGTAGAGGCACACTTCATTTTCACTCATCTTGAGTTGTCTATGATGAGTCATCTTCAATCCAAGAGGCTTTGCAATAGATTAATTTACAAAATTATGAGAATTGTTAGAGTCAATGAGAGCTACTAACCTCAGTTTCTTGATGAAATGATGGTTTCTCATGGTATGATTTTGATGCATTCCCATAGCAGCTACACAAGAAATCTTTGTTGAGTTTTTTATTATCGCCAAAAGTGTACCATAGAGTGCCAATAATGGCAACAATGAGGAGAGGAGAGTTGGGTGCATATCGAGAAGGCGTGTTTGATAGTTGTGTAGGTCCGCACAGTAGCAAGGTGACCCCCCTCCATCAGAATTTTGTACAACAATACACTAGTTCCATACAACCCTCCTTTAGCAATTCCATACAATAGTAATGAAGGCATGAGCATTTATTGAGACAGAGATACAAGGTGCATGCATGCACCATCCTTAGTTTGGTTTTGGTTTACATACCTTTTATATTTAGCGATTTAGTTCTATTTCTGGTTTTCTTTAATTAGTATTTGCATGCACAATTAGAAGCAAGGCACTCATGCATGTAGATTCAATTCATCTCCAGTAGAAGCACACTTCACTTTGGCTCATCTGTCTATGTAAGGAAGGTGCTTTAGGTTTAGGGTTTAATACTTCCAATTAAGATGTTGTTGTGCATGTGTCTAGATTCATTGTATCTTCTAACATATAAAGGAGAAGGTAGGGGTATAGCTTTTATTCATCCAATATCTCAGAGTAGGATGTAGTGGATGAAGGGTAGGTTTGAAGCTTTTAGTGAAATTCTTGTTTCAAGAGTAATAAACAGTGATGTGATATAAGTTTTGGGTTTGTGTACTTGTTGCTACTTTCTTCAACTTGATGTGTTTCAATTCCTAGTAAGAATCAAATTTCAGGCTTCATAGAAAGTTCAATTTTTCTTTGTTCCTAAGTAGGTAGTTTAGAAATCAGACTAGTACTATTACCATGTGTTGACGAATTCAACATGGTATTAGAGTGGTGTATTTGAAGCCTTCTAGAATTCCATGTATGGAGAGGTCAACTATGAAGAAAAGAGAGCCGTCAGAGGATTTCAATGGGCGGTGATTCAATCATTGAAGCAAATAGCAAATATATGCTAGTGATCGACATGTGGACTTGAGAAGGGTTGTGGGGTGTGAAATCCTAGTTGATCCAGTGAATGGAGATTGAAGCATGTTTAGTGGAGTTGCAGTAATGGCCATTCCCATTATGTGTGAGAGTTTCCTATTGGAGGGCGCCTCTAACTTTGTGCTGTGGAAGTGCAAACTGTAGAACCTCCTACAAGTAGCGAACCTTTGGTACCTTGTGGAGGAGGTCAAACCCCCTATAGATCCCAAAGATCTAGTAGAGTACTAGAAAAATGTAGTGAATGTGAAGCGAGTCCTACTGAATTCGGTGAAGGATCATATGATCACTTATATTGATTGGAAGTGCATTGCTAAGGAAATGCATGATGCCTTTGGAATCATGCACCAGAGTGTGAACGCACCTATGGAGATGTTCCCGAGGAACAATCTCACCACAACCTGCATGTGTAAGACAATTATAGTAGCTAGCTATTTGATAAATATACCAGAGATGAGAGACTAGCTTGGTGCAATTGATGGTGAAGTCAAAGATGATAATCTAGTTCGGATTGCTTTGAGTGGCTTCAATTCATCTTGTCACAACTTTGTCAAGGTTATTTGTTGTTGGGATAAGTTACTTGAATTCAAAAAGTTGTGGGATGCTTTCATTGGAGAGGAGACGAGACTAGAGCAAGTCTCAACTAGTTAGAAGGATGAGGATGATGGATTAGACCTAGCCCTCATATGTAAGGTGAGGAGATGAGGACTCAGGAGGGGTCAGAAGGGCAAGGAGGAAGAATTAGATTCATGTCAAGGGAAGAAAGACTTGGGTAATATCAAGTGCTTTAGCTGTGACAAGCAGGGTCAATATGCCTCTTAGTGTCCTTAGAGGAAGAAGGGAAAGGGTTAGGGCATCAACAACAGTACGAGTTTGCAGGGAGTGCAGATGCTTATGGTGTGGCTGATTTGAATGCTAAGCTAGATATCCCCTTTTCCATAGTATCCAACCTTCCATGTACATAGTTTCAGGGGTTGGTCAATATGTGGACCTTGAAGCTTCAGGACATATGACATATGATAGAAAGATCTTTAACATGATTCAAGAGCAAGAGGGAGGAATGCTTGTGGAGTTGCGTGATGATGCCAAGTATTTTGTGAAGGGATTGGGCTCCATATCTTTCCAAATGCCTTGAGGTGATGTTCTTGAATTAGATTCTATCTTGTATGTTCTTGATTTGACAAAGCATTTGCTTTAGTTTCTTGCATGAAAAATTTATAGTGTTTTGCTAAGCTTGATGGTCAACAAGTTACCATCAGAGACAACAACCATGGATTTGGTTGAGTTTTGGCCATAGGTGTACAAGAAGGTGGCCTCTATAGTCTACTAGCAAACCCAATTGAGTAGTTATGGCAAGATGCCTTGATGGAGTAGGGTTTCTCCATCCTTGAGGAGACAGTTACTGAAACCATTGTGGAATTAGTGATTGATTCCTTGATTGTAGTGGATGTGAGTATGGAAGTGTACTAGGATAACAGTGTTATTGAAGGATTCTCTTGGCAATAGGTCATTTGCCTTGATGAGGTTCTTACTCTAGTTGTTGAAGGATTCCCCTAGGGAGAGGGAGTTTCCCTAGTTGGGCTAATGCATGCACAATCAATTTTGGATTTTAGTATGATTGAGATTGTACTCATGTTGGGTTGTTCTAAGGTTAGTGCAGAATTCAATTCATTTTTTGATAGATCTAATACAATTGTCTTGGCCTTGTATATAGATGAGTTCATTATTGCAGGAAGCCCAAACAATTCATGATGTGGTGTGAGAAGATTTTGACTAGTGAAGATGGCATGGAGGACAAAGGAGATTGGTGGGTTGCTGATGCAATGTTCCTTGTACAGAAGGTTTTCACCTTGAAGATTCTAAAAGGAGTTCAGAGTATAGAAGGAAGCAGTGATCCAGATTCGTGTTTCTTCAAGTTTGTTGATGGTAAACTGTTTGACCAAGCCTGTAGCAGAGGGGAGATTCTCGATGCAGAGGGAGTATCTTGTGTTTGACAGAGAACACTTTCCTAGGTAAGTGAGAGTGTTGAACTTTTATTACCTCAGAAAGTGTACAGCAGAGTGGCATTAATGGCAACAAGCAGAGGAAACTTGGGTGCATATAGAGATGACATGTGTGACAGGTGTGCAGGTCCATACAACAGCAAGGCGACCCTCCCCTCCAGAGTTCTGTACAGCAGTTCTGTAGAGCTCTCCTTCAGCAAGTCCATACAACAATAATGAGGGTTTATGAGCATTTATGGAGGAGAGAGAGAAAGAGGGTGCATGCATGTGCCATCCTCGGTTTAGTTCTAGTTTAGATGCCTTTTATATTTAGCAGTTCATTTCTGTTTCTAGTTTTGCTTTAATTAGTATTTGCATGCACAATAAGGAGGCGTGATTTCCTAGTTATGCATGTGGATTCCGGTCTGAGTTAGGGCTCAAATCTCTAGGACAATGCATGCTTGCATGCCTCAGTTCATCTCCAGTAGAGGTGCACTTCACTTAGGCTCATCTATCCATGCAAGGAAGGCACTTAGGGTTAGGGTGTACCGTGTAATACTTCCAGTTAAGGTGCTGTTGTGCATGTGTCCAGATTCATTGTACCATCTAGTCTATAAAGGAGAAGGCAGGGGTATAAGTTTTATTCATTCAGTTTTTCAGAGTAGGAAGCAGTGGGTGAAGAGTAGAGTTTTGAAGCTTTCAGTGAAAATCCTGTTTTCAATAGTAATAAACAGTAATGTGATTTAAGTTTCAGATCTGTGTACTTGCTGCTACTTTCTTCAGCTTGATGTGTTTCTGTTCCCAGTAAAAATCAGATTGCAGTTTTGATAGATAGTTCAGTTTTTCTGTTTTCCTAAGTAGGTATTTTTGAAATTAGATTAGGACTGTTACCATGTGTTGAAGAATTCCAACAATCTTTGCTCCACTTTCGTCCACTGTAGGATCAACATCCTCTTGCCAAACAATCTACCATTCTTTGATTTCAAGTCAACGTTCTCATTCAATGCAGTTTTAAAGTCTTGAAGTTTGTCAATCGCAATAACTACAGCAGAACATAGCTTTGGCGGTTTTCGACACACATGCAAAAATTGAAATCTGACATCCAAAGTAAAAAGCAACTGACCTTTTATTTATTACCATAATATAAAAAGTGAAACCCAAAAATAAATTAGCATAGATCCATCTTAACCTGGAATCATTTCAGTGGCAATAGGTTTGCACCTTGATTTTTTTTTATCTCTCTGGGTGCTTAATAGATCCTGGATTAAGATGGATTTATGCTAGTTTTTCTGTAGTGGCAGTCTTGACTTCCTTTCCATCACTCCTTCCCCTTTATATTTTCTGGAATCTGAAATCCTCGGTAAAAGTTTCAACAACCTCCATTGCTTTTTCTGAAGTCTGATGTTCAAGGCTTTAACCTTCGTTCTTGCATTGAGATCCTAACCATCAATGAAAACAACAATCGATTGATTTTTATCTATGCTTATTACTCTAATTCAAACATTCCTAAAATCTGAAATGTACTTTGCAAGTGAACCACCCCTTTATCTAACCTTAATCAAGGTAATCATTCTGACTTTTTCTATCATGCACCTTCAAGAACTCAAAGACAAAATGATTCCAGTGTCCATGTTAGGGACACTTCCTTGTCCCATATCTGATTCTAGCTTGACACACCATTCGAAATGCTTCATGCTGTAACAACAAAGTAGTAAAATGATTTTTTTCATGATCTTCCAGTGGGCAATTCAGAGTCTTGTTTACCTGAGAATTTAAGTACTTCCACCTTTGGTTTCCATGAATGTTGAGGGCTGTATCCTCTGCGTGGTTAAGTCCTTCCTCCTCTTGGCTTGCTAAATCTACTGATTATTCTAGGGCTCATGCAATCTTGCAATGTCCTACAATTCTTTACAAGTTTAGAGATTTCATCGTAAGCCTTGATTAGTTCTTTGATAGAGTCACTATCTTGCCCAAGGCTTTCTTCTTCCAGGTTTCCCTCCATCTAGCAATGCCATCTTTGAAATCACGGGCTTCTCTTCATCTATTCCATGGTCCCACTGGTGTATCAACATACTCTTTAGCTCCTTTAGCCACTGAACTGGCCTCTCTCCTGTGGGTTTCTTTTGTACTTCCAGCCTGATCAATCTTTTGTTTATTACCTTAATTCCTTTTGCAAGTTTTGACATGGCAGGAGTCAGATCTTCAACCAGGCAGGCTTATTGGTCAATCTTCCCACCCACAATAGCAAGGTCAACTGCTCTAATACTCATGTAATGAACCTAGAGCCCTTTAAATAATATCTGTTCACTTTCAACCAATAAGACTGCAATTCCAACAATAATGAGCAAAAACAAAAAATAACTTTGAATTGTTAAATGAGAATAATATAAGAGTGCAATCAACTTCAAGGTCAACAATGATGGCAGTCTATTGATTGAAGATGAGGATTACACATCAAGACTTGGCTAATTGTCCTCATATGAGGCTAAAGGGAGACCTTGACTGGACAGAAAGAAATCCAACCTTCAGTTGCCTTGCTGACAGATTGGCCATTGTACTCTTTGAAGAAGCACCAAAAAATTCACATTTGGAAAAGCTCCCTCCATAATGTTCAAGCCCATTTATATAGGCCGGACAATGAGTTGTTATTTGTTAAGAAGCAATACTTTAGCAACTTTATTCTTACTAACAACATGACTTTTGTTTAATGCTTAATATAGCTTATCCCAACTAACATTATTGGTCTCGTAGTTCTCAAGCTTTTGCAGTTATATATTTTTGAATTCTGATTTTTGTGGGGAAACTGCATCCATCTTTTTTATGTCATTGTTCTCATTTAAAGCTTCATAACTTGACAATCTTTTTCTAACTAAGAGCATTGTTCTCATTTAGAGATTTAACTGACTAATATTGTGGGCTGGACCCATTTACAAAAATTGTGAGTTGGCCCCATTAATTAAATTTGTAGGCTAGATCCTTGACTTGGCCTACTATTTAGAACTCTTGCTGGACCTGCTTACTGACATTGTAAGTGTAATAATCTAGGTTTTTTACAAATGCATAAATTGTAGTAATTTATTTCATGTTATTTGATGATGGCAGGGTTCCTCATCATCCTGGCGGAAGCCTGATTTTACTTAGAGCTGGAAAGGACTCTACTCAGCTCTTTGAATCCTACCATCCACTTTATGTAAGGTATGTAAAGTATTACACTTGGAATATACTATGGAGATTCATTATGGACAAAGTATTACATGAAAGCAATAGCATGTGGGTGATTAGTCAGAGGTAGAATTAACAAAAACTTACCTTAACAAAGCTTTTGTGCTAAGAGGACCTTAAGCGTCAAGCAATATTCAGAAGTGATAATTCCAATGACTCCAAATTGGTTTGTATAGTACATATGAATACATTCCAATGAGTATGATTTTGTTTGAGAGTACACATGAAGCTGCTTGAGGAAATGCTTGGAATGCAGTGATAATCGGAGTTGTTTTCATCAGTTTTATCAGAAAATGTAATTTCCAAATGGTGGTTGATGGATTTGCAATTTGAACATCGTAGAACAGAACTACACCTCTAGGTTAAAATACGACATGTAGGAGTTTTGGGATTTGATACAGTCTGGTATGTTGGCATTTAAAATGTATTGCAAATTACATTAAAGTGGGATGAACACGGTCTGCAGTTGGTTAAAATTGGGGATGGATGCAGAAAGTAATTCACTAACAAAGGAGAAATGTACCTTAACAATTCTTTGCCAATTGGAATCTTGTGTAAATTCAAGCCAAATTTCTCAACTGCAACAATATTGAATCCACATTGTGGAAATGGTCGTCATCTTCTTAGCCCATTATATGCAACCATTTAACAATTCAGTACGTGCGAGCACAATGAACCCTCGGTATGAGAGTTGTTCACAACTTCCTAAACAGGTGCATGGAATCAACAAACAATATCCATGAACAATTAATCCACAATATGAAGTTGAACATAACTTCTCAAGCATAGGCATGTACTAAGTCATCAATATCCAATATTCAAATAATATTTGTGCTAATGAAATTCATTTAAAGTACCACTCATAAGTGCTAATTCATGATGTAGACATATATATTTTATCGAATCCACCCATAGTCTAGTTCTCAAATAAATCAATTTAATAATGAAATTAGGAAAAGGGAGAGATCACATTGGATAATTTCAATGGCTCAAAATGAAAATATCACTACAATGTTTTCTTATCCTCCGACCATAGGTAAATTCCATTATTACTATTTCTGCCTAATCCACACCTGGTAAACGTGAGAAAAATCTTAATTTACTCGGTGCAGCCTTGGGGGCAAGTTCAGGTTGGGTGCAACTGTCACCACAACACTCAACCTCTCTGTTTAGGCCAACTCCTAAACAAAGCCAAGGGAGGTGGTCCCTAATAAAATAATCTAAAGATAAGTAAACTAAAGGAGTTAAATGTGGTTACAACTAGCTACTTGGGAAATAAATCACATAAAGCAGATCTATTCTAGATATAGAAGTAGGACAATAACTTAGATCTGCAACTTCACAAGCACATAAGATTCCCTGCAAGTAAGATATTCAGAAAGACCAGTGCCTAAATAGATCTATGCTACAAAGATAATTGATGACAAGGAAGCTTAGGTCTACAATATCATGAAACTTGAATGGATGAAACTTTGAAATACGGAAATTTTGCTTGAAAGATGCTAAATGAAGTAAATGCTTTGTAGTCCCTTTTAGCTGATTAGATTGTAGATGATGAAAGTTCTAAACTAGATTGTTGACGTTCACATAAGGGATGGACAAAAAAATTAAAATATAAAAAAGTCTAATCTAGGAAATGTAAAGCGATTAGTGACTAATTTAGAAATATAAAAGCGATTAGTAATTAGTCCTAAGCTAGATGAAGTCAGAAGACCAAATAGAGAGAGACACCCTTGCCCCACAGGCAAGCCTGAGAACCGTTGATGCTTAGCTAGTAAATCCAGGGTTCGGTTGACTTAGGGGTCTCAAGATCCAAGGTACGCCTCGTTACCACCCAGTTTGCATAGGAATGATTGCAAAGACAGAGGATGACAAAGTACCAGGGGACTTGCAATTCCAAGGATTCTCTTAAGCACTCTTCTTCTTCTTCATCATCTTCTGCATCTCTTTTTCCCATGGTCAAAACATGATGATTGTAAAGTGACATGACACCTATATTACATGTGTAAAAGTGCTAGCCCAACTATGACAGTTACAACAAATGGTGCTTTGGAGTTTTTTTTACTTCGATAAATATTGATCCTTGTGATCTATATTGTTGAAGCTTTTTCACTCAATCATGCCTCTAAATCCATGAGTATCCTTATTACATCTGCCATAGACTGGTGTTCTTAGCCCTTAGTTTCTTTGTCATGTATTACTCGTGTCACCTTCTTTGTCATGTATTACTTGTGTCACCATGTTTTTCTTGTTTTAAATGTCATTTTTGGTCGCTTGGTGGGGAAAGGGGGTGTCGAACACCTAATAGACTCTTCATCCCCCTGCATGAAGCCTGGTGCACCTTTTGTAGACAAAATCCCTTGATTTTTGCACTCTAGAGACAAACTTTCATGATTTATGGTGGTAGTTGAAGGGAATATTCCCTTTTAGGTGGGCACACTTTCTAGTCTTCTAGTAAAATGCAGAGGTTGCGCCTTGAGCTCTAGTTTTCTCTACTTTGGGTTGGTTTGTCCCTAGAGGTGGCACATGAGCTCCTAGTTAGCTCTAGAGTTCATGCCTTGAGCTCTAGTTAGCTCTTAGAGGTAGTGCATGGGCTCATGCATGAAAATTGACACATTGAGGGGCTCCTCCTTTCATCCTTTGACTACTTATGCAAGTGCACCCCTTCTCTTTTCTTGGTTGGTTGATGCTTGCGGCTTTGAGGCTTTTGTAACTTCTCTTTGAGAGCAATATTTGTTGAATCAAGAAAGACTTTGGATGTCATATGTGGAGCAACTTCTTGATGTGTGGATGCTAACTTGTCTTTTGCTTCTAAGGTAACTTGTTTCTTTTACAATTGTGAATTCTTTTCTCTCTTTTATAGGCCATTGAAAGGGTATTAGTTATTACTACCCAGTTGGATGAAGTTAGTCTAAGTATATGCTTGGTTTAATCTCATTGTTAATTTGCTTGTAGGGTGGTTATTTTTAGTATCTTTACTGTGTTGGATTGTGCTATATTAACCCCTTCTATGTAGATTACACCCAGGGGAGGAAAGAGGAGGATACCCAACCTCTTTTATAAGTGTCTATTTGATTGTAGGTTCCTTATTCATCGAGAGGATTGAGGCTAGTTTAGCACAACCTCATTTCTTCGGTTATCTTTCAGACAAGGCCCTCTTAGTTACTCCTTGGTGACTCTGTTGCCATTCTTGTCGGCACTTTTCTTTCTCTTTCTCAATCTTCCAAAATTAAAAAAAAACTCTTTCATTTACTTATGTCTTTCAATCTATTGCATATAAAAGAATATAATTTTAAATAGATTGCATATCGCAGATCTCTCATTAAACTCTGAATATTATAAGTTAGATCTATCTTTAAGAGAAGTTTTTGAACTTGCTTTAGTCATTCACCGTTCAGATTTTTCTTAAATTACTTATAAATCTGCATGTTTTATAGTGCTAAAGAACATCTTTAATTGCAGATTTGTAAGTGGGCAGCTGTGTATCTCAACTAAAAATACTTGCAATTTGTCTCATAAGTCCTCCCTTGCAATTTCTATGATTTATGCTTGCTGATTCTCACTAACAAAGTGTAGGTTTGGACAACCATGAAGTAGCTTAGAGGTGCCAACTTAGTCTCGGGAAGAAGGGTGGTCAAACTACCCATCTTCTAGGCATCTTTCTTTCCTTTCTCCGACCTCTTTCTTCCTTAATTGTAAGCTTGTCTTCTGTCCTTAATCACATACCAGCAAGCATTTCTTAAAGAGTCTTAAAAAGGTATTCTAACTTATAAGAGAAATGGTTCTTACCACTAGTCTCTTCATAGTCTGCTCATTTCTTTTTTGTACTTTACATTTTCGTAACATAGACTAGCTAGATTAGGATTCAATTTATCAATCTGTCGATTACTCAACAATTGGAGGTCACTTCACTAAATTAACAGAATAGCTTAGGTTTTGAATAAAAATAATTTTCTCATAGAGGGATCCTAGCTCTACACCCTCACTGCAGCTGAGGCATACCTTGGATCTAGGATTCTAGAGGTTTCTAAGTCTAACCAAACCACAACTTGGTACTTGTCAGGCATTGACAGTTCTCAGGCTTGCTTTTGAAGCAGGAATTCCTCCTGCTGTTTGAGGTTTTAGCTGTTCTTTCACAATCTAGCTTAGGACTAATTGCTTTTACTTTCCTAGATTAGTCATTAATCGCTTTTACTTTTCTAGATTAGACATTAACCACCTTTACTTTTCATAGTTATATTTTTATACCATTTTTGTCCTTCCTTTTTGTGGACACCAACAATCTAGTTTAGGCTTCTAATCATCTACAATTTCACTATATCTAATCATCTAAGAGGAACTACATAGTATTTACTTCATTTAGCATGTTTCAAGCATAAGCATATGAGTAATCTTCATATTTCAAAGTTTCATACATGCAAGTTTCATGATATTGTAGATCTAAGCTTCCCTGTCATCAATTATCTTTGTAGAATAGATGAAAAGGAAAGACTAGGTCCAATAACCCTCCCAAATGATGATAACAACCTCCATGATGTAATAGATGCTCAATCAAGTAGAGCACTCCAATAGATATGGTCAAAATAACAATGGGGGTTCATAGATCTAGGGTTTGACCCCTTAGATCCCTCCAATGTGTAATGAGTATGACCCCTTAGATCCCTCCAATTTGTAATGACCTCAAAAGAAGTGCCAAAACATGTGATTACTCTTCCCAAAGGTCGGCCTTCATCAATAGGGTCCAAAAGCATAGAACATTCCATCAAAAAGTGTGTCCAAGGTGGAATGAAGGGCTTTGCAAGATGTGATGTCCCAATAGATGCCATGAAAAGTTGTGCAAGGGTGCCTCCTCTAGTGGAGCGCTCAACCCCAAACCAAGTGCCATGTGTCCTCATGGTCTAGTGTGAGTCAAAGCATAGAACGATCCTCCAATAGCTGCAACAAACTCCCATAAATATGGCACGTGTGGAGGGTCTAGGTGGGCTGTCCCATCAAAGAAGTGATAAAATAATGTTGGGAGGGAGAACCAATGCATAATCACTCCTCCAAAACTCATGCCAAGGGTCCAATGTGTGCAAGCAAAGGCCAACAAGGTGTCAAGTCATCTCCATGTGCCAAGGAATCCAACCATCTCAACAAGGAGGAGGGGATGGACCCACAACCATTCAGCTAGGAACCCACGTGTGCCTCCAAATATGTAGAAAAAGGGAGTGTTTACTAGGTGAAGCCTGGTAAACATAGAAAGACGTTAGGGTGCTCATGTCCTAGGAGGCCTCATCCCACGCGAGATTAGTAAAATACTAAAATGTCTCCAAGTATGAAGGATAAACATGAAATAATCAACAATTACACTTTTCTAGTAGGTCAACAACTTCTTTAATTTTATCCATTTAAACATTAGACTTATCATGGTGTGACCACCATTAACCCCTATTACATGTGAAACCCCTAAGTTAAGGTGCATTTCCTAGGTCCTTAAGCTAGGTGAGCGTGATGAAGTGAATGTGACATTAGGGAAGGAAAGGTGTCTTTGTGAATTGACCCTCATAGTAACATCAGTGATAATAGGTCTACCCCCTAGGCTTCAAGATCTAGGGGTTATAGATTTTTCTTCCACATGTGTGCCTTTTGAAGGGAGCGCTTAGCATGAGTTAGCCTTTCCTTGCATTGTTTTGTTCCCTTTATTTCATTTTTTTGCTTGGTTCCTTTTTCTTTAGATTTAGCTTTGATAACCACAAGACTTAGGAAATAGGCTTTTGGCAAGGGGGCATGGCTCATGTACTTTACAATTTCATTTAGAAGCATCAACCTCGAGTACTTTGACTCTTTTTGCTTTGATTCTAGGCATTTCATACATGGGAATATTTTTTAGACCTCGAAGAATTACATATGATAATCAATCACAAAGGGGAGAATGACAAATGGATGATAAGGCTAGTGAAATGAGAAGACATGGAAAGCTGGCTAGGTGAAATGTTATGAAATGAGTGTAACACCTACTTAGTTCATTGGGGATATAACTTAACCTTTAGGATGACACACTTGTCTAATGGAAAATTATGATTACACCATGATACATCCTAGTGATGAACAAGAATTTTAAGTGTTATGAGCCACTATAGAGTATAAAAATGACCTCCCATAGTCATCCAACATAAAAGAAACATCCCCATGTGTCAACGAGGGTGAAATATATCACAACATTGGCACAACTTATACCATCTCCACCAAGTAATCCCAAGGCACAACAACAATCTGAGCATGCTGGGACAGTCTCTAGCAAACAGTTTGTGATGGGATCACAAGCAAATTGATCATCATGTAACCCCTGCAAATATAGGGTTAATATGCTCAATGGTCACATCTGTACATATATAAATATTTAAATGAATGTGTGTGTTGATATGTTGTGAAGGGATTGGTCACTTAAATATGCTACATATATACACACATGGGGGAGAGGATAAATATTGTCAAACATGCCAAAATGTTGTGGGATTTAAGTGAGAACGTATATATATTGTTGACAAGTACTGTACAACATGTCGCAACAATACACAATAATGTTGGTGAGTTATACAACCAAATTCCATGTGATGCCAATGTTATGCCATCTGGCATTCGTGAGGTGGTGCCACCTATCAATGTGTGGCCTACGACTGCTAGATCTTACACAACTTTGGGGTTGTGTTGAATGATATTTATCCTCACTGTGTTTGTGTGTGTGTATAATATAATATAATATAGTATAGAAGCTCAGCTAACCCTTTGATTCTTTATGATAAAATTATTTTGGTTTGTTCCCCCATTGTGCTTGTGCATTGCTACAGCTCCACATACAATTCCATGGATTGATTTTATACCAATGATGTGGGTACCTTGCCAAGTGCCCTGGTTTGGCATTTTGGTTAAGGTCCCATATCCACAGGTAGTTGACCTCTAGTTCATTTCTCTATTGTATGTGTATGTGTGTATGTGTGTGTGTGTGTTTGCATCCTTTGAAACACAATATGGTATCAGTGGGGACTTCTGGTGCCTGTGTTTGTAACAGTTTGAGAGAGGCACGTGTGGTCCCATTGAGGAGAGAGAGAAGGTATCAAAGAAAGGCAAATTATTTTTAATTTAAATTTCTAAAGCATAGACTTTAGAATTATTTAAAAAAAAGAAGTGTCGAGTTGCTTTTGCAAGGACATGAAAAGAGTCACAATGGATCTCAAAGGTGAGGATTCTAGTGAGAAGAGATGTTGATAAGAGATAATAAATAGAGTGCTGTGAATAAAGTCAAGGAGATGCCCAGCTAAATTTCTACTCAATTATTTTCCATCATCCAACAAGCTTTGCCCACTTTTGTTTTGTTATTTTTGGATCCAGTAGAAAGAGGGAATGGATGTTAATAGGCAGTTTTAGCAGCGACACCGACATGATTTATTTCATTGCAGATTGGATGCTTGTTAGTAATAATTAGAACATTGATACAAACAACATTTTTTTGCACATGTATGAATGGGAAATCCATCAACAAAAAAAATATGTTCATATAGAGACAGGGGTGGAGAAACCCATGGCAAATATGCACCACTAGACCCAGATGTTTATACTTGCAGTTCAAATTGTGTTACATGTAGATGTGTTAGATCAGGGCACACAAAAAATTACACTTTTATAGGTGTGAAGTTAGGTATAAATATGCTCCACAGTAGACGTCTGTTTGTTGATTTTTTCTCATATAGCAGTAGAAATACAATTTTGAAATTTTCAGATCTTTACAATTATTTCCTAATGATTTCAAACATTCATTTCATCCCACAGTTTTCAATGAATAATTGCACACTGAAAATTTCAACTTAAATTGCAGTGAAAACAAAAGATCATAGAAACACAACCATGCACAATAGACACAAAGATTTTTACCCTGGGAAACCCAAACTTGGGAGAAAACCCAGCCAACTTTTCTTAGAAGAAATCAGTCCAATTCAAGTACATTACCATTCCTGAAGAGAAACCCTAGCACATAAAGTTCATCCTCTTTTCACGAGGAAACCCTAGCCACAAGAGAGTGCGACCTTCACAAAGAAACCCTAGATAGGGATAGTGAAACTCTAGAGAAGATAAGAACCCCCAAAATTAGCTTCTTGTGCCTTTGCTAGGCCTTCTTGACAAGTGCGCATTAGCTGGAAGAGTTGCTATGTTGTGTTAGCTGGATTGTGAAAATGAAATGTTAGCTGCTTATTTACACACTTCAATTCACACTGATTTTTCTTATGGGGCCGACTTGTACTTTTGTTTTCCACTCTTCTTTTTATCTTTAGGGCCGACTTGTCCTTTTTTCTTCTTCATTATTTCTTGAGCTTCTTCAATGCCATATGGGACTTCTTCAATGGTTGACTTGTCTTCTTGGTTATTTCTTCATCATAGAAAAGTTGTCTTTGTTGATGATCATCTCCTCACATGCACGTCTATTCACCCATAGAGCTCTAATGTTGATTTGACCAACATTAAGAAGTCCCAGACACTTCTTAGAGCCTATGTCAAATTCAACATTAGATTAGACTTGTATATTCCACAAGGGGATGAAATCCCCTATCAAATAAATAAGTCAACTCACTCTAATATAGAATAGATCACTCCATCACGAAGCAAGCAACAATGTGATAGCACCTTTGGGCCCATCTCCACACCATATGACCTAGGAGAAGCACTACCCCTACCTGGGCCATTCACCTCTAGCCATATGGCTCAGGCTCCGAGGGTGAATATATCAATCTTCCTTGGTCAAATTAGCATGACCAATTTGGAAGAATGTCTACCCGATACTACAACCTGCAGAAACATCAACACTCCCTCTCAACGAGGGAGACATTCTGCATCACACCAAGCTTACTTGGTGAGAATGTTCTCAATCTGCATCTTGAGTCTTCCACTCCTAGCCAAATCAACATGACTATCTGGAGATAGACTACGCTTGGGCCATTCATCACTAGCATAGCCCCGTGAGTGAATGGCCAATTCATCTCTAGCATAGCCTCGTGAGTGAATGTATCATTTTCCCTTGGTCAAATTAGCATGACCAATTTGGGAGAATGTCTGCCTGATGCTACTCATATGTATGTCTGGGCGATTCACCTTTAGCCATATATGACTCAGGCCATTTCTCATGGATGAATGTCTTCCCCATACTGCTCATCTGTAGAAACATCACGGTTTCTGCTGCTCATCTGTAGAACCTTCACGATATCTGGGCCATTCACCACTAGCCATATGACTATGGCTCTGTGAGTGAATGTATCATTCTCCCTTGGTCAAATCAGCATGACCAATTTAGGAGAATGTTTGCCCGATCCTACTTGCCTGTAGATATGTACTGGAGCTGCATTACTCCCCTCTGCACCATGTCTTAGATGAAGTGATATTTGATCTCTTGATCAAATAGTCCAGCAAGAAGCTACACTACTTCGCGACCTACGATACTAACTGCGATATACTCTGCATCTGCTGTACTGAGTGCTATAGAAGTTTGCTTCCTGCTAAACTAGGATATCCTAGTTGATCCCAAGTTGAAGCAACACCCCAAGGTGCTCTTTCTGTCCTTTGCACTCCCTGCCCAGTCAGAATCTGTATATCCGTGCAGCCTCACTTCATCATATCTCAGACCATATCTACCTGTACCACAGAGGTACCTCAGCACATGCTTTGTTGCAACCCAATATACATGCCTCAGCTCAACCATAAACTAGCTTAGGGTCCTCACTGCAAAGCAAATATCTGGCCTGGGATCCACCAAATCTGAATTTGAAGCGGAATCACTCAGCTTCTTCAGATTTGTCATCATAGGTGTAGCCATGGACTTGTAGTCCATCATATTGAAACTGCTCAAGATCTCAACTGTGTATTTCCCCTGACCGAGGAAGATCTAACCTGATCTCTGTCACACCTCCAATCCCAAAAAGTAATGTATCAGGCCACGATCCTTCATCTCGAACTCAGATAATAACTTCCTTTTGGAGAGGGAGGTAGTCCTGACTGGGGCAACTTCCCCATCATCAACAAACTGTGCTGCAACTACTCCCTTTGTGCTGGAGCATCTTGCTCCATCTGCACTTGAATATCTTGCTCCCTCTGCATTTGGACACCCTACTTCCTTTGCATATGAGTATCCTTCACTGAAGCAGCCTATTTCCTTTTGCACTGCTGATCCCTATGTATCCATCCGTGTCATCTCCCACCAAGTGTTTCTACTGAGGCGAGCCTCTTGGTCACTCAAGAACATTGAATACCATCCATGACTCTCTCTGAGCCTGCAAATTGGTTGACCTCATAGCTTATATAATGTGTCATCCCTGATGCTAATATAGACTGCATGCTTGATCTTATAGATCCACTTGGAAGTCACCACTAACTTCTACTTTGGTCTTGGAACTATCTCCTTGAAAGTATCATTGGGAGATGCATGCCCCTTTGCATATTGCAAAGTATCACAAATCCATGCTGGCCTCTTCCTGATCACTACAACATCTCTAGGTAGATCAACTGGCTCTGCCAACTCTACTGACTCCTCTTGATAGTTTGAAGGATGAAAAATTGTACTGGAGGGATTTGTACCCTCATCCTTCAGAGTCTCCTGCTCCGCCTCCTGCTCCTCACTATCAATCTCCATGTGAGACTTTTTGGACCTCCTGAAGGATACCTCCTCATCAAAAGTAACATCTCGACTAACATCAATCTGACATTGTCCTGGAATGTAGATCTTGTAGGACTTTGAAGTCTCGCTGTGTCACAAAAGTACTCTTCTTCCCAGAAGGTTCTAATTTCGTCCTCTTCTTCTTCGGCACGTGGGTGTATACTAGACAACCAAGGATACTGAAGTGACTGACCTCTAGCTTCACTCCTGTGAATGCCTCCTCAGGAGTCTCGTCCCCCCGATATCTATTGAGGACTCTTGTTCTGAGCATAACTTGCAGTACTGGATGCCTTTTCCCATAAGAACATGTGTAGATCCTGATCATGGATCAACGTCTTAACAACTTCCAGAATGGACCTGTCTTGCAATACATGACAAAATTTGTCAGCAACAAAATTTAAACAATTATGCTATTCATCAACAAAATATCAATTCAATTTAAATAAAACTTATTGCTTAAAGCATTAATACTTATCTTGCTGTCGACTCCCTCTTGATTCCCGCCTCCTTGCAAAAATCACTGAAGTCCTTGGAGGAATACTCTCCTCCAAAACCTTGCTCTTCTTCCATCTGAAGTTCTCTCCTTGAGCCTTGAATTCCTGGAACCTGCTGATGACCTCATCCTTGGTCTTCATGAGGTAGATCCATGTCTTCTGGAAGAAATCTTCATGGTACAAGAAGCCACCCAAAGATGATACTGTCATTGGTCCGCATACATCTAAATGCGCTAGATCCAAGATCCCCTTTGACCTATTATCATTGCTCGGAAAATATCTCTTGGCATTCTTGCCAAGTGTACAGCCCTTGCAAACATCCTCATGCTCTACCTGGAGCTCTTGAAGACTTGTAACCATCCTCCTTAATGTTTTCTCTTTAGGACTGTTCCTGCAACCACCTCTCTTTATGAAGTGTGCCTTGGTCTGCAAGTATCAATCTTTAGATCTTCCCTGGAGATGTAACAATATAGTCCTCAGGTCTGCCATTAGATTTGCTTAAGAAAATGTTCAGTTTTACTCCTTGATTTTTCTTGCTTGCTTGAACTCTTATAAACCTTTATTTTGTAATCTCCAAGTTTGCAATTTCAGACCTGCTTTTTCAGCCCTACTTTTTCGGATCTGCATTTTGGCCTTGCTTTTTCGGACCTGTTTTTTCGGCCCTACTTTTTTGGACTTGCTTTTTCGACAATTTTGTGCTACGACTGTCTTCAACATTGCTCTGATAGCATGTTGAATTTTTCTCATATAGCAATAGAAATACAATTTTCAGATCTTAACAATTATTTCCTAATGATTTCAAACATTCATTTCATCCCGCAGTTTTCATTGAATAATTGACTGTCTTCAACACTGCTCTGATAGCATGTTGAATTTTTCTCATATAGCAATAGAAATACAATTTTCAGATCTTAACAATTATTTCCTAATGATTTCAAACATTCATTTCATCCCACAGTTTTCATTGAATAATTGCACACTGAAAATTTCAACTTAAATTGCAGCGGAAACAAAAGATCATAGAAACACAGCCATGCACAATAGACACAAAGATTTTTACCCTGGGAAACCCAAACTCGGGAGAAAACCCAACCAACTTTTCTTAGAAGAAATCAGTCCAATTCAAGTACATTACCATTCCTGAAGAAAAACTTTAGCACATAAAGTTCATCCTCTTTTCATGAGGAAACCCTAGCCACAAGAGAGTGCGACCTTCACAAAGAAACCCTAGATAGGGATAGAGAACCTCTGGAGAAGCTAAGAACCCCAAAAATTAACTTCTTGTGCCTTTGCTATGCCTTCTTGACAAGTGCGCATTAGCTGGAAGAGTTGCTGTGTTGTGTCAGCTGGATTGTGAAAATGAAATGTTAGCTGCTTATTTATACACTTCAATTCACCCTGATTTTTCTTATGGGGTCGACTTGTACTTTTGTTTTCCACTTTTGTTTTTATCTTCAGGGCCGACTTGCCCTTTCTTCATCTTCAATATTTCTTGGGCTTCTTCAATGCTATCTAGGACTTCTTCAATGGTTGACTTGTCTTCTTGGTTATTTCTTCATCATAGAAAAGTTGTCTTTGTTGATGATCATCTCCTCACATGCATATCTATTCACCCATAGAGCTCTAATGTTGATTTGACCAACACTAAGAAGTTCCAGACACTTCTCAGAGCCTATGTCAAATTCAACATTAGATTAGACTTGTATATTCCACAAGGGGATGAAATCCCCTATCAAATAAACAAGTCAATTCACTCTAATATATAATAGATCACTCCATCATGGAGCAGGCAATGTGATAGCACCTTGGGGCCCATCTCTACACCATATGACTTGGGAGAAGCACTGATCCTGCCTGGGCCATTCACCTCTAGCCATATGACTCAGGCTTTGAGGGTGAATGTATCAATCTTCCTCTGTCAAATCATCACGACCAATTTGGAAGAATGTTTTCCCAATGCTGCAACCTGGAGAAACATCAACACTGTTGACATGAAATTTTTTTGGAGAGCGATATTTGATTTATTACATTACTATGGCACACAAACTTGTCTCAGGGACTCAAAACTACAATAGAATTTGCAAAGAATTAAATCTTGACCTATGACGATAAATACTCAATAGACTTGTTGAATATTTTGACAACTGATGAATCCCATAGAAGATGTACTTTGTGTTTTTAGATTTAGTTTTGCATAAATGGAACATAACTAGTGACTCTCAAAAAGTTCAATGCAAACAATTTCCACACCTAAAAGGTTAAAACATATTTGCAATTATTGCATAAGAATGTGTGGAGATTAGTAAAAGGAACTAAGCAAAAACTTGCATGGTAATGACAAGCTTGTTCAATGGGATATTAGGATGACAAGGATAGGGACAAGTCTATACTTGGATTAGTAGGCACATTAGATACAAAATTACATCACTTAGACTTGTCCAAAAGTTCTAAAGAATTATGGTATGAATTGAATACTTTGTTTGGCTCAAGCACAAACTACCAAATTGATTTTAAAACAACAATTGTTCAGGTTTAAGATGACTGTTGCCGAGTGTGTCCAATCTACGGTGAAAGCCAATCCATTTTGCATGGAATTGAAGAATATGTGCAAATTTTTTTCTTAAGGTGACGAAGAAGAAAGGTGAAAGTAATAGTTCCATGTATGATGAAGAGAGTGTTAAAGATAATGCAGTTGCGAGAGCCATTCTCTGGGAGGATGGCACCCTAGTAAGTTAACTAGGGTTCCTAGTCGGTTAACCAGGCAGTGTAAGTCCCTATCAGGTATCTAGGGTCCCCAACAGTCTACTGGGGTTCTTGGTCTGGGACAAAGCAGCTCAGTTCCATGGCAAAGCCCCTAGTATGTGGCTAGGGCCCCTATCTGTCTCTAGGGAATTCTGGTCTAGGACTAGACAGTTTCTTGGTCATGAGGACCAAGCAAATCCTGCAGGCAAAGACAGAGACATCCTGGTCTGGGACCAGGCAGATTCTTGGTTTGGGACCAAGAAATTTCTGCAGGTATATTCCTGGTTAGTTAACCAGGTGGATCTTGCTGAGTTAACCAAGATGATGATGTGTGATGCCCTCCTCTCCTAGGTCTTCGAGATGGTTGAGCTAGGTTGTTTCCTCAAGGTACTGGCCATCCCTTGATGAAGTCATTAGCACTTGATCTTAGGAGCAGTCAGAAGGACCACATGATCAAATCATCCAGTGTGGACCTTCCTTATATGGTGAAGATGAACCTTCAGTTATTGTATGGAACACTTGTACCTTTGAGAGAGAGATAAATGGGTTGTCTTCCCACCTTGTTATTACACCCTTGGTCTTGTGGTTAGAAGGGTTGTCCTCCCTCCTTGTTTTTTTTGGTCTTGTGGGTAAAAGGGTTGTCTTCCCAGTTCCCACCTAATTATTACACCCTTGGTCTTATGGTTAGAAGGGTTGTCCTCCCACCTTTTTGTTTTTGGTCTTGTGGGTAAAAGGGTTGTCTTCCCACCTTGTTGTTACACCTTTGGTCTTGTGGTTAGAAGGGTTGTTTACCCCTCCTTGATTTATGGATTTCCTTGTGTTTGATTTGGTCTTGTGCTGACCCCTCCCTTGTTGGTCCTATGTGCTAGCGCCCCCCTTGTATGTTGACCTACCCCTTATTATGTCTTTGTTACCCTCTCCCAAGGCATCCTATCATTAAGTTATTTTTTATTTATGGTAACCTTCCTTAATTATAGGATGACTTGACTTTCTTTGAGTAACCCTAAGTCATTAAAGGAATAGAAGGAAGATCCTTCTAGAAGTGATTAAAAGGTATAAATAGAAGTCCAAGACCTCATTGTAAAAGCATCTTGAAGATGAGATCTGAGATCTAATTGCTTACATCTGATCTAGGGTTTGATGCTTGCTTATTTGGGTGACGACTAGGGCTTCCAGACTTCTCTTGCTTCAGCGCTCTCTTGATTGGGGGTCTCCTCAGCGTTGCTATTTTTTGAAGCTTTCAACAGTTGTTCGCTTCTCCTTTCCTCAACACGTGTCAACCGTACTCTGTTTTGAAGCTGCTGTACTCTGCTTTCAGGTTGTCGTACCTTGTTTTAGGGTATATCTACTGCTTTGAAGGTGCCAAGGTCTGTTGGATGTAGCCGCTGTCTGTTAGGGCTCTTTGTTGAGGCTGCTACTACTTGTTTGAAGCCTGTTAAGGCTGCCGTCCAACCTGTTGTGACTTTCTCGAGGCTGCCGTTCACCCTATTGAGGCTGTCACTACCTATGTGAGGCTGCCGCAATCCTGTTTGAGGGTGCTGCTGCTTATGTGAGGGTACCGTGGTTTGTTTGAGGTAGCCACTTCCTATTAGTGATCTTTTTGGAGGCTGGCGCTGCCAATTTGGTACCTGTTAGGGCTTCCATCCCCTGTCTTAGGGCTGCCTTCTGTTGTGTGGACTGTTTCTTAAGGGTGCCGCTGCCTTGTTGAGACTGCTGCTTGGTTAAGATCTGTTTCTTAAGGGTGCTGTTGCCTTGTTGAGACTGCTGCTTTGTTAAGGTCTTTTTTTTAAGGGTGTTGAGGATGTTATTGTTTACTAAGTTCTGCAGTAAAGGTTTTGAGAGATGCCATTCACTCCTGTGAGGGTTTTGAAGTTACCAGCTTGCTGTAACCTCTTCTGTACCTGTCCAACCCTATCCTACAACACTTTATTTCTCTCTCTCAGGTTTGTACATACCCTCAGGTAAGGGTCAGTTTTTGTTCCATGTGTTGACTTGCCTCTGAGAGGCAAGTTCTGATCTGAAAGTAACTCTGAGTATAAGGAAGGTTCTCTAGTATCTACCCTAACTTAATCATATCTGATTTATTACTTGTTAATTAGTCTAAATTTATTACTGCTGCTATCTTACTGTTCATGATTTTCTGCAGTTGTTAAATCCTTGTTTCAAACCCTAACTTTAACACAATGATCTTTGGGGAGTGTTAAAGATTGAAAGAGATGAAAATTATATCTTAATTTATCATATCTAAATTTGTCTTGTCAATTAGGTTTACTACTGTTACTGCTGTACAATTTTGTTTTCAGTACTAGTTTTGTAATTTATTTTTTGCATCAAAGCACGAATTTTTAAATTTTTGCTTAAAACCCTAACATAACTCTAAGTTTAACATGGTATCAGAGCTTAGGGTTTGTAGCTAGCTCTGTTTTGCAGCCTAACTGAGCCTACATAGATCCTAAGGTAAGGGTTTGGACATTATTTAATTTGGCTGCAAGAGGAACAATTTACTAATCAGAGTTGGATGGCCACATAAAAGTATTATTTGGCTGGAAATAAAGGATATGTTTATTACAGCTCCAGTGGTTCTGCTAGTTTATGTCCTAAGTGTAACATCAGAAAAGAGATGATGGAATTAGCAGGCTGTGGACTTGATGATCCCTTGAAGAGGTATGTCAAATATAACTAGCAATCTCAGAAGGCTCGACTCAGGTATGTTTGATTCTGAGGTGAGTAAGAAGCCTAATCAATTCTTCATGTGTTTAGATCTTGACTTGTGTATCTTCTCATCATGATCATTAGTAATCAAGGGTTTACATGATCTAGCTTGATCATTTTACTGTGTAAAGAGTTTTGAGACTCATTAAACAATGTGATCAGAGTATGGAAGTATAAAGAAGTTAGTAGAGTTCATCTATGTATGAAATAATCTTGACCATATGTGTTAAAATTTTCTTATCTAGGGTTATGATCTCATCAAAATATACTAACAAATGTGTGATGGTACATGAGAATGATATTATGCACAGTTAAGAGGTGCATGCTCAGATCTAAATGACACTAGTTTAGAATGGATAAAGCTCAAAGACACTTGATCATGTGACTTCTGCTTGGAGGCAGAAATTAAGAGGGAGGACTCTTTATCCCACCTATGTTTCCATGTTCTATGGTGAAACATACTTTTATGACATATTGCATACATGTGTGATTGATATTATGCTCTTGATGGCATCTAGATAACTGCCCAATATATGAATGGATGCTAAGACAAAGTCATTATGTGAAATTGATATTGCATCAAAGTTTGGTTATTGTTGACTATCAGACTAAATTTAACTTGTAGGAAATATCCACAAGAGGAGGATGATATCATTTGCTCTGAAAGACAAGTGATGAAGTCTGTAGATCCTGTTCATGTTTAGAGATAGATGCACAATTCCAGAGGGAGCTGAGTGCTCAGATACAAAGGGAGTAAGAGGCCTCACATGATGCAGGATCAGTTATTTTAGATGTTCATCCGCCTACGTGTCGACATAGAGTCAGCCAAGTCATATGCTTACAAAAGAGAATCTACTAGGTATTTGATATTGATGGCTTGTTCCTTACTAGAGTGGAACATCTAGTAAGTTTAGAGATCAAGAGGGAGCCAACTGTACCCATCAATCCCCAGTAGAATGGGATTGCAGAATAGAAAAGTAGAGATGTGATCTTCCATGAGAAAGTTGTTTCTCGTCACTTCAGAGAGCCTCCTAGTGATATATAGACATGGAAGTGAGCCCAGTGCATGAGTCATCTCTTTCAGATGAGCAGAGGGAGGAGGTCCAGGAATCCTCAGTTAATCTCATTAAGAAGCCTATTGAGAGGCTTCAAGGGTGCTCTGGTTGGATATCTCAGATGAGCCACGTCACTGATTCAGAATCCTCCACTTATGAGGAGGCAGCCAAACATCAGGTGTGGAAAGGTACTATGAGAGAAGATATCCAGTTAATAATGGAAAATGACATGTGTAAAGTGGTTCTCAAACAACAAGGGAAGTCGGTTATGTAAATATTTGATTCAAAGATCACTACTCCCTCTGAATCGCCTTGAGATCTCAAGCGGTATGAGCCTCAATATCAATACATACTCATAAAAATATAGACTCAAACAACTAGATCTGCATTTACCAATTGAAATATAAATGCAATCAAACACATAAACAACAAATGTACCCTGGAACCCTTTCGGGAAAAAACCAGCTAACTGTGGGGCTATCTTCTCTCTCGAGCCCAGAGCATATAGATATAAATGACAATACAATACAGGATTACCTCAACAGGTAACTCAATCCCTCTGAAACAGGATAGACTCTAGATTTGCATGCATCCAGCTGATGCATGCACTGAAAGAGTAAGTCCTAATTGCCAAACTAGATCTGAGTGCTTTGAAGGTGCCTCTGACTGATTTTCCCTCTCTGTATCTCACTGCTCTGATCTGCTCGCTCTGAAGACTGCTCTCTGATGAATTCGACCTCCTTTGCATGCACAAGTGCGCCCTCTCCTCTGGATGTCAAATGCTCGTACTGGTCCGGATCTCAGTAGATCTGAGCTCTGATTGTCCCTAACCTTCCTCCAATGCTGAGGAAAGGCTATCCTGGAAGTCTCAGACTCCGAATCAGTCAATCCAACTCAAAACGAGCTTCTCCCTCCTTGGGAAATGCGCCCTCCTCCAAGAGAACTCGACCTCCTCCAAACTAATCAGAAAACACACTGATGAGCTATCTCAGTTCACAGTAATGGGTGTCTAGCAACTCTGGAACTGAAGGTCATTGATCTAGCTCAGATCTGACCTTCCTAGCTCCTGCAGCAGCTCCTGTCTCTCTCAGAAAGTCGCCTTGTATGTACAGCTATGCCCTCCTCACTCTAGCAGTATCTCTCTCTGACAATGCAATTGAGTAACCTCATCTGGGGACCCCCTGCCTCTATAAATAATCTCACCGATGAATTAGGTTTGCCAAAACCCTAATTCTCGGTGCATGCAAAAGTCACTTTTGCCTGCATGCATGCAAAAAGTCACTTTTGCGTGCATTCACTGATCGCTGACAAGTCATGCAAAACTCATGCATGCAAAGGTTAAATCTCCCCGAAAGTTTTGCATGCAGCCACCACTGGACTCATGCCACTGAGTAGAGTGCATCTCATCCTCTACTCCATCCTGATGCCTATGCAGCTAATGTACCTCCATGTAAGGCATCTGAACCATGGAGGACATCCCAAAGTTACCACAATCTAACACTCCCTCTTAACGAGGGAAGTCCTGACACTGATGCCTGGATCCATCAAGTCCATTTCTGCTGACACTGATCTAACTGATCTGCCTGTCATTGCTCTTTGACATGAAGAACTCTGATCAATCTCCATAAGTGAGGCTTCAGAAGAAGCCCTCCTATCAACCACTGCTGACTCTGCCAGTGCACTTTGACTCAGACTCCCTCTGAGTCTCTGCTGGTGTAACCAGTCCTGAAGACCTCTGTCAAGTGGATCTACTGCTCTGTAGATCATCGCCTATGACCCTGAGTTGACTCAGCTCTGTAAGTCAACTCCCTTTGTCTTTGAACTGACTTAGCTCTCTCTTGAGCCAAGTCCATCTCAACCATGTCATACCAGCTCACTCTCTGACTGTTGCCTGCATGAGCAACATGCTCATCCATCTGATATGAGCCCAAGGGCTCAATCTCCTGAGACTCATCACTGTCAAGAGCGTCTCTCGCATCCATCGGAACTCCAGAATCACTGCCCTTATCCTCATCATGTTGAGCCTCTCGCCCACCCGTCTGCTGAACAGGGCCACTCCTCTTGGGCTCATCTCTGCTTTGAGCATCCCGCTCATCATCCTCCTCTGCATCTGAAGACGATGCACTTAGCCATCCTGATGTGCCCGAGGTAGGCTGTCCATGAATCAAATAACCACCATCGATCCTGTGACCAAATAAGACTGGGTCTACTCCTCTAGCATAGGTGAAGATCTGATCCCGCTGAAACACTACTGAGTAGCCAGCAACTGCCAAAGCTGCCATTGAGAGGATACTCCCTCTCAATCTTGGAACAAAGAGCACTCTTGAAACCTCTAGGAGCTCCCCAAGGTCAAGCAGAAATCTCACTCTGCCCACTCCAGTAACCAAGTGATCAACCCCCTGCACATCTCGAGCCAACTGCAAGGGTGTGTGCTCTAAGATCAGGAATGCATCTCGCACTCCTGTCATGTGACTGCTAAGAGTGCAGTCCACTCTCCAACTCTGATCAACTTGAGCCTCTAATAGGCTACTATCATGCCTTGACTAAACTGAGGCTAATGAGAACTCCTTCTCAACTTGAGAAGTAAACTCATCAACCTCCTCCGCTGCTGCCACCTGCTCGTCCATAATCAACCATCTCTCAGTTTTCATGTGCATGCATATCTCATGCATATGCAGCATGCATATCTCATGCACATGAATCATGCATATCTCATGCACATGCATCATGCAAGACCTCATGCACATGCATATCTCATGCACATCTCTGTACTGACACTCCCTCTTAGCGAGGAAGGTACTGCTGGAGAAGCATCCACCAGGATCAAACACATCATATGCTGTTGCAGCTACTCCCTCTGAACTGGAAGACTTTCTGGCTGTATCTGCTGCACTCTGATATGCAGATCTGCTCTCCTCCTCTATCAATTCCATCTTGAGAGAAGCATCATGCTCTCCCTCTGTCACTAATGCTGAAATTGTATCCAAGGTCTCCCTGGACCCACATATAGGCTTGCCCAACAACCTGTACTCTACTCTCAAGCTAGTGGCCATAACTCTGCAAAACTGAAATACTGTAACCCACAGTGAAACAAGAATATCTCCTGATCACAGATCTGGCAGATCTATGTCAGATCTAACCTGTGAAATCACAGATTTGATAGATCTGGTATCTATCCTAACAGATCTGATGTCTGCACTCACAGATCTGAACTCTACTCTTCAGATCTGGACTCTGCTCTCATAGATCTGAACACTATGCTTTAGATCTGATATGTCTGCCACAGGGTTGGACTTTACTCATGCCAGATCTGAAAGATCTATCTCAGATCTCACCTCCAAACTAGCATATCTAATAGATCTGACCTCTACAACCTCAGATCTGAGCTGTGCTCTTCAGATTTGGTAGATCTGGTCTCTATCTTCACTGATCTACTAGATCTATCTCAGATCTAGTCTCCAATACCACAGATCTGATAGATCTGACCTCTACAACCTCAAATCTGAGCTCTGCTCCTCAGATCTGGTAGATCTGGTCTCTATCTCTGTTGATCTCAGTGTGATTGCCCTTTCTGACCCTTAACAGGGCTCTGATACCATGTAAATATTTGATTCATAGATCACTTCTCCCTCTGAATCGCCCTGAGATCTCAAGCGGTATGAGCCTCAATATCAATATATACTCATAAAAATATAGACTCAAACAACTAGATCTGCATTTACCAACTGAAATATAAATGCAATCAAACACATAAACAACAAATGTACCCTGGAACCCTTTCGGGAAAAAACCAGCTAACTGTGGGGCTATCTTCTCTCTCGAGCCCAGAGCATATAGATATAAATGACAATACAATACAGGATTACCTCAGCAGGTAACTCAATCCCTCTGAAACAGGATAGACTCTAGATTTGCATGCATCCAACTGATGCATGCACTGAAAGAGTAAGCCCTAACTGCCAAACTGGATCTGAGTGCTCTAAAGGTGCCTCTTACTGATTTGCCCTCTCTGTATCTCACTTCTCTGATCTGCTCGCTCTGAAGATTGCCCTCTGATGAATTCGGCCTCCTCTGCATGCACAAGTGCACCCTCTCCTCTTGATGTCAAATGCTCGTACTGGATGATCTATCCTTGAATGTGATTAGGGCAGATAGATTGCGCTGCCGAAATACACTTGTTGGCTAGGGCGGTGTGCCCTAAACCCTAAGTGGCTGTCAGAGCTCTCAAACCGAATCTCAATGATCAATAATAATAATGGATACCTAGTAACTCACTTTATCCTTCTTTTATAACTTTGACATTGCATGCCGTAACTTTTGTATACCTAAGTTACTTTTCTCTTCTATTTTTCAGTTGAGTTGCATGCATCTCACTTGTTGCATGCATGCATCTCACTTTTGCATGCATGCATGCTTGTATGAATCTCACTTTTTGCATGCACGCTCTTTGAGCTATGGCTCGCATGCTCTACATGTCATTTGTTCCAGTTTTATCGAAAACTAACGATAATCCCTGGCAACGACGCCAATTTGTTAGCATTCAAAATGTACCCTATAAAACTCAAGTAAGACAATAAAATCCGTGGTAAAAATATATGCAACTTTTAAGAGTATTATCCAATGTGTCACCAATAACACTCCTCTTGATTTGAGGTGATGTGAATTCACTCTCAGGGAGGTCCCTTAATATCCTTACACTGTTTGAAAGCTTCAACTTTGCACAAAAATGTTTATAACAGCGAAGTTATAACTGTAAATTGCTTTAAAAACAATGAATACTTGCTGTTGTAAGTGCCCAAAATAACAAATTTGAGAGTAAATAAACATACCAGCATATATCTAATTCAAAAGATTGCAAATCTACTTAAATACATTGATATTTCCAACATGCAACCACTCAGATCTGTGTTTTAATTTGAAAAAGAATGGGTAAAATGTGATTTTTAGACTGCTGTACCATTAAAATCAGTGAACTAAATATTATAACAACAGTGTTTATTTTGTCTTTGGTGCAAATAAATGCAGCCAAAGAAATTGTGTAAAAATTTGTTGATAGTGGTGCGAGATCCCTTTAAAACCAACTCAATTAAAATGGAAAATAAGAAATAAAAGGCGTTTCTAAATGGTAGATTTCACCTAGATAAAAGGCTAAAAACTTCTAAATTATTGTATAGAAAACACATCAAAATACCATCAAACCCTGAGAGTCAGATACGAGCATAACAAAGCTTTATTCTGCATAAATCAAAAGGTTGATTGCACCAAAGAGACGGACACAAAATCGGTACAATGATATTCCTTGCACAAAAACATAGAAACTAGAAGAGAAGAGACGAAAGCGTGGAAGAGAATGAGCTCCTGCTGAAAAAGATCTTACCATTAGACAATGCACCCTCTTTCCTTTTATAGAATGGATAACTTTTAGGTCAAGAGAGGGGGGCACATTAGGTCATAGAGGAAGAGGGGCACATGGGTCATGCAAAGGAGTTTCTCTTCGATAGAACTCCAATGGTGTGACTGAAATCCATGTGCATTGATGTGAAGTGCTCCTCACTCCAGTCTTCTGAGGGGGTACATTAATTAACTGATCTTGACACTGGTTTAAGTCATACTGATGCCAACTCACTCATGCATATGACCTAGATAAATCAAGTGACTCATGCATGCGCTCCGATTGTTGATGTTTGTAGCATCGGACATGTACTTCCACATTTGTTTTGTGTCTAACATGTGGAAGTCGTCATTAATACCTCTCAAGACACTGGGAATTCACTTTAATTAAGTAGTTATTAAACTTTTAAAGTGAATGCTTTTTTATAATTAAGTGAGTTAAATTAAATCTAATCTCAACCATTGATCAATTTGGGGATTTAGGGTAAACTCAAGATTATGAAAGGTAGCCTAAGTGAGAGGAGGTGACACACAAAGGGAGATAGGATATCTGATCGATTGGGTGAAGGACTTTCATCCAAGTGTGCAGGGGCAGGGTTCGAGGAAAGGAACAAGGGATAGCAAAAGAGTAGCATCCAAGTGTGACAGGCTAGGCTATTTTGTTGTTTTGTATTATTCCTCAAGTGGGCCATTATCCAAGGACGAGAGCCCATATTTTATATTATTCCTCAAGTGGGCCATTATCCAAGGACGAGAGCCCATATTTTATATTATTCCTCAAGTGGGCCATTATCCAAGGACGAGAGCCCATATTTTATATTAATAAAATCAAAACAATATTGGTTTTCTCTTGGGTTTTTTTCCAGGGTTTTTTACCCAAAATTTACGTGTGCAAATGTGTATGGTTTCCTTGTTGTGCTTCTGATGTTTTATTTATTTAGATCGTTAAAACTCAGTCATGCTTTTATTCAGTAAATTTGCTTAATGAGTTTATTACAGCAAGGGTTTACTAGGAAGTAAATTGTTGGGTGTTGGGTTGCCGAAATTTAACAGGTCCCTTGTTCGGAGGATTGGAGATGGCTCGGTGATGCCTAGGGCTTCATCAGTGTTCTTGCAAGGGGTAGCTACCCAAGTGGAGTACTTTTATTTGGAGGATGGAGGAAGTTCGTGGAGGCTTGGGATGGAGTGGTGTGGAGTTGCCTTGCATAGCTACATCACCTTGGGTCACTATTGTGCATGGCATCATCATTGGAGCTTGACAATAGTACTCTAGGAGTGGAGTGCTTCACTTGTGTGTGGTTTAGTTATGCTTAATAGGCTTGCTTGTAAGGCTTAGGCCGACTTGCGTTATATTGTCGACCTCCCTTACCTCTCATAAATAGAGGAAGGAGAAAATCTTTCCAAACAGATCACATCACACTTTCATATTTATCTCTTCTTTGGAGTGCTCTCTTTGTGATGCGCTAGGGTTCATAAAGAAAACCCTAGTGGAGCATATGAGGAGGAGTTGGACGAGCTCTCTCTTGAGATTCTTCTTTGTACATTTGATGCCTCTCTCTTGGGCACTAGGGTTTCTTGCTCTCTTGGAGCATCTTGGATTCTAGGATCAGGATTTCACCCCTTGGAGGCTAGAGATTAGAGTTTGGAAACCCTTGGATATATTTGGGGAACAAGAGGAGGAGGACATTTTGCCTTGGAGATAGTGTTGGAGGGATTTTTGCTCTTGGAGGAGCTTGGGTTTGTTTACTCACCCTAGATAGGACATCTTCGATGGTTGGATTTTGTCCTAGCTTTGAGAGGAGGCTATGGTATGTATGGGTGGGACCATTTTTCCGTTGATTTTTTCGGTTGAAATCTGGCTAGAATTGTTAAAATTGTAGATATACATTGTTGAAATTGCATTATGGGGTTGCCTATGGGTTTTGGAGGCTGTTGAATCCATTTTTGCAATAAAAAATGCAATTTGAACAATGAAAACTCGTGATTTCAGCGAAGATTCGTCACTGGATTCCGGTAAAAATGGCCCGGAAAGTCCAAAACGTAGAATGATTAGACACCAAAACGTAGAATGATTAGACAACTCCGTATGTATGTACTTAATTCATTGTGCATATATATATATATATATATATATGAGAGTTCCAGCTGTCCACATATTGTATATATTGCAGATTCGATTTCAACATTTTATCTTCTTGGGATGGTTATTTCTAGGTCTTGACTCTTAATAGCCTTGCTGATTTGACACACTTAAGAGGAAATTGTTACGGGATTTAACACTAAGATTGAAGATAACAGTACAACCATCTATTGTTGTTGTGTTTGCTATTATATTTGTTGTATAAAAAAGTTTTTAGATCTTGCTTATGCATGTGAAGTTGCCCTAGAGGGCTAGAAACTCATTGAAATGATCAATATCTTCTCCTTGAATTGCCGTGAATTTTGGGGCTACTAGAAGTGAATTATTGTGATTGTTCTTCTATTGTTTTACACATCAATTTACAACAGCCCTGAATTGCCGTGAATTTTGGGGCTACTAGAAGTGAATTATTGTGATTGTTCTTCTATTGTTTTACACATCGATTTACGACAGCCCTAAAGGCTGAAAATTCTAGGGTTAAGATCCAAGGAACCTTCTCAAAAGAAGGTGATTTTTCAGAGTTGCATTGATTGCCTGGTGCAAATGAAATTTCAACATAGATGTCCAACACAACGGACCAATATTTCTTACACCACAAACTAAGCTTGTTAGAGTTACAAACTTACATGTAATAGTAAGGTCATCTACTTACAAGGCCAAGACAAAGAGATCAGATTTATCAAATAAGAAATAAAGATCAGGCTCTACACAAGTCTTGGAAACCTCAAGTTGAGTAAATACTCATCAATCTTGGCATACCATGCCCGTGGTGCATGCTTCAGCGCATAAAGGATTCTCTTCAACCTGCAAACATGGGTCTCTCTCCCATGGATCTCAAAACCTCCTAGCTGATTTATTTATACCTCATCCTCATTCATTCCATCTAAGAGTGTTGTCTTTACGTACTTCTGATATAAAGACCAACCAAAACAAGAAGCCATAGACATAATTGTATGGATGGAGGTATACCTGGCAATTGGAACAAATGTTTTATCGTAGTCAACTCCCTCTTTCTGGGAGAACTTTCGAACTACAAATTTGGCATTGTACTTCTTAATGCTCCATCTGCTGCATACTTAATCTTGTAAGTCCATTTGGAATCAATCATTGATTTTCCTTGAGGTCTTGGAACTATCTCCTAACCATGATTCTTGAGAATATAGTTATGCTCCTTTGCCATGGCATCATGCCATGCTTGCTCTGCAGCCAGTTAGAAGGCTTTGTCTCAGGAATGGAAGTCATCAGTGCAACATAGTTATATTTATTAAAGGACTCAAAATATGTCAATTATAGTACTCCTATCTGTAGCAAATTATATAATGCCTTGCGTGAAAAGTTTATCTTTAGTTGTCAATTCATAGTACAATCCCAATAGGCTTGATAAATTTTTTATGGGTGCAAACTTCAATATGAATTGTTTTTAATTCTTCAAAGCATTAATTCCAATGTAAGGCAGAGTTATAACAATCCTAATTTCAAGTAAAATTTTAACATATTTTCTTTATATTTAATGTAGTGTAGGTTTTAGAGGATAAATGAACAATAAAGACTTCAAAGACACTCTAATTGAAGTTTCTGATGTAATGTTTATTGGGGGCTACAAGAAATATTACGAACTAAGTCAATTGCAAATAAATTAAAGTGTTTGCCTTTTTACATAGAGCATTCAATGCTTTGAAATGTTTTTGGAACATGTTTTAATCGATTGAAACACTTCTATTAGCTTTGAGCTAGGTGGGCCAACTCTTATTGTTATGGTTAAGGTGGTTTCTCTTAAGATTGTTTATTTAAATCTAACTTACACTTTGGTAATTACAGAGGAGTTTGCTTTAGACCCTCTTTGTTGTTGAAGTTTCAATGTCATTTTTAACTTTACATGATGATGAGAAATTGAATAGGCTTGGTACAAAAGCTGGTAACAAGGTTAGATGCATTATCAAGTCTTATGTCAAATGCATTAGAGCTTCTAAGATGCTTTTCTTTTAGTTTCACTTGGTTACTCTAATTTGCTAAGAAATCAACATTTGCATGTTGCCTTTCCTATATTTGTATAATGGTAGCATTATAGAATTTTATGGGAGTTTCTGACCTTGCATAGTTTCAACTTTCAACTCACAATATCTCCAATGCAACTTATTATTATAGGAAGATGCTTGGGCGTTATTGCATAGGAGAGGTTGAAGAGGATGCAGATGATAGTTTAAGATGTTCTAGTATTCAGTACTCGGAAGCAGGGAATGAACTATTTTACATGACACTCAAGGAGCGTGTGGAGGCATATTTTGAAAAGCATAAGGTTTGCTTTTGTTCTACAAGAATAAGTGTTTGTTATTTCAAATTTTGTCTTTTGTTTTTTCAATATTAGATTTGTCCAAAAGTAATGGGATGTAGGATATAAAATTTATTTGATTATGACTTAGTTTTGCCCCTTTGCAGTGACTTATGATTTTATTGCTGAAATTGGCAGGTGATTGCTCGTTTCCATCCACACATGCTGCCTAAATCCCTCCTCATAATAGCTGGATACATGCTTTTTTATTATCTAACCTTCTTTAGGCCTCAAGGCTTTGCTCTTTCCTTTCTGTTTGCATTGGCGATGGGCTATTTTGCAGCACAAATCTGCATTTCAATCTCACATGATGCTAACCATGGTACACCCATAGACTTATATGTACTTATTGTTCTAGACATGACACACTTAAGCTCTTGCTTTTTCTAACAATTTTTCAATTTGTTGGGGCACTTAGGCGCGTATTCAAATGTGAATTGGTTTGGTTACTTGATGAGCAATATTTTGGATTTGGTGGGTGCAAGCAGGTTCGTCTAATGTAGATGTTTTGTGTTGAAGATGCTAAATTATGATACAGTTGGTCCAAAATTGCTATAATTAGACATGTTCTAATTCCATTTTTTTTCTCCAGTTTCATGTGGAGGCAGCAACATGTTGTTGGACATCATTCATTTACAAATGTGGAAAATTATGATCCAGACATTAGTATGTGCATCGCATGCATATTGTATTCAACTAAGTATCTAGCCCACAAGATGAGAAAGTTGTGTAATGTGGAAGGCCGTCTTAATATTTATTAGTATTTATGCATTCTTAGTGAGCTTTGATTTTATGTAGGAGTGAATGATCCAGATGTACGCAGAGTGACATATAAGCAACCAATACAAAATTATCACTCTTTTCAGGTATGCAATATAAATAAATGCTTGGAATTTACTATTTGTTATTGTGCAGATTAGTATTTCTCTCTTGTACTTCTATAACATTTTAGGTCCTAGACACTCCCACTGTTGAGTGGCCACTGATTGTAGTCCCTAGTCTCATTGACCTATTACCCAGTCATTTGTTGACAACTTGACATAAAATGATCTCATATATCTTATCTTATTCCATATTATTGAATGGTTTTTGGGCATACAATCAATGACATTTTGCATTTTTGACTAGGAACTTTGTGCATTTTATGGATTCATGGTTTTTAAGTTAATAACTTTCAGGCTACCAATTTGTTGAGATATTATATATGGAATTCTTCCAACTTAAGAAAGTTCAAGAGTTTAAAAGTTATACTAATATTATATCATAGTACATCACCTGACATAGTATAATAGTAGAACAAGGCATAAGAAATAACATCATCTCATGATCATCACATCACTCATATCACATAGGAGCCCCATAAGCAGAAAAAATAGGTCACATTATTTTGGAATACACCAATAGGCTTGGAGAAAGTAAGCAAAAATGAGTGGTATTATGACCTCATACAGTATGAGGCATAACAGGACCTTTATGCATTATGGTTCATCATGGTCATAGTTGAAACTTGAAATGCTCTAGGATGATTTAAGTCTAGAATGCAATGTAAAGTCATGTAGATCGAGGATCATATTGGGGTCCATGCTAGTCACATGGACTGCCTAGCTGATGGAAATTGGTTGCCACTTGTTTATATATAAATTTTTCCTCTAAGAGGGTGTAGGCTCTAACCTTAGGTGTGGATGTATCTGATATTATGGTTATATTTGTTACTGGGATTTGCCACATAGGGGTCAACGTGAAATTCCACCTTGGTTGAAGGGAGCCATGCCATTGGGCACAGCTTTAATTGGTATTCTATTTCCTACCATTGTACTAGACTCCATGTTCTAAGATTAGTTGTTTTGTGCCTATGTTAGATGAGGGAATGTGGAGTCACGTTGAGCTACTTACCTGTTTGATGGGGTAATGACAAAGACAATAGTGCTAAGCTCTTGAGTAAGGTCACCATTAGGAGGTTCTTCCAAAGTAATACCTAATGTCCACCTTATAGCTTAAGTTTGACATTTTTCACCTAGAGATTTTTCCTTCTGTATGTTAGCTTGCATATGATTCATTGGTCAGAGCTGTCTCAGTGACTTCCCTACTTTGTGGGCCTTCTAAGTCATGGTTTGATCAGTCCACCAACATGCAACAGTCCCAAACAAAGGCTTCATAACTTTAATCAGGAGTAGATTTCTTCGTTTATTGATTTCTTTTTAACATTCTTAGTCATTTGTGTCCAAGACATAAAAGATACCAAATAAGAGATCAATATTCAAATTATTCATTTTTGGGATAATAAAGGATAAATTACAACAGTAATATCATATATGCATCATTTATTTGATGAAAGTATGCATTTTCAAGTAATTAAGGTGACTTTAATTATGCTATAATAAAGTTAATAAACATGATTGGTTTTTCTAATATTTCTAGTAGTTAATTATTGAGAGTACCTACTACTAACTATAGCTTATTTTATAGAGAAACATTCTTTTCTTGCAACTGATGATGTTGGAAATGCCTTCTGCAGCATATTTACTTGGGAGCACTTTATGGTTTACTGGGCATGAAAGCTGTATTAGTGGACGACTTTGCAGCGTTCATAACTGGATATATTGGCCCGTATGCTTTTTTTCCCCATTATTCTGCATTGTGATGGATTTGGGCTTTTGCCATATCTTCTGTGTCAGCTAGGTTGAAGAACATTTAGTTTGTAAACATTTCTTATTCTTAAAATAGGGTAAAGCTGGTTTTAGTTTCTTGGGAAGTTTATATTCCTTTTGGTAATATGTGGGATGCATGGATCTTCCTTTGATTTTCCGTAATCTCAGCTTTAACTTTAAAGTTGAGATCTTAGCTGGTTTGGTGCACTGCTTCTAATTTAATTGTAAACCGATCATAGAATTTCATTGTTCAGTCATATTCAGTATAAACTGGATTGCATGGAAATTTTTAGTGTGTTCTTTGTTTAACAAAACAGTTACTTTCTATTATATTTGAAGAAAAATCTTGGCTTTACCCAAAGTCCAAATTTACAGCATGACCACTGTTTCCAAAACACAGAGCATACAAAGTAACAGTATGTGTCCTGAGTCTCCTGACTCCCACATAGTTAAGAGTAAAGACTGAATCACTGATTTGCTAATTCTATCCTCGCGAGTTCTACTGCTAGAGTATATACAAGCATACTGCCTGCCTATATATCTACTATCAAATTGAATTTTCCAAAGTGCTGAAGTTGCTTTCATTTTCTGCCTGGCTGGAGTTGTCCTTCGATTCTCAGTTCTCAATGGCGGTTGGCAGGTTCATATTCACCATCGGATCATAAATTTGTCTGCTTATGTCCAGGATTTTTGGTCATATGCCACCCTTTGGGCAGCAAATTGCCTTGGCAAGGACTGTAATGTTGTCTGGGGCATCTTTTATTTGTCTTTTCAAAACCGTCTTTCTTATTATGATGCTTGTTTGATTGATACATGTTGTATTTTTTATGGTGGAAAATCCTCTATTATTTCTTCAAATCCCGCCAATTCTCCTATACACACTTCTCCCATTTTTAGTCAGCCACCTTTCTTGGCTCGTTCATCGGCCTGCTGATTATGAATTCAGGCCACCTGTAGGAAGCTAATAGTTTCAAAGAATTTCATTATGAGCCTTCCTGTGTCTATGCTTTGCCTGAGCTTGAAATTTCTTGGGGAGATCTGACCACTTATGGTTCTTGTTGCCACCTAATACGCACCTTGGTGAGAAAAATCTCAACTCACTGGGCACAACCTTGGGGGCAAGTTTAGGTTGGGTGCAATTTTCACCACAACAATCAACCCCCCTGTTTAGGCCAACTCCTAAGCAAAGTCAAGGGAGGTAGACCCTAAAAGATAAACTAAGGATTAAAACTATAGGAGTAAATTTTGAGCAATGCAAGTACGAAGAGATATTTTGGAAAAAACAAATACTTGGAGAGTATATCTAATCTAAGATATAACTTTATAACACTAATGCTAGTATTTATCTGCAACTTATAAGCATGCAAATATTTGAAAATCCCTGCAAGTATCATATTAAAAAAAGACTAGTGCCTGAAATGAAAGTAGATTTATGCTGCAAGATAATCAATGAAACAAGTATTTAGATATGTGACTTCAAGTTAATTGCATGCATAAAAACTTTTAATAATGAGAACCACTTTGCATGTGAGATATGCCAGATAAGATCAGTGCTTTGAGATTCCTTTTAGCTAATTAAATTTAGTGAAGTTTGTAGATGTTAGAGACCTAGATTTGATTGTAGGTTAGTGTCCACATAAGTAGTGAATAAAAGAAAGAAAAAACTCCAATCTTTGAAGAATAAATGCGATTAGTCCTAAATTAGATTGTAGCATCCATATAAGTAATGCACAAAAAAAGAAAATCTAAACTAAAAAAAGTTAATGCGATTAGTCTGTAATCTAGAAATTGAAAGAGCAGTTAGAATTTTGCAAGTTATAACTCAAACAAAAGCAGATATTCTTGCTTCACAAGCAAGTCTGAGAACTGTTGGTGCCTGGCAAGTACCAAACCAGGGTTCGGATTGACTCAGAATTCTCTAGATCCAAGGTATGCCTCAGTCGTAGTGAGGGTGTAGAGCTTAGATTTGTCTGTGAGTTAAGTAAATTTTAATCAACTATTAGAATCATAAACTTAAATTGTAGTGAAAGTAATGAAACAATGTCTATATAATTGAGGGATGGATGGATTGATAAATTAGATCTAATCTAGCTCTTTGCTGCGGGGGGGCATCCCCCCTCGCTCCCAAAACGCTCCCAGTTTTGGGAGCGTGCTCTCGAGGAGCTCTCTACCTCTCCTATACTAGGTTGATCATTTGATGACAATGATATGGTACCTCCCTTCTTTACCAAGATCCTATAAAAGCTGTTATGTTTGATCATTTGATGTCGATGTTATAAGTTGTAACTACTAGATGATTGATGTTATATGGTTTAATCCATGTTTTCTATAGCTAATTCAACATCTTACATGTTTTTTAGTTATAAATCCATCAAAATATATCAAAATATAGACTATATTAGACACGCTCCTGAAATGCTCTTGAAATGGGAGCTTTTGGAGATTTCGCTTTTCGCTCCGCTCCCACTCCCCGCTCCCAACAACGTAGATCTAGCTAATCTACGTTACTTGAAATAAAATGCAAAAATGAAAAAGAGCAGACTATGACAAGACTAGTTTACAATGCAGACTATGAGAACCACTTTTCTTACAAGTTTACAATGCCTTTTAGGACTTTAAAGAATGCTTTTTGGTCTATGATTTTTAGGACAACAGACAAGCTTACAATAAAGAAGAAAGAGGTCCAAAAGGGGAAGAAAATTGCCTGGGAGATGGGTAGATTGACTGTGCTTCTTCCCGAGATGAGGCTGCCACCTTATGGTCTTCTTATGACTGCCCGAATCTGCACTCTTTTAGTAAAAAAAGCAAGCATAAATCATCAAAAAATGCAAGGGAGGACTATTGGACAGCCTGCTAGTGTTCTCTGTTAAGATACCCAACTGCCAACCTACAAATCTGCACTTAGAAAGGTTCTTTTGTAGTCTTAAACACACAAATTTGTACTTAACTAGGAAAAATCTGAACTATAAAATGACTAATTTATGATATGCAAGTTCAAATTTCCTCTAAGATAGATCTAATTTATGAGATATTCAACGACTTGTAAAATATCTATGGCATGCAACCTATGAAATAATTTTGTTTTAGATGCAATAGATTCTGACAAGAACAAAATAAGGGAAAAATAGTTTTTCTTTGTGATGGAAGGTTGAGAGAAGAGAAAGTAGTGCTTTGTGCCAAGAAGGTGTGCCAATGGAGTCAACGAAGATTTACTATGAGGGCCTTGCTTTTATAAAGGTCGCTAAAAGAGAGGTGTTGCACTAGGCTAACCTCAATCTTCTCAGTGAGTGGATGAACCTGCAAGAAGATTATTAATTGCAAAGGAGAGTGACCCTCCTTATCCTTTTGCTTTCTGGGTGCAACCTACATAGAAGGAATTAGTATAGCATAATCCTAGAGGTAAGTATGCTAAAATTAATATCCTTCAATATAAATTAACAATAAGATCTATACTAAAACTTAACTTAGTATGTTTCTTATCCAATCAGGTAGTAGTACCCCTTCAATGGGAAATCAAGAAGAAGCAAAGGAACATAGCAAAATAAACTTGATACAGATTACCTCTACATAGAAACAATAAGCAAGAATGAGCACACGATGAGAAGCAAGCAAGTCCACAAATAACCTCCAAAATATTTCCTTCTTATTACCGAAAACTCTCCAATAGAGAAAGAGTACAATGATTCTCAGAGCAAGCAACTAACAACAAAAGAGGGTGGGCACATTTGCTTACATAGCCGAAGGATCAAGGGAGGTGCCCCTCCATGTGTCAAACTTATGCATTAAGCCATGCTCCACCTCTAGGAGCTGACTAGAGGTCCATGCGCCACCTCTAGAGTGAACTAGGAGAGAGAGGGACACCATTGTAGTGAATTGGAGCTGAGTAGGTAACCATGCGCCACCCCTAGAGTGAACTAGGGTACAGAAGGAGTGAACTAGAGAAAAATACCCTTGCTGACACCAAGCATCATTGCTGCATCCTGGGTACCTCTCTTTGAATGTATGAGCACTTGTCCATCTTGGAACATAACCCCATACCCCTTGTCATTCAGAGTTGAGACTGAGAGCACATTTGTCCTTAACTCGGGGACATACGACACATTTGCCACCTCTAGAAAACCTCCTTACTCCAGTTGGAACCTCATTGTCCCAACTCCTTCTACATCACACTTGGCATCAATGCCAAGCTCCACATGTAGATCTAAGTTTGTCCTTGACCAACTGGTGATCAACTCATGTGTCCCCGTTATGTTCTTTGTCCACTGAGAAAAGAAACAATGCCAAGTCCTGCAGCTCCTACGTCTCAGATCTGCTCCTCAAATCTGCCCAGATCTGTCTGCTGCTACCCTGTCGACTTATCTTCTCCTTTGGACTGATCTCTTTATGCAAAGAGTCTTCCTGTCATTCCTTGATCTCTGGATGAAAGTCCTTCTCCACCCATCAGAGATCTTTGAGTCACAATCCTTCATGGTTCTAGTCACACCTCAATGCCTAAGAAACAATGCATCATCCCTAGGTCCTTCATCTCGAACTCTGTGGCAAGCCTCCTCTTTGCATCTACAATGAGCTCATCTTCACCTGTCAGAAACAGGTCATCTACATATAGCAGAAGTATCACTGGTCTTCCGCCCTCAACCTTGAAGTAAAAGTTGGAATCTGCTTTACTATTGGTAAATCCTAAGCTCATCAGGAAACTGTCCATCCTGCCGTACCATGTCCTGGGTGGCTGTTTCAATCCGTACAAGGCTTTCTTCAACTTGCACACATGAGTTTGTCTTTCATGTGTCTCGAATCCCAGTGGCTGCTCCACGTACACTTCCTCTTCTACTACACCATTGAAGAATGCTGTCTTGACGTCCATCTGGTGTACCTTCCATTTCATTACTGCAACCAATGCAAGTATAGATCTGATGGAAGTGTATCTTGCTACAGGTGCAAATGTCTCCTCGTAGTCTATGCCTTCCTTCTAGGAGAAGCCACATGCCACAAATCTTGCCTTGTGCTTCTCAATGCTACCATCTGCAGCATGCTTGATCTTGTAGATCCACTTCGAAGTCACAACAGACTTCCCTTTTGGTCTCAGAACTATCTTCCAGACATCATTCTTCATAATAGACTGGTACTCCTCGATCATGGCATCCTTCCATTCTTTCTTCTTTGCTGCTTCCTCGTAGTTGGAAGGTTCTTTATCAATGATGTCACACAGCAGGGCCACATAGCTGGAGTATGGTCTAGGTCTTTTGCTTTCTCTATGCATCCCATCTGGAGCGCCATACTTCTCTTCATCTTGTATTGCCTTCCATGCCCATGCTGGTCTTCTTTTGTGGGAGTTCTTTTCATGAGGTGGATCTATAGGTTCTTGTGGTTCTGCCATGTCGCAATCTTGATGATCATCTGGAATCGCTTCTTCCATCACTGAATCTCTAATTCTGGGCACTTCAGGTTCTTCATTTTCTTCAATAGGTAGTTTTCTTGATTTGGTGTATGCTGAGTCTGTGTCGAAGGTTACGTCTCTACTGATGTTGATCTTCTTGAATCCCGGGAAGTATATTCGGTAGGCCCTTGAAGTGTCACTGTATCCTACGAATATTCCCTTCTTTCTTGAAGAATCTAGCTTCGTTCTCTTCTCCATCGGGATGTGTATGTACACTGGGCAGCCAAATATCTTGAGATGGCCGACTTCTGGTTTCTCACCGAAGAAAGCTTCTTCGGGAGTCTTGTTGTTTAGTACCTGGTGAGGAGTACGGTTTTATACATACACGGCTGTCCTTGTTGCTTCTGCCCACAAGTGCATCGGAAGATCTTGGTCATGTAGCATTGCTTTCGCTGCTTCCATTATCGTTCTGCAACGCCATTATGTTGAGGATTGTAGGGAGTCCTCAACTCCGTCTTAATCCCAGATTCTATGCAAAGATTCTTGAATTCTTTCGAAGTAAATTCTCCTCCATTATCTGATTGTAGGGTCTTGATCTTTTTCTCAGTGTGATTCTCGACCAAGGCTTTGAATTCCTTGAACTTGCTAAATACCTCATCTTTACTTTTCAAGAAATAAATCCAAGTCTTACGGGAAAAGTCATCTATGAAGGAAACATAATATACATACCCGCTTAGTGAGCTGGATGACATGGGACCGCATACATCAGAGTGGATTATCTCCAACATTCCTTTTGCTTTGCTTTCACTGCTGGGAAACACCTTCTTTACATTCTTTCCTTGCGCACATCCCTTGCAAATGCCTTCATGTTTTGTCTGGATTTCTGGAAGTCCTGAAACTGCTTTGCTTGCAATAGGTAGTGCTCTATAATGCACATGTGCAAGCCTTCTGTACCATAGTTCACTTGGTTGCATTGAGTCATGAACCAATGCTTGTTCAGGTTGTCCCTTCAACTTGTACCAGCCTCCCTCTTGCTCTCTAATCACTGTTGCATCATCTATTGTCTTTCCTTTTGGCCACATTAGGACTTGGCCATCGACGAATGCAACCCTCATTCCCTTAGCATCTAGTGCTGATATGGAGAGAAGGTTCTTCTTTAATCCTGGAACATATAGAACATCTTTCATCTTCAAAGATTTGCCGGAGTCTAGCTTGTAAGAAGCTTCTCCACTTGCTTTTATGGGGTATTGATAATCATCCCCAAGTTTCACCTTATGGGGTGACTCATGCTTATATAGATTGATGAATGATTCTTTGTATCCCGTCATGTGTTTGGAAGCTCCACTATCTACAAGCCAATCATTGCTCCCGTGTGTGATAGTGCTCGTGAGTGCTGAGATCAGGACATATTCTTCATCACTTGAAGAATCATCTCTTTCTTCTTCTATGGTTCTTTTCCTTGCTGGTTCATCATCTTCAGCGGTGTGAGCATGATGTCTCTTCTTGTTTGTCTTCTTGGAGGAACCTTTGTTTCTGGGACAATTTCTTTAGTAGTGCCCTTTCTCATCACATGTGTAAAATCTAACATTGGATAGATCTCTTCTGGGTCTCCTTTGTCTTTCGTGATGGTGGTTCTCCCTCTTGTTGTGATTTCTTCTAGCGTGAACTATGAGAGCTTAATCATCATTCGTTCCCATCTTCTCTTCTCGTGCCACAAGTGGAGCTTCTTCTTGTGTACATTCTTCCCATAGTCTGCTGACGGTGATCAACTTCTTCCTGGCACATATTCCTTGAATGAATGAGTCCCATGATCTTGGGAGACCATTCAAGGTGGTCATAACGATCTCTCCTTCTTCTACCTTTTCTTCAACTGCTTCAAGTTGTTCCTTGATCTGCGAGACCCTTGTGAAGTAGGATTGCATGGTCTTTGAGTTTAGTATCTTCACATTCTTGAGCTGGTTCCTTAATGTCATTTTTCGATTGATGTTCTTCCCTTCAAATAGCTTCGTCAAAACATCGAACATCTCCTTGGGTGTCTTCAAGGATGACAAATGTGGGATGAGATGATCTTTAATGGAGTCTGCAATAATTCTCTTGGCCTTGACCAAGTTCTTCTTGTGGATAGCGTTTGCTTCATCTCCCTATGGTGTTGGAACCTCTTCATTAACAAATTTGTCCAAATCATTTTCTTCAAGGACAAGAGCAATCCTATACTTCCATGCTCGGAAGTTGTCAGCTCCCTCAAGCTTGGTTTGGTGAGACATTTTGAATGAGAACCTCAAATGGAAATAGTAAAGATTTAGGTCTTACCAATTTGAGATGCCCAACCTGGTTTGGAGTTGGTTTGCCTAGGGTTTGTCAGAGAAACCCTAATTTTCCAAAATTGGAATCTTGAGCTTCTAATTGGACAGGAAGATGAGCCTCCTCAAGGCGAGTTGTCCAATGTACTCCCTTTTTCAAATCTGTGGACAAAATTGCAAAATAACTGATGCCCTAGTTTTCTCCAGGCAGTAGTGAAGGGGCTAAAAATGAAAATTCTCGGATTTCAATTCTGCTTCCATAGGAAAATGCACCCTCCTAGGGCGAGTTGGAATAACCTCCTTTTCAAGCTTATCTATGGAGGGAAGTGCCTGGAACAGGAAGGAAGCCCTAGTTTCTCCTGGTCCTAGTGACAGGGTCAAAAATCAAACTTCTCGGAACTGAGTTTTGCATCCTCCAAAAGATGCGCCCTCCTAGGGCGAGTTAGCCTAGCCCTCTTTTTCTGATGATTTGTGGAGAGAAGACCTCAAACTAGGAAGCCCTAGTTTTCCCTTGCTGTACAATGACTTCTTTTCAGGTTAGTTCTGATACCATGTTAGAGTTTGCACTTTAATTCAATTTATCTAGGATCTTTAACTGAAAAAATAACAAGCACCTAAAACACAATAGACACAATAGTTTTCCTCGGGGAAACCATAAAGGAGAAAACCCTGCAACTTCCTCAAAGATAGATTTGTCACTAATACAATATCAAGCAAAAATGGAAAACCCAACTATATGTATTTTGCAACTTCTCTCTTTCTCCTCCAACGAACTTGTCTTCTCTCTCTTTCTTATGCGAACTTGTGTGAGTGAGTAGTGTGTCCAAATGAGAGAGCAAGCTCTCTATTTATAGTTTATGTTAGTGGTGACCTAATTCACAATTAGGTCGGCCTCACTAACCTGACTGGGCTGACTTGTCCTAGAAAGACTCAATAACACATTTTACATTTGACTCTAGGGGATCTAATGCCTCGAATTACAATGGAGGTTTTACCTCAATGACTTTGCATGGCCAATCATAATAATGACATCCCTGAACGGAGGAAAACATCTCCGTTGGAGGTACAAATAAAATGTAATAATAATATCAGTACAAATGAATATCTTCCAAAGTTACATTTACAACAACAACAAGATCCTTCATTAACTCCTCCCAACTAGTTCTTTTCCTCTATTGGCGAGGCAAGAAGGAGAGTGGGGAACAGTCTACCATCTCTAGTTCTTGCCATTGATGTACCTTTTTCTATACCTGACATAGGGAACTACTTATAATATCATGTTCCACTCGTGTTCCCACAGCTGGCGAGAAACCTGCTCTGATACCACTGTAATATCCCAAGTAGTGCTAACCAATGTTACAAATATCGGCGCGGCAAAAAAATTGGCAGGGTCTAGGAAACATCGTTTCGGGGTATCTCGGCAGCACATCGGCAATAAATCGACAAACTTAAAAAATACAAAAATATTCATTATTTTTCAATTTTTTAAACATCTAAAACAACAATAACATCAAATAAACACATTTCCACGTGAATATGGAAAGAAAACTGATATATAAGATATATAAGATGTTTAGAGATACATCACACATCAAAATGGATCGTGTCCTACTCCTGAATATTGAATCATAAAAAATATAACAAATGTATCTCATGATTATCATCATGACTCACGAGTCATCTACAATGAAGTCAAGTAAATAAACTATCGATTCTCTCTACCCCTTTTACGGGCAAAGGTAATCGCTATGGAAACGACCCTTGCTCTTCCTCTAGGACTAGGTGTCCTCGAGGCTTTTGGGCCTTGTACTGGTCTCTGACGTCCTCTAGAAGAGGACCTGCAAAATGATGTCCTCTAGGAACTGAAGAAGGTGGCTGAAACTGGTATCCTAAAGAAGAAGAAGCTCGAGGAGGTAGTCCTACTCCTCTACCAGTAACAATGCTACTACTGAGTCTATCTCCCTCTAACCTTGACTGTGGCTCTTTCTTTGACTATGGCACACTCCCAGACTTGTGTTAATAAATTTGTCCTACGGGTAGTTAGATTTATCCAGAGATTAAACTAAGATCAACTAAGTCTAATCTAAGACAATAAACAAACAAATGCTACCTTAAATTCCTAGATCTAACTACGCATACAAACTCTTAATGTATTTGAAAAAGGGGAAGTAGTGTGACTTACTCCAAATCTAATGTTTGTCTTAACTCCAGCTCTAGCCTTGAATCTCGCAAGTAGAGCTTGTTCAGGTCAAAGCAAACAACAAGCAATGCAATCTCCAAATACTATGTATGATGGTTAGGATCTAAATCAAACTAGATACATACTATGCTACTAATTATAACAAGAAGCACGAGATGGGAAAATAAGACAAGTTATATTGATGAAAGCTAGAAGAATCTTACAAAGTCACTCTTGATGTCTAAGCAACAACTTCAGTTCCAAAGCCTTCCTCCTTGCTACCTCTGCAAAACTCTCAAGACCATAGGTTTGATACCTCAAGTGTTCTCCCTTTAGCCCATGGATGATCTCCTTCTTATAGGGTTTGGGAGACCAACTACTAGGAGAGGAAGGTGGATCTAGGAGGTCTTAGACCAAAGAAGGAAGGTGAGTGAGGATTCGAAGGGAACTCTCAATCCCATAAAAATCTCTCGGAGATAAGATCCAAGATCCAATCTAAAGGTGGTTGGAAGGCATTTTCGCGCCCCAGAAGGTATGCAGAACGCGATGAAGTTGGAATTTTCGTGCCCCTGCAGGTATGCAGAACGCGAAAAAGGGGAATTTTCGCGTGCTGCACTACTAGCAGGGCGCGAAAATTCTAGTAAAGTGGGCCAACTAAGGTGGCATCTTGACTTGATGATGTGGCACTTTGATCAATAAGTTGGATTTGGCTCTAGGGATTCCAAGGGAAGCCAAAGAGGGGACCAACTAGGTAGTAGTAAGTTTTGATGTTCATTAGGAGGAAGCGTCGTTAGGTTTCACATGGGGATAAACCATGACGAGGTGAAACGACACTCAAAGTGGGACTTTGGAGTATAAGAAGACTCAGTGTGAAACTCCTCTGGAACTGGATCATCCTCATATGGAGCCTCTGTAAGATCATCATGATCATCCTCTAGCCAATCAGGGGCTACCTCCATAACAGGCTCCTCACACTCCTCTCTCCAAGTTGCAGTGGTGTCGATCTCATCTAATGAAATGTCCTTCGCATCAATTGTTTTCTCATATTGCTTCATCCACAACCTGAGATTGTAGTGGATGTAGACCAAATCATTAAGGTGCGTAGTATCCAACCTGTAGGAGGATCATAAAATTAAATATTAATTAGAAGGTAAAGGGGCATAATGATAAATGATAAAATTATAAACTAGAATTCAATAATTTATAATGAATTTGAAAATTCTCTAACTTGTTGCGCTTTTTGGAGTGTACTTTTTCAAATACACTCCAGTTGCGCTTGCAACCAAAAGAGCTACATGTATGGTTGAGCACTCGAGTGGCACGCCTCTGTAGAATAGGTACGCAACCACCATAGTTCTCCCACCAGGTATCTACAACGAATTAAAGAAACATATGAAAAGACGATGAAATTTAAAAAAAAGAATTAGAAAGAGAAAACAAAATTTGAAACAAGGTGAAGCTTACTTGCCATGAGGTTGGTCCTGTCATTTACTGCCATATAAAACTCAAGTAATCCCGTGGCTCTCATATACACTTCCAACTCTTGGGAAAGATCTGCACGATCAGTTGAAGACGACACCATCCTCTGGACACACTCGTAGAATCCAGACATAACGTCTCCATCAAATCTAAAGCCATAATAGGAGTAAGCAAACGCAGGATTGAGGTATAACTTTGCAGCATGAATGGGGCGATGGAGTGTGTGGTTCCATCGTGCATCAATCACTCCCCATATAATCTGTTGTCTCTCCTGCCTCTGGTCTACCTTGTCCTCATAAGAGGCATGGATGGACTCTTTGGCCCTATCCATGGCCTCATATAGGTATCCCATTGCAGGCTTATCTCCATCAACCAAGCGGAGAACCTTTACCAAAGGTTCGGTGATGGCGCAAACCTCCCTCATCGCATCCCAAAAGCACTGCTGCTATGTAACTAGCCTGAATATGGCTTTCCCCTCTGGTCTAGTGCTAAATGATAAAGCATGCCACTCAGGTGAAAGGAACATTGACTGCAAGTCCCACATAGAACCCAAGAGGGTCTGGAGAGAAATAAAGAAATAAAGCTAGTGGCAAAGCGTGTGATGGCAGGATGCACCTATAATGGCAGGACACACCAACTCTTTGTCACTTCTGAAAGTTCTCATCAAGCTAAGCACTGCTGCATGATTGTATATGAATTTTGTGATGCTCCATGCTGAATTAATGTTATCCATGATCCAATCAATCTTGGTTAAATCCTTTAACATCAAATCAAGGCAATGGGTCGCACAAGGAGTCCATAATAGTGAATGATACCTGGCCATAAGCATCCTACCAACAGACACATAGTTCGCAGTGTTGTCCGTTTTGACTTGGACAACATGTTGCGAGCCATTCTCTTTGATGAACTCATCCAACAAGCTACATAGTAAAGCTACATCTTTGACATGTGGAGATGCATCCATGGATTTCATAAACATAGTGCCCCTGGGACAACGAACCAAGAAGTTGAGAAGGGTCCTACCCTTCATATCAGTCCAACCATCTGACATCACTCTGCATCTTGTTAACTCCCATGATTTTTGAAGATCCTCCAACCTATGAGTGCAATCGGCCTTTTCATCCTGGAGGATGGGCCTTCTCAACTCCTCATAAGTGGGGGGATTATACCCCAGTCCAACAATAGCATCTGCCTCAAACATGGACACATACAATGGGTTCTTGGCAAAGTTGAATGGAATATCACTTGATAGCAAGCATCGACCCACAAGTCTATCTACTTCTTTTTTCTCTTTTACTTTCACAATGGACCTTAGACAAGGTTGTCCACCAGGTGTGCATCTCGACACAAAGAAAGGTGTTGTAGTCGAAGGTGAAGGCATTGTGGACTGCTGTGTGGAGAAGGTTTCCGGACTCGTCTCACTATCCCCCACTCCTGTTCCGGACTCGGATCTTGAGGCAATTTGATTTCTCACGGCCTCCTTGTATTGTTTCTTTAGCTTAGTTCCCCCAATTGCTTTTTAAGTTTTTTGGCCTTGTCAATGTCATCCTCGCTTGCTGTGGTGCAAGGACTCACATCATGCCCCAGTATTTGTGCAATGTGATATTTCAGCCTACTTATCCCACCTGTCATTCTTTTCCCACATAGATTGCAAGTGAGAGTTTGTCGATTTTCTGGCTCAACAGCTGTGCCATATTCCCAAAATGGATCCAAAGCCTTCGACATCTTATATATGGAAAAAAATGAAGTTTCAAGTTGAACCTAGGGCAAAAAAAAACCATTTTTTTAGCATATGTGATTGATGGAAAATTGAAATATAAATTAAAAAAAACAAGAAATCAAAGATACATTGAGTCTTTGATTTGGTGAGGGGAAAATAAATGGGCATTTTTCAATTTTTGTGAGGTTTTCCAAGGACCTAGGGCAAGAAAAAATTTCAAAACGTTTTTTTGGCTAACATAACTGCTGCAAATTACAAACATTTGGAAAAAAATTGTTTAAGAGTGTTTACAAAACAGTAATGAAGATGGAGAAATCATTGCCAATGCAAACAACATGAACCCTCTTGGAAAAATGAGAAATGATGGGCAATTTTTTTTACATACCTTCAGCTGTGATAAATTTGGAAAACACTCCAAATGCAAAGCTCCAGTCTTCAAATCTGATCATTGATGGCGAGTGAAATGATGAGTAAAATCCTCCTTGAGCAAAATAGAAGCTCTCCTAGTCTCCCTTGGCTGTAGCGTTCAAATGAACCAAAAAAAGTGATCCCGTGGCCTTTAAAACCCCCTTTTCCCCCCACTGTCAAAAAATCAGTCGACTTGAGAGAAATCGATGAAAAATCGGGCTAAAAATATGTCGACTAGAGAGAAATCATCCAAAAATCGGGCCGATTTTTGGAGTGATTTTTTGTTAAAAAATCGGTGCTGAGGAAAAATCGCGATTTATCTGTGAATCGTGATAAATCGGCCGCGGTTGGAAACACTGGTGCTAACTGCCTTCTTAATTGAGTTTCTTGCTAATGACTTGTGGTTGCTTGCATGATAATGTGTTTACCCAAAGATCAATTGTATGCCAAATTAAAATAACTACATTACCCTTCGGTTCATCAATCAAGACAGCTGATATAAATAGAATGTAATAGACAAAATAGTTTCCACTTGGCAACCCCAAGAATTTAAACCAAAAGTATTATGCAATCATAAATAATAGAATTTACTCAAGTTGTCCCATATAATCAGATCTTAGAAAAGGTATAAGTCTGACCTTGAATAATGCTGTGAATGAATAGGAAATGGAAGCCACAGTTGCATGGAACCTTGTAATCTTGAGTAATGGTGAAGGTTGACTGTGGATGATTGCAACAGCTGTAATAACTGTTGAAAAGTTACCTAGGAAGTGTTTGTTCACCTAGTGGTGCCTTGGGGTGGACAATGACACTTTAAGTTGTGACCCCTAGTCATGTTTTAATTAATGAAGTGAGATGCACTTTATAATTTTAAAGTGACTTCATTAAAAGTTAAAGTCATGATATCCTAAGTTCATATTTAAATTAATGTCAAGTGAGTATTTAATTAGAAGAGGGTACTCATACTTTATTAAATGACATGAGGTGCACTAAATGTCATTTATTAATTATTAAATGAGCATTTAATGTGAACCATTCATCTAATTTAATCTTGGCCATTGGATTGAAAGATGAAGTTATGATGAACAAAAAGGCTAGAGCAAGGCATTCTTAAATTATTATTCACTTTTCAAAGAGAAGTTTGGAGAGGAGGAGAAGAGAAAAGAGAGGGTTTGAGAGAATTCGAACCAACAAGAAGAAGAAAAGTTCTGGCACGTTTCCCAAGGAATCCGTACAGGTTCAGCAAGAAGAGAATCCGTACAGCAGGGTGCAGCATTTAATTGGAACAGATTTCGAGGAGAGGGCCATACTGTACTTGTTCGTACAATCGCACAGAAATCGAGGAAGAGTTCTGCACAGAAATTGAGGAAGAGTTTTGCACAGAAATCGAGGTAAAGTACAACAGCATTAATTGCTGTCCGTACTCTGCACAGATTTCGAGGAAAGGTACAACAACATTTATTGCTGTCCTGCAGTCTGTTTTTTATGCACAAAATTCGAGGAGGTTTGCACAGAATTTGAGGCCACATGTGCGACGCCGTACAACATTAATTGGGCATAGTTTTCGAGAGAAGAAAATTGAGCAGGCCGTACATGGCATAGATTTCGAGAAGAAGTTGAGATAAGTACAACTGTATATTTTTTGTGTAATTTCTCTCTCTGAAGATAATAAAAATTCTCTCTCTAATATAGGTTTTCCCTTCGGGGTTTTATCCTGGACCATTGGTAAAAAATTTCTGTGTTATTTTCATGGTTGAATGGCTGTCATAAAATTTATGAGTTCGAAATTATTGGCTGAAAATTATATTTCTGAATTTTAATGATGAAAAGAATCTCATGTGTTTTAAGCTGAAGTCAATTTTTATGAAAAATTATGCATGTAAGGGTTTGGGCATTAAACTATGTAGAGAAGCTTCTAAGCTTATAAACCGGGTTGGGGTTATAAAAAACTTTCAATAACAATTGCTGATAAGAGGTCTACTGTAATAGCTCGCTTATAATTCTGATTAGTGTATAGGTTGTAATATTCCTTGCATGAATGCATGAACTTTCCTTGATGATGCCTCCTTCAATTTGGAATCTTTCTCTGCCCCTAAGTGGATCAAGAGTCCCACAATATCTTGCTGCTAGGGTACTGATTGTTTGCACCAACGTATGGAACCCGCCCTGTGGATCAAAGGTTGACGCCTTGTCTTATAGAAAGGAGAATATCATTCAGCCCACGCTTTTTCTGTGCATATGCAGATCTTTTAGGGAGAATACTCTGCTATCATTAGGTTAATTTGTCACCCTTCAGAGATTTGGAAGGTTCACGCCCTCTACAAGAGACCACGGAACAGTAATGGATTGCTGCTCACACGTGAGGGTTGCTCTGCCCTAGAGAAAAAACGTCCGATCTGCTACCTGTAAATAGAGTTACCCACTGGATTGAGTAACACAACACTGCTATAATAATTATGCCCTTCTCATGAATGGATTGCTGCCTCCAATATATAATGATCGCGCTCTTGCTCTGCCACAAAAACACTCTAAGGGGTGTGCCTCACCTTCTTGACAGTGACCACGATTTCAAGGGATTAATGAGCATCACTTTCAAAGAGTCTCGCTGCCCTACACAAGAAGAATGCGCCCAACCTCCTATAAGATCAATCTCAATCCTGAAACTCGAATCTTCTTTGTTGTCTTGAAGCATGATGATAGGCCTGAATGACCTACCCTCTGTATTGACTAGGATGGATAGATTTCACCATCGAAATCAATATTGGCTAAGGCACTTGCCTTCAACCCTAAACAGTTCTCAGAGCTTTCAAACCAATCTCAACGAATAATAATAACAATGGATTCCTAGAAAAGTCGATTTGCCTTCTGTTATTCTCTTTTAATTGCATGCAACTCACTTTTTGCATGCCTTTCTTTTATTCTTGCATGCAACTCACTTATATGTCGCATGCAACCTAACTTATGCATGCATGCAATTTTAGTGATGCATGCTGCATGCATTTTGACGTATACATTGCATGTTGCGCATGTCACTTGATACTGCTTAATTGGTCAAAACGGGACATTAAATACATCTTGTCCATCCATAGAGGCAATGCCATGCTTCTTTACTTCTAATCTGCAATATAAAGAGTCGACATGAAATCTGAAAAATGCATGACCGTTGTTATCACACTAACTCTAGTTGCTGATGAAAGGTATCTCGTTCGAGATGGTAGAGGGTGAGCAACTAAGTAGGTGTAACAAGTAAACGCCATGTCCACCGCTCAAGGAGCGGTAGTCACACCAGACAGGGCGTTTGTCACTTCAGACAAGGCAAGTAGCCAAGTCAGGGGGGAGACCCCGCTCAACCAGTTATGGTTAAGCAACAAATCAGACACCCAAACCCCAAATGAAGATAAAAAAGATGAAAATAAGCGGTGAATGTCGATGGGATCCTAAGCTTGATTTCAGCCAATAGATGGACACAGATATGGAGTAAGCATGTGAGTAAGATTGTGACCAGCAACTAAATGTGATGAATTAAATGGATTAGATTATCTATAATATGGCTGAAAATCAACCGAAGATGCAAATAGACTAGAAGTGATCAATCGATGAAAATCTGCCCAAGGGAGAGGATTGACTCAATAGATTAGTGGACCTAGGGCAGCGTAAAATTAGTGTTTGTAATCACTTCCAACAAACAATAACTTGATTTCTTATGATAAAATGACGATTTAAACCCAAATGAAAACTACCCACAACCCCAAAATGACCCAGCTAGACAGAAAGATAAAAACGCCCTAGGGGGGATTTTTTGCCAAATGGACCAGTGCTAGTTCTAAGGGTAAATGGAGTCGGAATTAACTGAAATTTTGGATGTGAACATTTAACAACATTTAATAAGCAGGTTTGGAAAGAAAAATAGATTTTAACGGTGGAGTTTTTAGTTTTTTCTACTTAGGGTTTATTTTATGGTTTTGCAGCTTAACATCAACAGTGAGAGAGAGAAAATGAGAAACAAGCAAGGATTCCGTACCTGGATATAATGAAGATGAAGATGTTTCCGTGTTGAAGACAAACCCCGAAGATCAACTGCTGAGCTAGAGTGCGTTTTCCCCTTAGCCTTTGGTGCTGCTAGTGAGCCAATGCGTTTTTGTACCTGCCAAAGAGATATGGAATCAACTTCTATAGCAAATGACAAAAACAAACCAGCAAATGAATGACAAATGATGAAGAAAGCAAATAACCAAGTGTAGATTTACTTCCCTGTTGAAATCCCGAAGAGAAACGCTAGCATGGAGCTGCTGGCTCAAGTGCTGCGTTTTTCCCCAATGGTCAGCTTCACTTGCAAATCGAAATGGCCAAAGAAGGGTGGAGATACTATAATATAACTCAGCAATGCATCAGCAATAAGCTACCAATCAACACACCAAAGATCTCACTCCATAACACAAGCAACTCAATAGAAATGTGTCTCAATGATCTCAATATCAAGTCTCAAAAATGCCAAGAGGAGAACAAGTGAGGGAGCTTCTCCCTTAAATAGAAAATGCTCTCAATCCAACCCTGATTCCCTCCATAATGGATGGCTGGCATCATCTATCTCCATACCAAAATCGATGGTGGAGATCTCTCTCAAGAGGGGGGGCGAATTACCCTCTATAGCGCCCATGTGGAGATGGGGCCCCTTTGTGGGGCCCATACAATGCATATAAGTGGTGGATGGGGGGTGCTAATGGGCTGTTTTAGCCCCCCATACCACTAAACCATGGTCCAAATACAATAAACCACAAAAATCGATTTAGCTAAGTGAAGAAAAACGCCCCCCATGGGCAAATTCGTCCCACATGGTGAGCTGGCCGAAGTGAGGGCCCCACCACACAAGTATAATGTCCAAACATAGTAAAAATACCTTAGAAATCATCCTTGTATTAGCCAACCTTTGCATTTGCCATTTTTCCATAGTTACCTTTGCCATATTTGATTTTCCATTTAATTTATTGCTGGTTTTTATTGCCGAAGATGTAATTTGGGCTTTTGACCCACTTATAATCCCCGGATTGACGAACTGTCTGCTGTAATGCGATCGTAGACCCCAAATATGGTAGATATGTTCACTCGAACGACCCCGATCCATCATTTAGGCACTGTTTGCCCAAAATCCATGATTTTTAATTAAAACAGGTCACTGGTGATCCATAATAATTAAAAATCTCATCAACGCCTCAATTGTTTGAAATTCTTACACTTGGAGGCTCATATGGGACCCCAATAGATAATAAATGACCAAAATCGAAATCTTGATCGCAACATTTTTTCGGGCCCATTTTTGGCCTAGTCAACCTGGTTTGACCAAGTCAAATCTGGTCAAAATGGCAATGGCTGAAAACCTGTAAGCAACATGAAGCATCAAGGCTTCCTTATTTACGTTAGTACATTACTTAAAATAATATAATGCCGATATGGTGATCCAAACATAAATATCTCAATAAATACAAGCGCCGGGTGAGGTGGGCCCACCACCTCTAACAAAGACCCAATGCTATGCACAACTTACAGACTTGACCACTTAGCTAACTTTGGGTGAGGTGGATAAATGAGGTGAAGAATAAGGGAAGACGAGGACCAAGATCATGTGACCCCTGGGGTAAACAGGGAGAGCGGGACCCATTGACATAAGCATACCATGATAAAACACAAGGGTGGTGCCTCACAAATGGGTATAGTGCAGGGAAACCACCACTGATCATCTAACATGAACCTTGCAACTCACATCCGTGCCTTCAGAAGACTCTGTTATGAATAAAATAAACATCAAGTACAAGAAGGGCAGCACCAATAATGTTGCGGACTGCCTCAGTCGACCACCGATCGTGGCGATAACCACCGTGCTCAACTCTTGTGGGCACGAGACTTCTGATTGGCCGCTTCTCTACAAGAGCGATCCAGATTTCAGCCACACATACAAGACGCTCTTGGCGGGCAACCAAGTTCCAAATTTTCACCTTCAGGAGGCACTACTATGTCACATGGGACACCTTTGTGTTCCTTCAAGCGAGCGAGCCAAGATGATTTGGGAAGCGCACTACAGTCGGGTCGCTGGGCATTTCAGGGTCGAGAAAACAGTGGTAGTACTGCAGAAGTATTTCTACTGGCCACACCTTCGACAGGACGTTGGGAAGTACATTCGATCCTGCACTGCCTGCGCCATTGCCAAACCGTCCATCAAGAAGCAAGGCCTCTATACTCCGTTGCTTACCCCTAGTCGACTATAACGGTAAAAATCCGTTTACTGAAACTTCTCGAACTTCCATTTTCGAAAATACAAATAATCCATGAATATATATAAAAGTTGATAAAATAGATATGGTCTTTTACAAGATAGACTTTCCCGTATTTATAATTGTTTAAAGGGTGTCTAATGCAACTCTTCATGAAGAGTTACACCATTTCACTAATTAATTATATTATTATATTATTCTTGTTTGTTGTTGTTATTATTATTATTTCTATTTATATATATACATATATATATGTTGATGTTTATTTTATGATTATTTTATTCATATGTTTTATTTTATGATTATTTTAGAAATAAAACATATGAATAAAATAATCATAAAATAAACATCAACATATATATATGTATATATATAAATAGAAATAATAATAATAACAACAACAAACAAGAATAATATAATAATATAATTAATTAGTGAAATGTTGTAACTCTTCATGAAGAGTTGCATTAGACACCCTTTAAACAATTATAAATACGGGAAAGTCTATCTTGTAAAAGACCATATCTATTTTATCAACTTCTATATATATTCATGGATTATTTGTATTTTCGAAAGTGGAAGTTCGAGAAGTTCCAGTAAACGAATTTTTACCGTTATAGTGGTATCAGAGCCTCGTGCTTGTTTCTAGCTTTTTGCTTTATCTTGGTTTTTAACCATAAGATTAGGGGTTCCCTAAAAATAGGACCTTGTCCTAAACAGATAAGAAAAAGTAAAAGTAAAAGAAAAAAAAAGAAAATAAAAAAAGAAAAAAAAGAAAGTAAAAAAAGAAAAAAGAAAGAAAGAAGAAGTAAAACCGCACATGGTTTTAAAGTGCACGTGGTTTTGTGAGAAGTGGGTTTGGTTTTATTCCTTAACAACAAACCAAAAGTGAGATTTGAACTTGGGTGGGGAAGGTAACAATCATTCCTCCCAACCAACCATTCTACACCATTTTACAAAAATTAAGGGGAAATTAAATTAGAAGAGCATCAACACAAATAATTTTTACAAGAAGAATCATATTGAACATTGTTATTAAAAAAATAAAAAAATCAAGGAGGATTCTTTCCAAAATTCGAAAGGGAAGAAGACAAAATCAAAGAAGACCAAGTCAAAGAAGAACTTGAAGTAAAGACGAAGTCACGGATTATGGCGAATTCAAAATCGGAAATGACATCGCAGTCACAAGCAACATTGAACGAATTAAAGAAATCTAAAGCAACCAATATCGATTTTCAATTCGAAATTATAAAGCTAGAAATGTGAAATCGTTTAGTAGAATAGAAGAATCAAAGATTAACAAATAAAAAACGAGATCTCCAGAATAGGTTATTAGATAAGGATAAGGAAATTTCACATCTAAGAAGCCACAATTAAAACCTGGAAGATAAAATCAGAAACTTAAAAAATGTCGAAGAATCTTCGTATGGAAGTAATAACGATTTAGAAGATGACATAAAGCGCTTAAACAAGCTTGTTATGGATAAAAATACGGAATTAATGCAAACCCAGAGAAAGCTAGAAAATCAAGAATCAGAGAGATGTCAACATCAACAACAGAGGGAAAAACTTCAGCAAGAGTATGACGACATTAAGAAGACACATAAGCTGGAAATTAAGAAAATTAAGGACGAATTAGCAAGCAATACCGAAGAACTATTTTGACTAAGAAGTCATAACAAGACATTACTTACGAAAATCAAGAAGCTAAAACATAGTCGGAAGACAGAGCATTCAAATGAAGTCCTTGAAGGAAGAATACTAGAAGAACAAGAAGAAAACCAACACCTCAGAAAGTTTAAACAAGAACTAGTGGAACAAGTCAAGAAGTTAAAAGAGGACAAAAAGTCACAAGACGAAAGGTTCGAGAAAATTCAGAGTAATAACAATCTACTGGAAAACAAAGTAGCACAAATCCAGAAGGAAGCATCCAGACTCTCCAGAAAAGAAAATCAAGTTGAGGAAGAAGAAATAAATTCAAATTCAGTCTTCGCCGCAATTCAAAAAGAATTCAAACCAACAGAAAAACAAACAACAATAACTCCCTATCAACACCCCAACCATATAAACCAGTATCCTAAAAAGTGGGAATTGTCGAAAGATAATGGTACTAATGTGCTCAAAGCTCCCGACGACAGATCAATAGAGAATCCCAACAGTCATCAACAAATCAATTTTGGCTGGATTGATCCGTCAACATATCGGAAGTTATGTTCTACACTTAGAAGTTCGTACCGACATGTTTCGTCAGCTATGACGTCACAAGGAACGATGTGACAACGTTATAAGGCTTTGAGGACAAAGCCTTTCTAAGAGAGAGGCAATGTTACTAATAAAATAATAAAATAAACATCAACATATATATATAATAATAATAATAATAATAACAACAAACAATAATAATATAATAATATAATTAATTAGTGAAATGATGTAACTCTTCATGAAGAGTTGCATTAGACACCCTTTAAACAATTATAAATACGGGAAAGTCTATCTTGTAAAAGACCATATCTATTTTATCAACTTTTATATATATTCATGGATTATTTGTATTTTTGAAAGTGGAAGTTTGAGAAGTTCCAGTAAATTGATTTTTACCGTTACAGACTTCGTGAGGATATTTTCTAGAGCCGCCATGACTAGGTGTCCGGCAAACCGTAACTTGAGACTCTAGGGGACACTTAGAATTAGCTGTCCCTTACTCCATCTCACCTCCTTGCCCCGCAGGACTAGGTGAGTAAATAACCACTACAAAGCTGATACATATGGTTGACCTGTGTCCGTGTGTGTTTAAGAACACATTGCTTGGACTTTTACATTGACTTTCATACTTAGCCTTTTTGGCTTGATTTTACATTTCTTCATTTCATTACATTTCAAGGCCCTTTTTGGGCTACATACATATCTCAAAAGATATAACAAGGTGCTCATACTGCAAAGTAATGGGGGCAAGCTAACATGCTTCGATGACCAATGGGGAACACCCGGTGAGTCTACACAATCTTATACTGCATTGCAACATTGGGGGCAATCGACATGAGCAAATCCCAGGTTTGAGAATGCATCTCACACACTAAAGAGCCGAGGCACAAAAAACAAGGAATCATGGCATACTCAGAGGTCAATGGGGAAAGGGATCCTCAAGGTCACAAATTAAGGTCCAAGTCGGGAGAAATCAACATGAATGAGTCGGATGGATGGAAGGAAGTGACAGGTGGATCCAAAGTTAGCTGCCTAGGAGGACGAAATGACCAAGTCTGTACTTGTAACGGGGATGGGAACCAGTGTGCATATACATGAGTCTCCTAAATGAGGTGGACTGACATCACCAAGGGCTATACGCATCATAATAAACAACGAGATCACCATAATCAAACATCATATGTCAAGTCCATGTACTATCATAAATAAACAAGTCTAAACAACAACATGTGCAATAAACCATAAAGTGCTATACCTGCCATACCATATACCTGCTGCTGAAGGTGTCTCTGAACTGGATCTCTACTGAATCCGGGCAATAAGTGGTAAACCAACAATACTCTGTAGAGCTCTCATCATAATGTGGCTAAGTAACTATCTCAAATGGGATCATGCAAAGTCTGGCAAGGAAGGGTGACCCTGTAGGCAATGTTGTATAACATGTCTGGACCAATACAAAACCATTTGTCCCCTCTGATATCTCTGATCGGGGCAATCTGAATACAATGCATGCCCTCTCTGAAGGCATCTGATCTCTGATTTGGAAAAAAAAATGTAGTATGGTCCCTGACCACACAATTTGCAGCATGGTAGCTCCAGCTAACATGGATGTGATAACAACCGTCATACCTCATATGAATGCAGTGGAGTTGCCAAGGTGAGCCTTCAAATGCCTTCAAGCTTGTTGGACGTCCTCACCTTTACAAACAATAATACCTTCAATATCCTTCAAGGAACAAGGACTTCATTCCTTCATGGAGTCGCTAGGTGAGAAAGAGATCTTCAAATATAATACTCTTACCAACTCAAATGTAGCAAGACTGCACAACTCCAGGAAATGGACTTACCCTCCACAACAGTGCCAAAATTTTACTGATTGATCTTGCAGCTGTGCTCCAAAGTCCAAAAGTGGTGCTAGCCCAAGGGTAACTCAAGAGGTTTGCTACTATCACCTCAACAAGGCCTCTTCTCATTTAAAGACTAGCTCACCTCTGGTAAAAGGGTGGTGTCCTTGGAATAAGATCTTTGGAATAGACAATAAAGGCCGCAGGTGATATGAAGAGTTGTGTTAGTAAACAGATCTTTTTGGATGAATAATAGGTTTAATTTAGTGGTGGTTGATAGGGAATGAATGGTGCCAACTATCCAAGAGGGCATATGGAGTCACGGTTTTCTAAGAGGGCTAGAAAATATGAATGGATGAGGGTGAATCTGCTGTCCAAACATGCAAAAATCTACCAATGAATGAAGATTTATATGGCTGGAGAATAATAGATTGTAGGCCCTAACTAGGTGCTCCACTTATGCAGATGCATACAACAAAGAGTGATTTTATTATACCCTGAAATACATCATGCAATCCTTCATTGATGTGACATAACATTTATGCTTCCAACTTAAAGATAAAAACGAGACAGAAATAAAATAGGCATTGCCTCATTGAACCTCGTTCCTCAACAGTGGGCTGCCATACTTGAGATCCTTATTGCAACAGATTTTGGTAAGAAACTCCAACACATACAAACAAGATAGGAAGATTATGGACAACCATGCATAGATAGAAATCTCCTTGATTTATATAGCTTCAAAAGGTCTTCAATACAAGCCAAGCCAAGAGAATTATTGTTTCTTTAGCCATCAACAACCAAAACAATTGGATAAGCTTCCCTTATATAGAGAACACGCTCAAAAGCTCCTCAAAATAAAATAATAATAATCATGTGTGGGGTCTGTTGTCCGCCGAATTGCACACCGTCAACAGAAATCTTTCGAAAGCTGTTTCCCAAGTGGGAAAGGTGTGGCCTTGGGGGCAAGCAAAGAGTCAGGTGTTGTCACCTGATCCCGACTCCTCTGTTTAGGCTAACTCTTAACGAAGCCAAGGGGGGTAGACCCTACAAAAGAGTTTCTAAGGCTCTTGATTTTAAAGTTTTAAGGTGATGTGATGCGGATGGGTGTTGTTTAGGAGTTTATTCAAGATTTACAATAACAGTTATAGATAATCAAAGCATGTACTTACAAAATATATATTTGAGATACACAACCAATGGCAATGTGATTCAAGTATAATGCATCCACAGTATAATATGAAAATTATAAGATAAGACAAGTACTTCCAGATAGATATTAAGCAAATAAATGATATGTAGGACCAATGCCTTATGGAGTCAATGTCTTGAATGCTTGGGATGCTGAATACAAGAGTTCGTGTGCTTGAGATCGTTTTGCAAGTGCTCTTTGTAAATTTTATTGTAAATTTTGTGGTGATCTTGATTATTATGGCTGAACGAATTCCCAAGATATACCCTAAGGTACTGGAAATATGTCCGGAAAATACTCTAGGTGGCTCCGTACGGGGACATGTTGGCTGCCAAAGCCTTGAAAGCGTGTTCGACACTACACCAAACAAGGATGTAGTCTAACGGTGCCCCCAAGGTCTAAGTACAGTGATCCAGCGCCCCCAGGCAGAATTTGCCCACTTTTGAGTATTGACGATCAATGCTGGATTTTCGTTGGTTATGGGGTATGAATTTTATTATGGTTGAAGTTGGAATTAAATGTGAAAATTAAGTAGCCTATACCGTTTCTATGTATCCCAAAACTGGGTAGAGCATACGTGGTATAGAAAATAGTAAATTCCAATTTTAGGGGATATGTTTGTGAAGAACCAAAAAGAAACTCTCCGACAGAGAGCACTCTTGATCCGCCTTATGGCGAGATTCAAGAGATTTATGATGCACGGAATTAAACACTGAAATTGAAATCTAATCTACCCAAGAATCTTTTTCAGGTTTTGAGACCGTACTCGGGAGAGCAAGGGGGTTAGTCAAATCAAAGCAAAGGAACTCTCCGACATAGAGCACTCTTGATCCACTGTTGAGTGAGATTTAAGAGATTTATGAATTTTAACAGTTTATATGAAAAAATGACAAGTAAGACTAAACTCGCAAAAATGACTTTGAGTAATCTAGCATATATCAAAGCATGAGAACTAATCTATCTTACTCTAACAGTTTATTGTGTAGGTATAAAGCAAATGAAAAGATTGAAAATTAGACAATGGGCGATACAGACTTCCCCTAAATGGGGGAAGTGGGGGTGTGGAAGCCGTTATCCCACTTGCTTTTATTCAATTTCTTTTTACAATATTTTTGGGTTTTTCACTTGTCAAAAAGGTGGTTTGCTTGCTTTGGTTTTGTTTGCTAGCCTTTGGGCTCTTCGCTTGTTGTTTGTCCTCTTGTTCACCCATGGACAAGAGCTCTCAACAAAGGCTAATTAAAGTGTTAGATAAAACCTAAGTCACCTGACACGGGGACACGGGACACGAAAATACGAGAGTCCGACACGGACACGGTGATCCCTGGAATCAGGACACGTTTTATATACATATATATATATATATATTTTTTAAATATATTAAAATTTAAAAATATAGACATATAGATCCAAAAATATTTAGAAACTAGAACATTTACAAATATTCAATAGAAATTAGAATAAAAACACATTAATGATTACACATTGTCGTTCACAAATCATGATTCAATATTCACAAATCACAACATATTTCACATTTGTCATTCACAAATCACAATGAATTATGAGACACATAGATGCATGTCGGAACCATATTTCTCATTAAGTCATCAAAATCAAAATGTATACATATATGTCGGAATGCCACTGGGCACTGGCAAATGCCAAATAGACTAATAGTAAATACAAAAAGGGGTGGATCAAGATGGGAGAATCCCATCTGTCAGTAGTCCTCCTCCATGCCTGAATCAACATACTCATCACTGCCACTGCCCTGATCCTCATCCTCCTCCTCCTCCTCCCCCTCCTCCTCCTCTTTGCCCATCTGACGATCTGCATTTGCTGCTGTGGAGGATGACCCCTCTATACGATCACTATCATCAAAAGTGACCGGCTCTAGCACTGAATCATTAAGATCCATGTTGGCTAATGCCAACTCAGTACTGCTGTCCAAACCCATATCATCAGGAAAGACATCCCACATCTTTGTCTTTCCCTTCACCCACTCCTCCCTCTGCCTGTAAATAAGACGAAGGTTGGAGTGCACATACACCATCGACTCTGCCTTGGACTGCTCAAGCCTGCTCTTCTTCACACTGTACAAGTTCCTATATGTGCTCCAATTCCTCTCACAACAAGAGGATGATGTAACTTGAGAGATGACCCTGAAGGCTAACTTCTGTAGAATAGGGGATGTTTCCCCATGAGTTGCCCACCAAGCATAGGGTTTCTTACCCTCCCTATCTCTAAGCACATCATAGCCTCCAAATCTCCTAGTGTAAGTGGAAAAATCTACAAAGCCCTCCTCCGCCTCCTCAAGCATGTCTCTATCCTGAAATAGCCGTCTAAGTGCTATCTTCCTCCCATTTGCAATCTCTGCATCCATCTGAGGAGGGACTCTGTGTGAGGCCCCTGATCCACCAGTGAGCCACTCCTGAGTGTAGAACTTGGGGTTCAAGGAGTGGGCCAAGCAATGCAAAGGTGTGCAATTCTTATCCCACCTGGAGATAAGAATATCCCGAATAATGGTCCATAAGTTCTCTGCCGATGTCCCATACTCGGGACACTCATTCTCCATGACAATGGACCTCATGGACTCAATCATGGAATCCCACCCCTCATAAACCTCTGTTAGGATGGGCTGGTCCGTGTCTGCAAACCGCAACAAAGAAATGATTGGCTCCATGATCTTAATGCTAAGATCTACCGTGTCCCACCAACCATCATCTAACACCGTGTCCTTCACCTTTTGTGAAGCAGTCTGATCCGTCTTTCTCCAAAAAGCCCAAAACTCTGAAATCACCATGGACCCAAGAGCGGTTTTGACCTCCCTCAACCTTTTGAGCATGATGAATGAGGAAGCAAACCGAGTATCTGCAATCTTCAGCAATGCAAGCTGTGTGTACTGTTTGTAGATGGTGAGGGCATTTGTGGTTTTGTACAAAGATACGGATATGGCGTGCATCCTCAATAAGGTTGCCAATCCATGTCACATCCGAAGCAATGGCTTTCAGTGCTAAATTCAAGGAATGGACAATGCAAGGTGTCCAAAAAACCTGTAAAAGCAATAAAAGCATGTATCAATGACTCTACAACACTAATATTGCAATGACCAAATTCAAACAATGAGCAAATTAGAAATGAAAGGTGTCCAAAATGAACATACCTGTGGATATTTAGCTTCCACAATCATGCCAGCAACCTTGCAAACAGGTGCATTGTCCGTGATTATTTGTACACACGAATCTGTTAAAATTTTAAATTTGACAACAGTAACAGACTGTAAATAAAACTACAGAGATAGCTAGCAGTAATTACACATCCACAAAAATTGAACACAGTAATTTTTCACGGGGAAACCTTTTAAGGACAAAAACCCCAAAGCAATTTAATAATTTGTCTCCAAAATGAGATGACTGAGTTTTACAATAATAGGCTAAACAAGCCTTGACAACAAATAGGAATTTGTTTCACTAATCAAGAAGAACCCTGTACAATGCCAGCTGGCCCTAATCTGGAGCAGCTTCAATCTTGCATAGTCAGCCTGTACATGCCTGTAGATGTCACTGTTTCACTGATGTATACCTGCTAAGAGTGCCGTGAACTGATGCTGGGCTATAGTGGCTGCTGTAACCTGAATGTGTTATGTAAGGGCTGCCAAACTCAAGGACAGACCTTGAATAAAACTTGGATGCATTGAAAGTTTCCCTAGCAAGGCTTGGGTGCACCGAGAATTTCCCTAGCAGGGCTCGGGTGCACTCAGCAGAGAGCTTCAATGGAATTAAGATGGCAGCAGCAGACCTTAACCACAAACTGTCTAAGGACCAACAATGTGAAGAAAGAACCCAGCAAAAATAAAAACTCAGCAGAAGATAAACCCACACACGAGCTGATCAAATAGTTAAAGTCCACGAACTGAGCCTTAGTCAAACCCACGAGCTGAGCAGAAGATTCCACGAATTATATGTTAGAATGATGAGTTTTATTTATAGTGGAATAATTCCACTTTTATTGGGGCCGACCTGTCCTCACTTATATTTTATTATTATTTATTTTTGTCCTCAAAAAAAGAAATGAGGCCGACCTGTCCAACTTCTCATCATTTTATTTATTATATATATTTTTTCTTTTCTCCAATAATGAGGCAACCCATAAATCAATAAATAAATATATATTTATTTTTCTTTTTCTAAATGGTGGGCTCATGGACCAAGCCAAGCTATGCTTGGGTTTCATTTTATCTTCAATAAATCATGCAGGTGTTCTTCAAGGTCTTCATGTCCACTCCAAGTACATCATCATAGGGAGATAAATTAATTGCTTTACTTCACCCTCCTGTTGCCACCAAGTCCAAGTGGAGGAGTACACCACTTGCCCAGACCCGGTCTAGGGCTTACAGTGAAATACTGGTAACTGACCAGGTACCTCCATTCTCCCAGAGAATGGCTCTCAGCCCCAGGCTGAGCTTTCAGTCCCACACTGGATCAATATCCTGGTAACTGACCAGGTGCCTCCATTCTCCCAGAGAATGGCTCTCAGCCTTGGGCCGAGTTCCCAGTCCCAGACTGGGTCAATATCCTGGTAACTGACCAGGTGCCTCCATTCTCCCAGAGAATGGCTCTCAGCCCCGGGCTGAGTTCCCAGTCCCAGACTGGGTCAATATCCTGGTAACTGACCAGGTGCCTTCATTCTCCCAGAGAATGGCACTCGATGCTGCTCAGGAAAAAATCAACAGAATCAACACCTATTTCTTCAATGGTTTTGATGAATAAATCACCCATAAATTGTGCATCCTTGTATTTCCCAAGAGCATCCACCGCTTTCAAGAACAACGGTCCATTTTGGGAAGATACCATGAAATTGATGAGTGGATGGCGTGTGGGATCCATCCATCCATCAGAAACAATACTCACGCCGCATGAGGGCCATGTTGTTCTAATTGGCTCAAGGATTTTATCTACCTCCTTCTTTGCTTTAACCAACAATGTGGTTCTAATCTTCTCTGAACCAGGAGGCACATAACCACTTGGAGCTCGTTCCAAGATAGTTCGAACCATCTCTAAATACAATGGTGACCGTGCAACATTGAATGAGATGAAGTTGAGGTAGAAGAAAAATGCAATGGTAAGGTCTATCTCTTCTCGCGCCTTTTGTTGGAAAATCCTTTCCATTGGACCACCTGTAGACTGCCTCTTTCTTGTTTGATAAGTATCCCCACGCCCATGAATGCTAGGTGGAAATGGAGGATTGGTGCTATAGGATTTCCTCAATGAGATGAAGTTGAGGTAGAAGAAAAATGCAATGGTAAGGTCTACCTCTTCTCGCGCCTCTTGTTGGAAAATCCTATCCATTGGACCACCTGTAGATTGCCTCTTCTTGTTTGATAAGTATCCCCACGCCCATGAATGCTAGGTGGAAATGGAGGATTGGTGCTAGAGGATCATCCTCTTTTTTCTTGCTTGCTGCTGCCACTTTCTCTAAGCCAATATGATCCTCTCTTTCCATATCCTTCCTTTGGTTAACACTCATCGCTTTGCATGAAGAAATCCCACAAGAAGGAAGGGCCAACAAATGGCCCAACCCGAAAATATGTGCTCATGAACTCATGTTTGCAAAAATTGCATCTCCAAGACACATTGCCTCCGCCACCAAGCTTTGCGCCAGGCCCATCTTTCCTTGTCACATACTTCCACAAAGGGTATTTTTTTTCTTGGGCTTGTTGTCTTGCTAAAACAGGGTTAAATGGAGCGATAGAATGAGCTCCACCAGCAGCCAATGGAGCACTTGACGGAGGAGGAGAACCGCTTGTGCTTGGTGGAATAGGAGGGGAGGCCCTAGATGGTGCATTTCTCCCTTTCCTTTGCCCCCTACCTCCTACCCTAGCTGATTGAGACAATCCTTTTCTTGTGTGATGGTTGAGCTTGCAATCCTCTCCACAAATCCATCGGAATGCACTTGGAATCCCTTGGAAACAATGGATAGCCTTCAAATCTCCTTCAAATCTCCTTCACCTGTACATACAACTCACTCTCAACCAATTGCTTCCTTGCAAATGACAAAAAGAAAGCTAGAATTTTGTTTTAAAGCAAACTCGGATGCCTTTTTCCGCGATTTACGTGTCTTGTTTTCTCGGTTCGTGTCCGACAGTCGGGACACACTCACATTTCGAGTCCGATTTGTTTTCCCATCGTGTCCCGAAAACGGATTCGCTCAAAGTTTGAATCGGACACGAATTCAGACCGAATCGTGTCCAATTCGATTTCGACGCGACACGCTGAGGGTTTTGAGCGAATTTGGTTTCTTAGGATAAAACCAATTTGAATTATGATCTAGAGATTTGAAGAAGCAGAAGAAGAGGAGGCAAAAATCAATAAAAAAATGGAAAGGACCAAAATGGTCAACCAAAGTCAAACTCAAGAGAAACGTAAAAAAAAAGTAGAAGGATGAATGAATCGATAAGAGGAATGCCGATAAATGAAAAATGACCAAAAACAGTAATTTTAAAGCTAAAATCAACACTTTAAAAAAGGTTGGAAAATGCGCGCTTTTCAAGGCAAACTAGGCACGTTTTTCAAGGTAAAACTTGGAAAATTTTTAGAAATTTTTTTTGGAACCTCTTTACTGTTTGTAGGCTAATTTCCAGAACTGTAAATGAACCAAAATCAACAAAAATCTGCAAGCTAAATAGGTTGGAAATGGCACGCAAAACGAGAAAAATTTGGAAAATTTTATACTGTTTTAGGCTAATTTCCAGAACCGTAAATTAAGGAAAAATAGCAAAAAATAGTGGGCTAAATGGCTGAAAATGGGCACACTTTTCAAGACGAAAATTGTGCACGTTTTCCAAGGCAAAACTAGGGCAAAAAATAGACTTTTTCGATTATTTTTTGGACTGTTTGGGGAAAAACCAGAATGCTGAAAACAGTAAAATGATGGGCAGTGAAGTGGCACGCAAAGCGAGGCAAGGTTTGGGCACACTTTCCAATGCAATTTTTAAGGTAAATTTTTGGTAAAAAATCTAAGGATTTTGGGCACTTTTTTGAAGTATTTTTGACACTCTTCTTATGGTAAAAATAAAGATAAACAAAAAGAGATGGATCTATGAGATCTATAAGTCAAAAAAGAGGAAAAAATGGAAAAACAAGCAAAATGAAAAAATAGAAAAGTGGATCTACAATTTTGGAAAAGATGAAGCTAGATTCTAGATCTTGAATATTTAAGCTTTAAAAATGGTAGATCTAGACCCAAGAAGTAGATCAAAAATATGAAGCTTTGATCTACTTAGTCAAAGAAGTGCAGATTAATTATAAATTTGAAAATAATGCACGTTTGGGCGCGGACACGACTGCCCCACGTGGGGGACATGACTTTTTTCGTGTCCTGATTTCGGGACACTCGTGTCCTGCCTCTGCACATCGTGCCCCAATTCCATGACACGTGAACACTAAAATTAACTTTGAAATTATTGTTCAAGCTTTTGTAATTTGTGATGGTCCTATATTTTATTGATGCTAAAAGGTTTCTCATAAGTTCCACCTCATTTTTTATCTTCTTAAGCCTTCCTAAAACGCACACTAACATGATAACAGCCACAAAGTCTAACATTTAACTTCCATAGCCTCGAGAGTTCATCAGTTCCATAAAACACTATTGTCTTCTTCACTACTGAGTGCAAAACTTGCGTTGCTTGGCCAATTTATATTGGTAACTGTGAAATAAAACATTATGACAGTCCATACCATTCTTAATGGTTTTAACTTTTAGGAGTTTATTCATCTTTTGAATGAAAAAATAATCTCCCAAATTCATATGGGAATTGAAAAATAAAGCTTCAAGGCAATCTATTAGTCTATTTGGCATTTGCCAGTGCCCAGTGGCATTCCGACATCTATGTAACAGTAATACATTTTGATTTTGATGACTTAATGAGAAATATGGTTTTGACATGCATCTATGTGTCTCATTGTGATTTGTGAATGACAAATGTGTTGTGAATTGTGAATGACAAATGTGTAATCATTAATGTGTTTTGATTCTAATTTCTATTGAATATTTGTAAATGTTCTAGTTTCTAAATTTTATTGGATCTATATGTCTATATTTTTAAATTTTTATATATTAAAAAATATATATATATATGTATATAAAACGTGTCCTTCGTGTCCTGATTCCGGGGGTCACTGTGTCCCGTGGGGACACTCGTATTTTGGGGACACTCGTGTCTCGTGTCCTCGTGTCAGGTGACTTAGATCAACAATGGTATAACTGACTACTTCCTGTTCATTTAGATCTTGATAGACTTTGCATAAATAGCCAAGTTGAAGATTACAAATGGCTACTCTTGTGTGCTAGAATAATAGCCTTCCTAAGCTAGCATTTGATCAAAGCACTTGCAAATTAAGAGATGGGTTTAGAAAGATGTCACCTCAATAAGAGATGAATTCACCACCAATGTAGAAAACTCATGGGCCTCCAAAGTCTAATCTTTATTCCAATATGAAAGCAAAAAATATTACAAATTTGTGCAGAGTGCTCTTGCATAAACATCCATCCCAAATAATGGAGCAAGGCTCTGTATATATACAAAAATAAGCTACCAAATACCTAAATCGAACTTGGCATGAAGAGAGCCAAGGAGGGCACAATACCCAATGAGAGGAAACCACCAAGTCCTGATTGATGAGTTAACTGAGCTTGGAAGGTGAGATTAGGGGTGAGGTGGCCTTCACATAAGCAAGGCGCCCACCCCTTGACCAACCTCACATCACCAATCCAATAATGAAGTGCCACGCAAGCAAAGTCGCCCTCCTTGGAGAGAAGGCGCAAATCCCAAGAGAGACATGTTTGTAGTGCTCCAATGCCTGATTGAAATCAGTTGGTGTGACTTGGAATCATCTTAAGTGCTCTATGCCATGTCATTTTGACCTTTACTTTATTCAATTTGGCCTTTTTTTGAGAGATTTGGATTATCTCCAATTTAATATTTTCTGAATATTTTAATTAATATTTCTCATTTATTGATTTTTGAGAAAATATTATTTCCAAGGCCAAATAACTGTCTGAAACTTAGGATAAGTGGGTTTGGGGTTTAACTGGGATTTTTGGCTTAGGAATTAAGACTCCAATCATTTAAATCCACCCCCAAACCTGAGTTACCGGAAACGACTAAGTGGCACCCCGGAAACGCCGTTCCCCATTTCAGATACGGAAATGGATTCGAAACGGGTGGGAAACGACAGTGATACGTTTCTAATGAAGTTGATTCGGATTAGCTGATGTGGAAACGGAAACCCCGGATTTGGATACGGATCAGTCGGAGTTGGAGCCGAAAGGTGATATGGATCAGCCGGAAATGGGTACGAATCACCCGGAAAGGAATACAAATCCGGCTACCAAAAAATCGTGATCCGGCTTTCGCTCTTGCTCCGTTTCGACTTTTTATTGAACACGGGTTCAACCCTAGTGGGCCTGCTACATACCTCCGCCCGTGAAGTGAAGGGAGTCTCCGACGTCTCCCTGTCAAGATTTGAAGACTGCGCTCACTATCAAAGTCGCCCGTTCGAGTGAAGGTCGTGTTCAAATTCGCCAATAGGTTCGAGTGAAGGTCGTGTTCGAGTGAAGGTTCGAGTGAAGATCGTGTTCGAGTGAAGGTCGTGTTCAAGTGAAGCCGACCGGTTCGAGTGAAAATCGTGTTCAAAGTCGCCTACAGGTTCGAGTGAATGTTGAAGCCTGAACAGTGAAGGCATCTTGCTATTGTTCCAGCTGACTGTTACTGTTTAAACTTTACAGTGTTATCAACTTATCATTCCAACTCGGCCTCGCTATTGTTCCAGCATACGTTCAATTTTTAATTTTTTTTAATTTTTTAATTTTTCCTAGCTATTAAATTATAAATAAATGTAAATTTCAAGTTTCAACATTCACTTTTGCTTAAGGTAAAAGTTAATTGAAAGTTAGATGCATTATTAAATTATTAATTCATTTTGTGCTTTTTAAATTCTTTTGATGCATTATTGCCATTTGGTTTGGTGGGGGCATGGGTTCAAACTGGCCACTTACATACATTGGTAACCTAAGGTCCTATGCCAAAATAAATGCACTAGAAGGAATATGATATGAAAAATGATAGGGTGCATTGAGGAACTCCAAGCATTTCAGTGGGATGGATTCCAAGCATTTACATTGGCCACCATGTATATAAGCCCATAGGGTGTTTCAAAGTCCTACAATGGAGGCTCCTTAATGATTAAGTAATATGTTAATATGTAGTTTTAAATTTTAATTTGAAATTTAAATGATGAATGACAAATTTTAGTTAGTATCTAAGTCACCTGACACGGGGACACGGGACACGTATGACACGAAAATACGAGAGTCCGACACGGACACGGTGACCCCCGAAATCAGGACACGTACGATACGTTTTATATACATATATATATTTTTTAAAAATATATTAAAATTTAAAAATATAGACATATAGATCCAAAAATATTTAGAAACTAGAACATTTACAAATATTCAATAGAAATTAGAATAAAAACACATTTGTCATTCACAAATCACGATTCACAACACATTTGTCATTCACAAATCACAATGAGACACAGATGCATGTCGGAACCATATTTCTCATTAAGTCATCAAAATAAAAATGTATACATATATGTCGGAATGCCACTGGGCACTGGCAAATGCCAAATAGACTAATAGTAAATACAAAAAGGGGTGGATCAAGATGGGAGAATCCCATATGTCAGTAGTCCTCCTCCATGCCTGAATCAACATACTCATCACTGCCACTGCCACTGCCCTGATCCTCATCCTCCTCCCCCTCCTCCTCCTCTCTGCCCATCTGACAATCTGCATCTGCTGCTGTGGAGGATGACCCCTCTGTACGATCACTATCATCAAAAGTGACCGGCTCTAGCACTGGATCATTAAGATCCATGTTGGCTAATGCCAACTCAATACTGCTATCCAAACCCATATCATCAGGAAAGACATCCCACATCTTTGTCTTTCCCTTCACCCACTCCTCCCTCTTCCTGTAAATAAGACGAAGGTTGGAGTGCACATACACCATCGACTCTGCCCTGGACTGCTCAAGCCTGCTCTTCTTCACACTGTACAAGTTCCCATATGTGCTCCAATTCCTCTCACAACAAGAGGATGATGTAACTTGAGAGATGATCCTCAAGCCTAACTTCTGTAGAATAAGGGATGCTGCCCCATGAGTTGCCCACCAAGCATAGGGTTTCTTACCCCCTTATCTCTAAGCACATCATAGCCTCCAAATCTCCCAGTGCCAGTGGAAAAATCAACAAAGCTGTCCTCCGCCTCCTCAAGCATGTCGCTATCCTGAAATAGCCGTCTAAGTGCTATCTTCCTCCCATTTGAAATCTCTACATCCATGTGAGGAGGGAGTCTCTGTGAGGCCCCCGATCCACCAGTGAGCCACTCCTGAGTGTAGAACTTGGGGTTCAAGGAGTGGGCCAAGCAATGCAAAGGTGTGCAATTCTTATCCCACTTGGAGATAAGAATATCCCGAATAATGGTCCATAAGCTCTCTGCCGATGTCCCATACTCGGGACACTCATTCTCCATGACAATGGACCTCATGGACTCAATCATGGAATCCCACCCCTCATAAACCTCTGCTAGGATGGGTTGGTCTGTGTCTGCAAACCGCAACAAAGAAATGATTGGCTTCATGATCTTAATGCTAAGATCTACCGTGTCCCACCAACCATCATTTAACACCGTGTCCTTCACCTTTTGTGAAGCAGCCTGATCCGTCTTTCTCCAAAAAGCCCAAAACTTTGAAATCACCATGGACCCAAGAGCGGTTTTGACCTCCCTCAACCTCTTGAGCATGATGAATGAGGAAGCAAACCGAGTATCTGCAACCTTCAGCAATGAAAGCTGTATGTATTGTTTGTAGATGGTGAGGGCATTTGTGTGGTTTTGTACAAAGTTACGGATATGGCGTGCATCCTCAATAAGGTTTCCAATCCATGTCACATCCGAAGCAATGGCTTTCAGTGCTAAATTCAAGGAATGGACAATGCAAGGTGTCCAAAAAACCTGTAAGAGCAATAAAAGCATGTATCAATGACTCTACAACACTAACATTGCAATGACCAAATTCAAACAATGAGCAAATTAGAAATGAAAGGTGTCCAAAATGAACATACCTGTGGATATTTAGCTTCCACAATCATGCCAGCAGCCTTGCAAACAGGTGCATTGTCCGTGATGATTTGTACACACGAATCAACACCTACTTCTTCAATGGTTTTGATGAATAAATCGCCCATAATTTGTGCATCCTTGTATTTCCCAAGAGCATCCACCGCTTTCAAGAACAATGGTCCATTTTGGGAAGATACCATGAAATTGATGAGTGGATGGCGTGCGGGATCCGTCCATCCATCAGAAACAACACTCACACCGCATGAGGGCCATGTTGTTCTAATTGGCTCAAGGATTTTATCTACCTCCTTCTTTGCTTTAACCAACAATGTGGTTCTAAGCTTCTCTGAACTAGGAGGCACATAACCACTTGGAGCTCGATCCAAGATAGTTTTAACCGTCTCAAAATACAATGGTGACTGTGCAACATTGAATGAGATGAAGTTGAGGTAGAAGAAAAATGCAATGGTAAGGTCTACCTCTTCTCGCGCCTCTTGTTGGAAAATCCTATCCATTGGACAACCGGTAGATTGCCTCTTTCTTGTTTGATGAGTATCCCCACGCCCATGACTGCTAGAGCTAGGTGGAAATGGAGGCTTGGTGCTAGAGGGCTTTCTCAAAAATGGAAGAGGATCATCCTCTTTTTTCTTGCTTGCTGCTGCCACCTTCCCTAACCCAACATGATCCTCTTTTTCCATATTCCTCCTTTGGTTAACACTCACCGCTTTGCATGAAGAAATCCCACAAGAAGGAAGGGCCAACAAATGGCCCTTAACCTGGAAATATGTGCTCATGAACTCATGCTTGCAAAAATTGCATCTCCAAGACACATTATCTCCCCCACCAAGCTTTGCCCCGGGCCCATCTTTTCTTGTCACATACTTCCACAAAGGGTATTTTTTTTCTTGGGCTTGTTGTCTTTCTAAAACAGGGTTAAATGGAGCATGAGCTTGAGCTCTACAAGCAGCCGATGGAGCACTTGACGGAGGAGAAGAACTGCTTGTGCTTGGTGGAGCACACAAATCCACCGGAATGCACTTGGAATTGCTTGGATAGCCTTCAAATCGCCTTCAAATCGCCTTCAAATCGCCTTCACCTGCACATACAATCACTCTTAGCCAACTCCTTCCTTGCAAATGACAAAAAGAAACTCAAATTTTGGTTTTAAAACATACCCGGCCGCACTTTTCCTGTTTTTAGCGCACTTTACGTGTCCTGTTTTAGGGACGCGTGTCCGACAGTCGGGACACGTTAACAATTCGTGTCCGATTCGTTTCAACTGCGTGTCCGAAAACCGGATTCGATGAAAGTTCGAATCGGACATGACCTCAGGTCGAATCGTGTCCGATTCGATAGGGACACGACACGTAGAGGGTTTTGAACGAATCCTGTTTCTTAGGTTAGTATATATATATATATATATACACGCCGTTTCTCTGCCGTATCGTATCCAGACTTTTTGAAAATTTGCCGTATCCGTGTCCCCCCCCCCGTATCCGTATCCGTTTCAGTGCAAGTTAGCCCCAAACCACTTAATTATTACAATTTGAAAATTTTCAATCAAACCATAGTAAAATGGCTTAATTAATTGAAAAATTTAATTATTAAAATAATAAAAAATAAAAAGTATCCAACGCGTCCGGTAAACGTTTTTCGGACAACGTTTCAAACCAACTAGGGACCTAGGAAATGACCATATAATAGACTCATAGTGTCTAGTGGGTTCATATTCAACTGTTGGACTCTAATAACCCCCCAAGGCCTAACCGCCAAAATCGGGCATTCTAGCTTTGGAGGAAGCAGGAGAAAAACTCATCGATTATTACTCGGCTAAAGGCAAAGCATAATCAACAAGGGAAAAAACTCCCTGGAATACCCTAGTTGACTATCAAGTCTTAGGGGACCGAGCCACTCAAACCCCCATACTAGCATACTTTTTACAAAAACCCCATGGGGCATGGTCATTTCAACACAAAAATAAAAATGGCTAGCCAAAATTGGCTAAGTTTGAAAACTGAACCTCTGATACTCTAGATATGAACATGGATCATGTTCAACCACTGGTGGCTCAATGGAAGTTCAACTATTGTACAAAATAGTTGGTAACAGGGTCCTAGATATCTCCTAGGGAAACATAAACAAATACTATCTTTTAACTAACTCCTAAGGACAAGTCAAACAACGCATATAAAATAAGATACAAGAGAGTGGACATGCGACTTGTCCTCCCCTCTTGAGAAATTCTCCATGCAAGGTGCCCCTTGTCATCTTCTCCTTTGGAACATCCTTCAAAATAGTCTTCAACAACCACCTCCAGTAAAATATGGTATATGCCAAGTCAAAGCGAAAAGAGTGCTCTCCAAGGTGGGCCTTGATCCATCACAATAATAATATAATACCCTTAGAATAGGTGCATTCTTGAGATGTGTGTAATACCATCTCCATGGACCACTTTGACCATGCCATATGATATAAAATACTCCATGAGAAAGTTTTCCCTTGAGATTTGTGCATATGGAGGCCTTGGGATCACCTTGACCCATCAGTATATCAATAAAATAATCCTCAACAAGAGTGCCCTATATAAATATGCAACAAGGACCACATTGACCAAGCAAAATAATATAAAATAGTCCATGGAGGTGTTCCCTAGAGAAGTGTGCCAATGGTAATTATGAAATCCCTTGGATCTAGAGTCACTGCCAATAAAATAATCCTTCAAAATGTGGGGATCTAGATAAATGTGCCAGTGACCCATGTAGACAAATTTTTATGCTGATAGGATAATGGAAAGATAAAAATTTGAGGAAGCTGTAGACTGCCTGCTGAGAATTCATTAAATTATACCTTGCAAAAACAGTATCACTTGAACTCTATCAAATGGTGTTGCGCAATATTGGCCATTTGAATCATGGTCTTTAAGGAGGATTTGTCTTTTGAAGCATCCATTTTCAGGCTCTTCATTGTCCTTGTTTACTGCTTTATGTTTGCTTTAAATTGTGATTAATTGATGGAAAAAGTTGTTGAACCTTGGATGCAACTTTGAATGAGATAGTATATGGTTAACTTGCCTTGTGATGGATGGGCTATTGACTTCTCTGGCATTTGAACAGAGTGAAGATACCTAAGATGACGTCTTTGGAGATTGGAGTATTTATTGGAGGCAAGATACTGTACACCATATACATGTTTGTACTTCCCTCATTTTTCGGCCATCACAGTGTGTATCTGTGCGCAGTTCTCTATATAGTTTCACAGGTGAGTTTAAATAATCTCATTTAACAGTATACTTAGTTTACATGTGTTTTGTGTTTCTAGATTTTAACATCTTATTATTATTCCCATAAAGTGCTGGAATTCTTTTGCAGCTTGTCCTTGGATGGACATTAGCTTTGCTATTCCAGGTAGCTCATGTTGTTCCAGAAGCTGCTTTCCCAGTTGTCGATTCAAGTGATGGTCGATCTAAATTGCACCAGGGCTGGGCTGCACTACAGGTGAATTTGTAATCTTATTTTCAAAGCCTTCAAACCACTAGAATTTCTCTTTGAGAGTTGCAGGCTACGATGAAGGAGAATAAGAAATCTTTTAGACACTTAGAAAACATCATTCATATTGTATCTCTTGTTTGTTAGTTTTCTATGTAGTGCCGATTTAGGGACTATCTGCTCGAGTAAATACATGGCTGTGAAAGTCTTTGCTAAAAGTTATGCTTATTATTAGTGTTTTTTCCAAGTACAATTATTTTTGGCATGGGCTACAATTATGTAGTAAAAGTTAAATTCATCCTTCATTTTTTGGCAGGAAGTTGATCTACTTACCTTTTTGGAGCTTATATCACATTCTTTTGTTTGCTTGTATCTTTGTCTGTTGTAAGAACTTGAAAGAGTGGTCTGATTTATCATTCAATGCTTTTACATCTGTGTTTGCACTGTTGTTCCGACTATAGCTAGCTTTTTGTGTAATTCCTTTCATTCAGCCATTTTATCCATAATGAGCTTACAATCTGATCCATTCCTTTATCTGACTAAGATCGAGGATTAGAAGAATCAGATTTTCATGGGAGACATTAAGATGCTTGACTGTTACATGTAGCTTCACCATGCCCTAGCCTGCTCTAACGAGCCACATTTTATCCAGGGATTCATAGTAGGAAGGCTCTATAGAATTTGAACTTTTAATTAGATAGTCGACTAAAACGATTCATGAGAATTAAGAGTGGTTCCAACCTCATCGGACTTCATATGCAAAAAGTAGAATTTTAGATCCCATTCAGAGTTCAATAGACTTAATAGTTTTCAGGATTTCAGGATTGCAACGTTTCCACTGGATTCTATCATGTTTGAGGGTAAGGGATTGGAAGTTAATCAAGCACATCAACTCTCTATGTACCTTGATGTTGGTGGTGCCGATGCCTGATTGTTGAAGTTGATTGAACTCCTTTGTCATGACTTTAATAAAAATGTACCCTTCAATCAAGCAAAATCACTTATTAAGCAGGGGAAGCTTTTTCTACCTTATTTTAATGCTCAGATTAGAAAGTTTCATAAAAATTGTAGGGTGTTGACTAATGTCCCTTGAGGATAAACTTTGAGATTCAAGATAGAGGCAAGGGATAGAGCCTAGAGGGGGGGAACATGGTGCTATTGATAAATAGGATTCCAATACAGGCAATGATTTTGATGATTATGTATTTTCAATTTTGATTCAGATATGTATCGCACTTGGTGCCATTTTGATATATTCACCCTTACATGAGTAGATTTTGCATATTTTGTCTCTAATGGTTTGGAATCATAGCTTGGAATGTTAAATATATATTTTTTCATTAAAATTGTAAAATTTTATGTATTTTTTAATAGTCTGAGTCATTGAAATCAAATCGCTCTGATTCATTGCCGGTTCCAGTTTTGGTCCGAGTTGACCCTCTACTGGTTCAACTCCTGATTCCGAGTCTTGAAACATTGCTTGTGGGAGGGAGCTGTTGGAGGATCGGGTTTGACGCTTAGAAGACTCCGAAGATTGGAATGATCTATGTGCCTGTGAGAGGCAGTAGGACCTATGAGAGGTTGTGGATGAGAATCTGAGATGTGTATGTAGCTCTAGTGATTGGAGTGATGTAATTCCTGTGATAGGAACAATGAACCTATGATAGATTGATTTCATTGGTTGATTTGTTTGTTGAATACTTGAAGTGTGTTCTAGGTTTGCAAGATGGCTACTCTTGGTCTTGCAAAGTGTGACCATCTAGAGGGTGCTTTCAACTTTGCATCTTTGAAGTGTCAACTGCAGATTTTGTTGGAGGAGATGAATCTTTGGGAGATTGTAGAAGGGATTGCTGTTGCTCTAATTGATGCTACCTTGTTTCCCACACATAGGTATTACGAAGAGTGTTAGCAAAGCAAAGAGAATCCTTATGTATTTGGTGAAGGGCCACTTTATCCCTCACATCATGGGAAAGTTAATTGATGAGATGTATGCAGCATTGATCACTTTGTAGCTAGTTATTTGATGAAGATTGTTAAACTTTGGGATCAACTTACAGCTATCAGAAAAGAGGTGAAGAGTGAAGAGTTGGTGCCACAACCATGAATGGGTTCTCTTCATCTTGGCAGCCTTTTGTCCGAGGACTCTGTGCCTGAGAAAAACATCCCAACTTTGAGAAGCTATGGCATGATTTCATCTAGGAGGAGATGAGATTCAAGACAGTTGCAGGTATATAGGAGGTAGAGTAGAACCTAGCCCTCATTTGTAGAATGAGGAAAGAAAGGACGATCCATGAAGGGTTAGAAGAAGGAAGATTTAGGAATTTCAAACCAGGGAAAGGACTTGAGTCACATCAAGTGCTTCAAGTGCCACAAGAATGTATACTATGATTCTTGATGCCCTGAGAAGAAGGGGAATGTAAAGCAATAACAATAGAAGTAGTTTGTAGGGAATATAAAAGCTTCTACAAGAGTTGATGAGCTTGCAACTAGAGTTAAGGAAACCTTCTCCATGGTTTTGTGCCTTTCCACCAACATTGTTACAAGTGTCAGGTGGTGTTACCTTTGAAATATGCACTTCAAAAGATAAGTTCAATCAATAATTACAAACTCTAGGGAAACTTGAGAGCATCAGGCAATGTCACCTCAGTGATCATCCTCCTCACTTTAAGCCTGCTCTCCTTTGGCATAAGGGGGAATCCCTAGTAAGACTACATATTTGTCCTTTAAATGCTGAAATAATAACTATATCTGATAATGATTTAGTTTTTTAAGATATAGAATGAGAAGCCAAGTAAGACCTACTTCCTTTCCCTTGGGCTAGTCTAGGTAACAAATGGAGCTTGAAAATGGATGAAAAATACATGATAAAACCACAAAAAGCAAGTATTATCAGTCATATACAGATCTGATATATATGTAGCAGCCATATGAAATGTTCAATAGACACACAAAAAGGAAAGCATCAACTTATTGCATCCATATAATGTATTAAAGATAAAATCTTAGCAGTGGGAGCAACATTCTATTGAATGAACAACCCCTTAGTACATCGAGATTCAGATCTGATACAAAGGAGTGGAAGAGGGTTCTGCAACCACTCTTCAACCTCTCTCCCAGCAAAGAACAACCCACCACCATAAGTAAAAACAGTCCTCTAGAGAAAAATATGCAGCAAAAATGACAACGTTACATACATACGAGCTCTGTGAGGAAAGAAGAAGATGGAAGCTCCCATTAATTAATCCCTTCCTCCCTTCACCTGCAGTTACAAAGTCTTTGGCCTTAAAGGGGATTTTCATCCTCTTTAGCTTCTATCTAACAACAAGAGGAGTCCTCCTTTCATAGCTTTTGCCCTCAACAGTGTTTTGATAGGATATTATAAATAATACTCTAGAAGGTTATAGATCCATCTTTTCTTCCAAGAAATAACAATATGTCATGAAAAAGTTTCATGGAGTCTCCTTGAAGTAGGGAATTCTTCATCTAAGGGTTTCTTTAGACACGGGTCAAGTGTTAGGTCATTCCTTGTTGCAATTTGTTCATCCCATAACAAAGTGCTATGTTAAAGCTGCCAAAACAAGCTTCTACACACCTCTAGAGTGGGGAGGCTCCTTAACATATTTTCCTTTGAAAGCTACAAGATCCCAAAATCGAAGAGATTAGCCACCAAATGATTGTGTTGCATGGGTTCAAAGTCATTGAGGGCACAAGGTCCTACGGCTGTACAAAGCCACACGAGGGAAGAGCATCATGTGGATTGATTCGAGGACCACGGCCATATGACCATATGGTCATTCTTGCGTATGGTAGTTGGCCATGGTCCCTCTAATTCTTTAGCTCAAGGGAGATCTACAGTTCAGGCTATTTAAGAGGAAGGTTGTGCATATGTAAGGAGGACACATTCTCGTGAACATTCTCCTTTGGAGATTTTGCTTCTGATTTGTGGGGATTTGATTGGTTTTGGTCGGAATGTTATGTCTTCATTGACTACAAAGTTTGGAGTGGTTGTAAACCCAAAACTTAACTTGCAAGAACAATGACCTCCATTGTCTTCAAGCAAATTGTTGGATTCGCTAGTTGCACAAAATGATTTGGTGGTTAGCTTGTCTACAGAGGTTGAGACCTAGATGGTTGAGGTGACTTAGGATGTGTAGGTTGAGGGTACTTCAAAGGAATTAGCAATTGTTTCAAAGGAAGTGTTACTTCTCGTAGAGAATTTGGGTGGGGTGGAGTGCATAGAGGCTAGTGTAGAGAAATTGCGGATTAATGGGGTTTTAATGAAAGAGATTAATGTTGTGACTTTAGAAAAGGCCTCTTCATCTCAAATGCTGGTAATGGTTGAGGGTGGTAGTTCCGAGCCCTAGGCTAGTCTGGAGTCTTTCAGTGATGGATATTTTATGTTTGTTATGGCCAATAATGAGTATTCAGAAGGGAGACAAAACTTTGAGCAATGTAGAGTGATTCTTTAACTCCTATGTCGTATGTTGGATGAAGTTGCATTTAATAAAAGTTGCATGTTGAAATGGGAAGTAAAGGGATGTCTTCGAATTCCTACTAGGGGTTGGGATTAAATCTATTTTCCTTTTGTTCAATTTTGAATCTACAATGGGGCAAATTTTGTTGTATGAGAATTAGAATATTGTGGGTTCTTTGGCTTATGTGTAGTCATGGAGGGCAGGTTTTAATCTAGAGGATCAGGGGTAGGTGCACTATCAATTGTAGTTGAAATTCTCCGCTCCTCTAACTAATTTGTGTCCTTCTGTGGATCTGTTTACCAATCAATTTGGTAAGGTGTTGATTTGGGATGGATGACGATGCCTTCATTTCGAGCTAGACAAAGAATGTGTGTAGGAATTGAAATAAAAAAGAAGATACCTTATCTTGGTGATGATAATGGATGGGGTTAGACAATAGAAGGTCTGCTATCTGGATTTTCCCAATGCTTGCTTTGCATGTTAGACACTGTTGAATTTTTCTTATAGCTGTATAAAACCAATTTTTAGATCTGATAATTACTTCCTAATGGTTTTCAAACAGTAATTTCATCCCATTGTTATCATTGAATAATTACTCACTGAAAATTGCAACTTTAAATTGCAGCAGAAACAAGAGAATCACATAATAGCCATGCACATTAGACACATAAATTTTACCTTGGGAAACCCAAACTTGGGAGAAAACCCAACCAACGTTTCTTAGAATAAATCAGTCCAATAAGTACATTACCAATAATAAATAAACCCTAGCATAGATAACAAACCTTCTTCATGAGTAAACCCTACCAAGGGTAGCGAACCTCCTTCATGAGGAAACCCTAGCAAGATGGCGAACCCTTGGAGATGATGAAAAACTTCAAAATGCTGCTCCTTGTACCTTCGCTAGGCCTTCTTAGACTTGCGCATTAGCTGGGAAGAGAAGATGTTGTGTGATGATGAAAAGTGAAATGTTAGCTGCTTATTTATAGACTTCAAGTCACCTTTATTTCTCTTATGGAGACGACATGCCCTTTTTGTCTTCACTTTCCATTTTACCTTCAAGGCTGACTTGTACTTCTTGTCTTCAATATTTGCTGGGGCTTCTTCAATGCTTTCTGGGTCTTCTTCAATGGTTGACTTGTCTTCTTGGTTATTTCTTCTTTGCTAGAAAAGTTGTCCATGAGCCTTGTTGATGATCATCTCTCCTCACATGCACGTCTATTCACACATAGAGCTCTAATGTTGAATAGACCCGCTACGAAGTCGCAAACGCTTCTTAGTACATCAATTCAACATTAGACTAGACTTGTATATTCCACAAGGGGATGAAAGACCCTATCAAATAAACAAGTCAAATCTACTCTAATATAGAATAGATCACTCCATCTCAGAGCAGGAAATGTGAGAGCACCCTAGGGTCAATCTCCCTAAGCCATATGACTGAGGCTACTGGGAGAAATATTGCCCCTACCTGGGCCATTCACCTCTAGCCATATGACTCAAGTTCTGAGGGTGAATGTATCATTCCCCCTTGGTCAAATCGGCATGACCAATCTAGGAGAATGTCTGCCTGATGTTGCAAACTGGAGAAACATCAACACTTCCTCTCAGTGAGGGAGACATTCTGCATCACTCCAAGCTTGTCTCTGAAGTATACAAACTTTTCTTTAGAGAGAGGCTTGGTGAGAATGTTCGCAATCTGCATCTCGAGTCTTTCACTCCTAGCCAAATCGACATGGCTAATTGGAGAAAGACTGGGCCTGGGCCATTCATTACTGGCATAGCCCCGTGAGTGAATGTATCATTCTCCCTTGGTCAAATTAGCATAACCAATCTAGGAGAATGTTTGCCCGATGCAACTCATCTGTGGATATATACTTGGAGTTGCACTGCTCCCTTTTGCACCATGTCTCGGATGAATTGATATTTGATCTCCTGATCAAATAGTCCTGTAAGAAGTTTTTGAAGCCACACTGCTTTGCGACTTGCGACACTGGCTGCGATATACTCCGCGTCTATTATAGTGAGCGCTACAAAAGTCTGCTTCCTGTTAATCCAGTATATCATAGTTGATCCCAAGCTAAAGAAGCACCCCAAGGTGCTCTTTCTGTCCACTGCACTCCCTTCCCAGTCAGGATCTGTATATCCCTGCAGCCTCACTTCACCATCTGAGACATATCTCAGACCATATCCAACTGTACCTCAACACATGCTTTGCCACAACCCAATGTACATGCCTCGACTCAACCCTAAACTGGCTCAGGGTGCTCACTACAAAGCAATATATGGGTTGGTGTTATCCAGGTAAATCAAGGATCCAATCAACTACCTGTACATAGTGGGATCCACCAAATCTGAATCTGAAGCAAAATCACTCAACTTCTTCATATTTGTCATCATAGGTGTAGCCATGGACTTGCAGTGCATCATATCGAATCTGCTCAAGATCTCAATTGTGTACTTCCCTTGACTATGAAAGATCTCACCTGGTCTTTGCCACACTTCTAATCCCAATAAATAATGCATCAGGCCAAGATCCTTCATATTGATCTACGAAGCCAACTTCCTCTTGATGAGGGAGGTACTTCTGATTGAGACACCCCCTCCATTATCAACAAACTGTGCTGTAGCTACTCCCTATGTGCAAGAGTACCCTACTCCCTCTGCACTTGAGTATCTTGCTCTCTTTGCAATTGAGTATCCTGCTGCCTTCTGCACTATATCCCTGTGTATCCATTTATGTCATCTCCCACCAAGTGGGTCTATTGAGATGAGCCTCCTGCTCCCTCAAGAACACTGAATACCATCCATGACTCTCTTTGAGCCTGCAAACTGGCCGACCCCATAGTGTATATAATGTACCCTCTTAGATGCCAATCTAGACTACATGCTTGATCTTATAGATCCACTTGGAAGTCACTACTGACATTCCCTCTGGTCTCAGAACTATCTCCCTGAAAGTATCATTGTGAGCTGCATGCCTCTCTGCATCTTGCAAAGTGTCGCGAAGCCATGCTGTCCTCTTCCTGATCACTGCAACATCTCTAGGTAGACCCACTGGATCTTCTGGCTCTACTGACTCCTAATAGTTTGAAAGATGAACAACTGGACTAGAGGGATCTGTGATTTTGTACCATCATCCTACAGAGCCTCCTGCTCCTCACTATCTATCTCCATATGAGTCTTTCTGGACCTCTTGAAGGCTGCCTCCTCATCAAAAGTAACATCTTGACTAACCTCAATTTGACGTTGTCTTGGAATGTAGATCTTGTAGGCCTTCGAAGTCTTGTTGTATCCCATAAAAGTACCCTTCTTCGCAGAAGGTTCTAACTTCGTCCTCTTCTCCTTGGGCACATGGGTGTATACTGGACAACCAAAGATCCTCAAGTGACTAACTTTGGATTCACTCTTGTGAATGCTTCCTTGGGAGTCTTGTCCCCCAATATCCGGTGAGGACTCTTGTTCTGAACATAAACTGCAGTATTGGTTGCCTCTACCCATAAGAACATGGGTAAATCCTGATCAAGGATCATCGCCTTGACAACCTCCACAATGGACTTGTCCTGCAATACATGACAAAATTGTCCACAAGAGTTAATCAATACCAATTAAACAATTATGCTATTCATCAACAAAATATCAATTCAATTTAAGTAAATAAAACTTATTGCTTAAAGCACTAAATACTTATCTTGTTGTTGACTCCCTCTTGATCCTTGCCTCCTTATAGAAATCATTGGATTCCTTGGAGGTATACTCTCCTCCATTGTACGACTTTAAAACCTTGATCTTCTTCCCCGTCAAGTTCTCTGTTTGAGCCCTGAACTCCTGGAACTTGCTGAAAAATTCATTCTTGTCTTCATGAAGTAGATCCATGTCTTATGGGAGAAATCATCATAGTATAAGAAACCACCCAAAGATGATACTGTCATTAGTGCACATACATCTCTGAATACACTAGAAGAAATACTCTTTCGAAGTTCATCTGCAATCTCATCAAGTTTAGATTCCTTTGTCTTCTTCTGTGGTGGAAACTCATCAACTTCGGTTGTTGATGCATGCTGCCTTTACTTCCTTTTCTTCTGAGAACATTGAGAAGCATTGTGACCAAACCTATGACAATTGAAGCACATGATCCTTCTTCTTTTGCTCTTGAACTGGAGTTGATCCTCCACCTATATTTTTCTTCCCAAAATTTCTTCTTCCCTTTTCTTTTCTTGCATGAGCCTCAAGAACTTGATTTTCTTCATTCTGAGGTCTCTACAAGCTGTTCTTGGACAATATTCTGGCCTCCTCTTGAACACAATCAGTCCATAGCCTATGAAACTTTGGTAACTCTTCTCATCCACAAATGCTCTGAACAAATGGTTCCCATGAAGAAGGAAGTCCATTAAGAGTCACTGTAACGAGTTTTGCATCATCAATGGCATCTCCAATAGCCTTAAGTTGATCTCTTAACTGGAAGACTTTCATAAAATAAGTGGCAACTAAATCTGATTTGGTCATCATGATACAATGAAGTTGATTCCTTAAAGCTAATTTCTTGCTAGTGTTCTTACTCTCGAACAATCCCACCAAGATATCAAACATTTCTTTGGTAGTCTTCAACTTAGCAATATGTGGAATCAAATGATCTTTTATGGAATCTATCAAGATCTTCTTAGCCTTTGCTTCATTCTTCTTGTGCTTGACTTTCTCCTCAACACTTTCTGGTTCTGAGACATCTTCTTTTATCTTGGTCTTCTAGTATCTGGAATTTGTAGCACCATATAATCTGTCTTCTACTCTTATATTAGTCACCATATCGAACCCAACGTTTAGCTAGAAAGGGTTCAAGCCTGAAACCCTAAAATTTCAGCCTTGATCAAATGCCAATCCGAGAGCACCAATATATGTGCTAGGGCAAGGCGAGTTGTCTTGTAGCAAACTCAGCCCCAACAATTCCAATAAATGCTCAACGATTCTCAAAGAAAGTTCATATCTTTGACTGTGCAGTTAACATTGCTTTGATACCATTAGGAATTTTTCTTATAGCAGTAGAAAACCAATTTTCAGATCTGATAATTACTTCCTAATGATTTTCAAATAGTAATTTCATCCCACTGTTATCATTGAATAATTACACATTGAAAATTTCTATTTTAAATTGCAACGGAAACAAAAGAGAATCATAGAAGAGCCATGCACAATAGACACAAAAATTTACCCTAGGAGACCTAAACTTGGGAGAAAACCTAGCCAACTTTTCTTAGAAGAAATCAGTCCAATAAGTACATTACCAATAATGAAGAAACCCTAGCATAGATAGCAAACCTCCTTCTTGAGGAAACCCTAGCAAGGGTAGCGAACCTCCTTCATGAGGAAACCCTAGCAAGATGGAGAACCCTTGGAGATGATGAAAAAATTCAAAATGTTGCTCCTTGTACCTTTGCTAGGCCTTCTTAGACTTGCACATTAGCTGGGAAGAGAAGATGTTGTGTGATGATGAAAAGTGAAATGTTAGTTGCTTATTTATACTCTTCAAGTCACCTTTATTTCTCTTATGGGGTCGACTTGTCCTTTTTGTCTTCACTTTTCATTTTACCTTCAGGTTCGACTTGTACTTCTTGTCTTTAGTATTTGCTGGGGGTTCTTCAATGCTTTCTAGGTCTTCTCCAATGGTTTACTTGTCTTGTTGGTTGTTTCTTCTTTGCTAGAAAAGTTGTCCATGAGCCTTGTTGGTGATCATCTCCTCAGATGCACGTCTAGTCACACATAGAGCTCTAATGTTGAATAGACCCACTAAGAAGTCCCAAATACTTCTTAGTACGTCAATTCAACATCAGACTAGACTTTTATATTCCATAAGGGGATGAAATCTCCTATAAAATAAACAAGTCAAATTTGCTCTAATATAGAATAGATCACTCCATCTTGGAGCAAGCAATGTGAGAACACCCTAGGGCCAATCCCGAGCCATATGACTTAGGCTAATGGTAGAAAGACTACCCCTACCTGGGCCATTCACCTCTAGCCATATGACTCAGGCTCTGAGGGTGAATGTATCATTCACCCTTGGTCAAATTAGCATGACCAATCTGGGAGAATGTCTGCTCGATGCTGCAAACTAGAGAAACATCAACAGCCACAAGATCACCTCATCGGAGGTTGCCCTCATCGAAAATCCCGTTAGAATTCTTCCCATAGTACAGGTGCTACAACTTCGACTGTTCTAGCTGATAACGTCAGATCGTCAGTTGGTTCTGGCCAAGCGGCCAAGGAGGATGGTCCATAGGCCAAAGGTAGCGAACATTTGATTTGCCAATCTCATAACTTTGGTGGTGGATTTGGTGTGGGTGTGGTTTTGGAGTCTACCAGGGATTCAAGAGGCCCCATCTTACAACCATCCTTGGATCCATTTCCAAGAGGATCTATGGTTAGTTCCCAAGGTTAGAACACTATCTTGGCTACATTTTTAGAATATTTTCTCTTCATACCCTTTGTCGAATACAATTATGGCTACTACTAGGAATGTTTGCTTTAGGGTGGTCCCCCACAAAGTGTCTGTCGTAGATCATTATAGGTTGGAAAGGGACTTTATGAAGGGTGATATTTTTGTAGCTCTTTGCTAGATGAAGAATGGGAAATCCATCAATTTAGATGGTTTGCCTTGTGTCTATTACAAGGCCATGTGGGACAATGTAGGGGGGATGATTTTTGTTGTCTAATTTTTGAAGCCTTTTCCACAGGGTGTTTGACAGGGTCTCTTAATTAGGGTTTGATTGAGATTATTTCAAAGAATCTTGCCAGAGTCAGGCAAGTGGCATCCTGTAACCTTCATGACTGTTGCTTATAAAATTATAGGCAAGGTTTTGGTGCTACGGGTGAGATGTATCCAAAAAGATTGTGCACAAGGGATAAACAAGCTTTGTTCAGGGGTGCTTTATTCTAGATACTATGATTTTAGCTTGGGAGGCTATGGAGTGGGCCAAAGAGATTGGACATTGAAGAATTACTTGGACAAAGCCTATGATCGAATTGATTGGATATTCATCATTGATATGATGGCTTATTTGTGATTTGGTTTGTGGTGTGTGGGGATGGTTTGTACACTTGTCTCTTGTGTCGTTGTGCTTGTTTTGGTGAATAACTCATTGTCTCTTTGTATTCACCTTTTTAGATCTATCAGACAAGGGTACCCGCCCTATCTTTATTATTAACAATAGATTCCCTTGTCTATTTGTTAAAATCAATTAGATTACAGGGTCATTTGAGGGGTGTCTTTGCTGGATAATTTAGAGATGGTGAATAATCATTTTGTAGATGATTCTCTCATGTCTATGTGAGCCGACCAGGACTTGAAGGTTGGTGCTAGAGGTTGCATGTCGATGTTTTGTGAGGCCCCTAGGGTGCTTGTTTTTTATCATAAGATAGATTATTGGCTGGTTGGCCTTGATGAGCCCCCCTAATGGATTTCAATAGCATGAAATTTTGTTCGTCTGGTGTTATTGTTAGGCGTCTTGGCATCTCATTTGTTATGGGGCTTTTCCTTGTTGCCATGTGGGATTAGTGTATGAGACAATTGTAGAATAAGCTTCTCTTTTGGTAGTTCAAGGATCTTCTGTTTGCAGGCAAGATGATTGTGGTGGGTAGGATTCTCTAGGCTTGTCATATCTATTATGTTTCATCATTCATGTTGGATTCCTCGTAGGGCTCAATTTCATTGGTTGGAGCAATTCTTACACTCCCATTTGTGGGCCAAATATGGTGGGGCATAGGGTCTTCCTATGGTTCCTTGGAATGTCTATATCATGCCAAAGGACAAGGGTGGTTTTGGGTTGATTGATGTGGCAACTCAAGGGAGTATTCTAACAACTAAGTAGGTGATTCACTGTTTGGAGGGGTCTTCACCTTAGCAGGTTCTTTTGAGGCATTGATTGCTCTCAACTCAACATGTTGGTAGAGCCAGAGGACTATTTGGGTTTTGTGATATCATCTTTCCCCCTCATAGTTTTTAGATAGATGGATCTTTCATTTTCAAAATTATCTTGCCGGCTTGGAGAAAAGGTTGCTAGTTTGGTAAGGTGGTAGACGTTAGGTAGCTGAGCCGGCTGGGATTTGGCTAGAAGGATGATTTGGAGTTGGAGTTGGAGGGTGCGTGTGTTGATGATCTCCCTTGATTTCAAGCACAACAGTTGATTAAGAAAAATAATTTTTTTGTGGAGGGATTTGTGGGATGCCAGTTCTCACTCTTGGAAACACTAGCACTCCTTAGCACGAGTACGCCCTGTTTTTTTTTATTAGCTTGCTATTATGGATATTGTTCGTCTTTCCCCGAAGAAGAACTTTTTAAGATTAACATAGATCACCAAGACTCTTTTGGCATGATTGGGAGTGGAGTTTTGGGTGCCACTTGGTTGGTTATGATTCTGGTAGATTGTACTCCATTCTTCATTAGTGCCATCATCTTGGTCCAAGGATTAATGCGCAGTGGGCATCTCCTAATGCCGAGAATCGTTGAATCCTAAGGCATTGTGTGTGGTCATTGATTGTGTCCTACAAGCTTCGAGTATTTGTTTGGTTGGTTATCTATCAAGACCTTCCTTCCAAGGCCCACCTAGGCAAGAGTGAAATTGTGAATCATTTATTTTGGGGTTGTCCTTTGGCTAATTCATGCTGGGAGCAAGTTCAAATTGATTTGTCCACTATTCTACAAGGGAATCTTCATTCGTGTGCAATATTATTGGGTGACTCTAGATTCGTGGTTTGTTGTTCTCTTAGCAGTATTTGGCACTGCTTGAGAATTTCTACAATGTTTGTTCTTTGGAAGCTTTGATGCAAATATGTTTTCAAGAATTAGGTTCGCTCTATCTACCTTTTGTTCTTTGTGGAGAGAAATATGTATGCAATTGCTGGCCAAAGGGTTTTTGTTGATCAAGGATGCCAAGCTGTTAGACTCTGGTGCTTATTTAGATTTTATTGTTATTCTTGTTGCTGTTGTGTAAATACCATTGTATATGCCCTTTTTCTCTTTGTTTTCTCTTGATATAAATATTTTTTGTAAATATATGAAGTATTTTTCAAAAAAAAAACGCATGTGTCTTTATTTGAATCCCATTAAATCTGCCATAACCCCCTCCTCGAATCATGCATATACACTTATCATCTTTCTGAGTGGAGTGCTCTTCCAAGAAGGGCATTTGACCATTTCTTTCCATCAAATAATGCAATGAAATAATCTAACGTCTTCATGCATGGAACACTTCACAACATATGAATAACTAGTACATTTTTATCATGAAATATACAGTGTTACATGGGTATGTGTCCCCAAGGGTAGGAAACATGCTTCCACGCCCCCGCACGTCTTAGAAACTTGGGAACTCCATTGGAAATGTCCCCCCACGTCCCCGTTTGAAGGAAATTCAAGGAAACATAGAAGGGGAACGTTTTCCTCCTAAAAATGGAATCCCCATGTTTCCTTTGACAGTTGTTTACCAAAAAATAAAAAAATTAAATGATAAAGGGCCACGCCATCCACTATTTTCCTTCTCAGTAGCCTTGATTTCATTTTGTTGTTTAATATGGTTTTATTTCCGAATTTGTTTTATCAATTATAGCTTATGTATGGTTGTATTTCATTTTATTTCACTTGATGTATGTTGTAAACTGTATTAATCTTTAGATTATAAAATTAAAGACTTTAATGACTTATGCTCCAACTTTCAATTTTTATGTATTCTAATATAATTTTGTGGTATTTCTGGTGGGGTCCCCTATGTTGAAGACCTTGACGTACCCTTCGATGTTTCCTCAAATTTGGGGGGGGGGGGTACTTCTGCATATGTCGTTTCTATGTTTCCTCGCTCCCACGTCCTTGCATCCCGGAAACTTGGGGGAACATTGGAAATATACCATACAATGTTTAAAAGGTGGGGTGCTCCGATAAGAATGTGCATTTGACCTTGGAGAGGTGCTTAGATGCCATGTGTCAACCTCCTATTTTAGTGTGCTCTTTTGATAACTAACTATTTTCCTATCCTTTGCTCAAGCAAGTGTCGAAAGTCCACATAATGCCTTCAAATATTTAGAATGTGCCTCATAAAGTATGAGATGACACTTTGGTGGTGAGACATGCCTCCAAATATGTAACTCATGTCTTGAGAACCGTGAAAACACCCCATAGGTACCCTCCAATGGAGAAACATGCATCAAACTACGTAGAGAAGTACCCCAAATGTTGAAATGCTACCACATGTGCAATAGTGCCTCTAAATACGTGAACTCAACAATGAAGCACTCTAAACATGTGAATGGAAAGGTAATCACATGGATCTCCATCCCTATCTCTCTCGAGCATGATAAATAAAATGATGCTTGAACCAATGACTTGTTCCAAGATCCCAAAGTTCACATCTCCTAGTACAGTGCTGTAAAATAGGATGCCTTTAAAAATTCAATATGAATTTGCATTTTCGGGCGCTAACCACTGGCTCCATATTGGGATTGCACACTCTTGTAGTGTGCAAGAGAATTCCATAATCTCTAAGGGCTATTGATGTGCATGATATACCTGCAAAGAAAATAGAGAGACGAGAAATAGCAGATGTGATGGATCTAGACATTACAAAGAAACTTGAGAGTTCTCATATCTATCGACTCATTCTCACGAGGTTCTACATATACAAAAAATGTAACAATTGACGTGATGGATCCAAAGATTCACATGTTCATCACCCCTAGTACAAGTCTCCAACTCATCTTTATTACAAAGAAACTTGAGAGTGCTCATATCTAACTACTCATTCTCAAGAGGTTTTAAAAATAAGGTATGAACTAAGATGCCAAAGGGGTCATAGCATAAAGAAAAACCTAATGCTTGCAAACACCGAATTTTTTCTTCCTACCCTACTCTAACAACAGAAAGATATAAGGCTAAGTGTAGTCAAGGAACCAATGTAGCCATGGAGTTGGCTCATAGATCATAATAAATCTCTCCTTGTGTTTGGTGATAAACCAAAACAAGGAAGCCATGTGTTGCTGCCATGTGTATGTTGGAACCTGTTGCCCGTCGGATGTGCACACCAGCAGCAGAAATCTTTCGAAAGTTGTTTCCCAAGTGGGAAAGGTGTGGCCTTGGGAGCAAGCAAAGAGTTAGGTGCTGTCACCTGATCCCGACTCCTCCGTTTAGGCAAACTCCTAACGAAGCCAAGGGGGGTAGACCCTACAAAGAGTTTCTAAGGCTCTTGATTTTAATGTGTTTTAATGATGTATGATGCGGGGTGTTGTTTTAGGAGTTTTTGTGATTTACAATAAAGTTTAAGTAACCCAAGAATGTACTTGCAAAAGATTAAGATGCACAACCACATGATACAAGATATCCACAATATAATATAGTTTAAAACATATACCAAAATGCACTTCAGATAGATAAGCAAATAAGTGAATCAATTTGAAGGACAAGTGCCTTATGGAGTCACAAAATGAAATGTTGGGGATGCTCGATACAAGTCTCAGGTGTGCTTGATAACTATTTTGCAATTGTTCTTGGTAATTTTTATTGTAAATTTTATGATGATCTTGATTATTATGGCCGAGGGAATTTCCAAGATATACCTTGCTGTACTGGAAATGTGTCTGGAAAATACTCTAGGTGGCTCCGTACGAGGACATGTTGGCTGCCAAAGTCTCAAGAGCGTGTTCAACATTACACCAACCAGGGATGTAGCACAACGGTGCCCCCAAGATCTAAGTACAGTGATCCAACACCCCCAGGCAGAATTTGCCCACTCAAGTATTTGCGATCAACGCCAGATTTTCATTGGTTATGGGGTATGAATTTTATTATGGTTGAAATTGGAATTAATGTGAAAAATTAAGTAGTCTACAATTGCTTCTGGGTATCCCTGAAGTGGGCAGAGCATACACAATTGAGAAAATGGTAGATTCCAATTTTAGGGGACGTGTGAAAAAAGAGAACCTTTGTAACTCTCCGACAGAGAGCACTCTTGATCTGCCTTATGGTGAGATTCAAGATATTTATTGTAAAATGAAATACTTGAAAATAAATCTAAGCTACCCAAGAATTTCTTTCAGGTCTGAGACCTTACTCGGGAGAGCATGGGGGTTAGTGAAAACTTAAAACAAAACAAGAATAAACTCTCCGACAGAGAGCACTCTTGATCCTCCTTTCGGTGAGATTCAAGAGATTTTGGATTCTATTTAGTTTGACAATTTTATATCAAAAGTAAAACTATTTAAGCAAAATGAACATCTAACAATTATTGGAAATACAAACTATTCTAGAAAGATGCAAATTAAGCTAAGTACAAAAGGAAACTAAGCTAAAGCAGTAAATGAGAATGAAAAAGACAAGCACAACACAGTCTTCCCCCAAATAGGGGAAGTAGGGGGTGTGGGAGCCTAATCCCACTTGCTCTTTTATTAACGATTACAATATTTTTGGTTTTTTGTCTTCTCTTGAAAACACTTTGGATGGGGGAATGAAGAAGAGAGGGTGTGTTTTTCAAGTCTTGAGGTTTGCTTGCTTGCTCGGATCTTCTTTACTTATCTTCAAACAAAGACTTCAAACATGGCACCCATTAAGATGTTAGAAATAAAAATCAAATTGAAACTAGAACCTCACTCTAGCTAGCATGCAAACTCTAAGAAGTTATAAAAGAAATGACTAAGCATGAATTTGAGACTAAGTGTAAATGGAAACTAAGGCTAAATGTAAGCTTGAAACTATTTAAACTAGAATGCAAGCTAAAAGATGGATACTACTAACACATGCAAGCTTAAGCTACACTATGAAAAAGAAACTAGCTAAAGTATAGACTAAGACAAGACAAGAAGCAAAGCAAAGAAGAAGAAGAGAAAGAGATGGTGAAGAGCGAAGAGAAGTAGAAGAGGCTAGAAAGAGAGAAGAAACCAAAGATTGGAAAGCTGGAAATGAAGGCGGAAAACAGAGATTTTGAAGAGAGCAAAGAGGGCAGCAAACAGTAAGGTAATAGAGAGCAGCAAGAAGACAAAAATTAGAAATTAAAAGAGACACAAAACAGTTAGAAAAAAAAAGACGGAAAAATGACAAAAGAAAGACGAAACAGTGAGTAAGTAAAAGGCAAAACAGTGAGAAAAGAGAGGCCAAAAAGTGAGCAATCAAATGACAAAAACAGTGGTCAAAAGAGAGACAAAAATCAGAGTTCAAAGGAGGCAAAGATCATAGATCCAATAGAGAGAAAAGTGGTAAAAAAACAGACCTAGAGAAGACACAAAGAAGGTAAAAAAAGCGAAATCAAAGAGCAAAGGGAAGACAAGGTAGGGCAACCAAAAAGGAAGAAAGGAAGCCTACTAGAGGGCAAAGCCAAAAAATGAAACCTTGAAACCAAGAGCTTTGCTAAGTAACCAAGTAATCGATTTAAATTTGATTTTGAATTTGAAAGGGGGATAAGAAGTTGAAACTTAGCTTTTTTAGACATTTGAGAGAGCTTGGATTCCACTTTGATAGTTGCTTGTTGGATCCTTTTGCTTGGTCTTCAAGAGGAAGGGATGAAAACTAGCTCCACAATCCTACTTGGTTGAAGGGGATGATCTGCAACACAAATACTCACAAACACTTGCAAAATAGGGAGTTAGACATGTACTATTCATCAATTGAAAACAAGAGGCATGAATTACAAACTAGTAATACCCTACACTCTTAGATCTCTAATAAAAAATATATAATCAATTAAGTTGAACTACAAATAATTGATCTTATGTGCTTGAATAAGGCCTCTGAAGCATGAATATTAAACCACCATTAAGCAAGCAATGAAAGTTATGGAAGAATATCACCTCATTCACCAACAATATTGATCCACAAGACAAGACAAGATGAGCCTCCAAAGCCTTATTCTTTATTCCAAGATATGCATGAAAGCATTACAAAAATGAGCAGAGCTTCTTTACAAAAGTTATCCACCCTAAGAGAGCCAAAGGCCTCTGTATATATACAAAAACAAAGAGCTCAATGACCTAGGTCGAATTGGCATGAAGAGAGCCAAGTAGCCAAGCAAGTCGAGTTCCAACCATAAACACTGAGTGCCAAGCTTTAATTTGGAGTTAACTGGATATTGGAAGGTGAAGAGAGGGTGAGGTGGCCTCCACCTAGGCAAGGCGCCCACCCTCTGCATTGTAAACTCCATCAAGCTAATCCACAGATGCCACATCACCAATTCGCCCAAGCTAAAGGAGAGGACGCATTTCCCAAGAAACAGTCATCTACAGAGCAATAAATGCTAACTGAAAGTGGTAGGTGTTGATTGGAATCTTTCGAGATGCTCTGTGCCATGTCATTTAGCACTTTATTTTATTCAATTTGGCCTTTTTTGGAGAGAATTGGATTTTCTCCAATTTATTATTTTTTGAATATTTTAATTAAATATTCTTCAATTTTGATTTTTTTGAGAAAATATTATTTAAAAGGCCAAATGAGTGTCTGAAACTTAGGATAAGTGGGTTTGGGGTTTAACTAGGGTTTTTGGCTTAGGAATTAAGCCTCCAATTATTAAAATCCACCACCAAACCACTTAGTTATTACATTTTGAAATTTTCAATTAAACCATAGTAAAAAATGGTTTAATTAATTGAAAAATTTAATTATTAAAATTTTTTATCCAACGCGTCCGGTAAATTTTTTTTTCAGACAACGTTTTAACCCACCTAGGGACCTAGGAAATGACCATAGAACATACCAATAGTGTCTAGTAGGTTCATATTTAATTGTTGGACTCTAATAACCCCCCAAGGCCTAACCGCCAAAATCGGGCATTCCAGCTTTGGAGGAAGTAGGAGAAAAACTCATCGATTATTACTCGGCTAAAGGCAAAGCATAATCGACAAGTGAAAAAACTCCTTGGAATACCTTAGTTGACTGTCAAGTCTTAGGGAACCGAGCCACTCAAGACCCCCTACTAGCACATTTTATTACAAAAACCCCATGGGGCATGGTCATTTAAACACAAAAATAAAAATGGCTAGCCAAAATTGGCCAAGTCTGAATACTTGTGTTATCACACAAACTCTAACTGTTTGGTAGTAGGTGTCCCAACAGGGGATGGTAAAGGTGAACAACTAGGAAGGTGTAACCAGCAATAGCCAGGTCCTCCGTTCAGGGAACGGAAGTCACACCGGACAAGGCTACTGTCACTTTAGACAAGGCACGTAGCCAAGTCAGGGGGGAGACCCCGCTCAACAAAGTAATGGTCGAGAGACAAAAGTACACCCAAATCTAAAAGATGGAAAGAGAAACAGGCAGGAGATGAGTGTAAGTAGGCCCTAAGTCTAGTTTCAGCCACCAGTTGGACTCACGAATGAAATAAAAACTTAAATGAGACGTGGCCAACGACTGAGTGTGATGAATCGAACAGATTAGATTAAAGATGAAATGGCTGAAAATAGTCTAAGGATGTAAATTGAGTTGGAAGTGAGATGGTGAAGTAAATTACCTAGGAAAGGGGTTAGGTAGTGGACAAATGGACCTAGGGTAGAGAATAATTAGCATTTATAATCACTTCCAACAATCGATACTTGATTTCCCTAAGGTAAAACGACGTTCTGAACCCAAATCAAAAGTACCCAGAACCCCAAAGTGACCCCAAACCAGTAGAAGAGAAAAATGCCCCAGGTGGGCGTTTTTGCTAAGTAGACCAGTGCCTAAACTATGGGTAGATGGAGTCGGAATTGTACCAAACTTAAGACATAGGCTTTTAGGAACATATAATAAGCGGGTTTGCAATAAAAATAAAGTTCTAACGGTGGGAAATTTAGTTTTTGTATTTTAGGGTTTATTAAGTGTTTTGCAGCTTAACATCAACAGTGAGAGAGAGAAAATGAGAAACAAGCAAGGATTCCGTACCTGGATAATGAAGATGAAGATGTTTCCGTGTTGAAGACAAACCCTGAAGATCAACTGTTGAGCTAGAGTGCGTTTTCCCCTTCGCATTTGATGCTGCCAGTGAGCCAATGCGTTTTTGTACCTGCCAAAGAGAGATGGAATCAGCTTCTATGGAAAATGATAAAAACAAACCAGCAAATGAGTGACAAATGATGAAGAAAGCAAATATCTGAGGGTAGATTTACTTCCCTGTTGAAATCCTGCAGAGAAGCGCTAGCATGGAGCTGTTGGCTCAAGTGCTGCGTTTTTCCCCAATGGTATGCTTCACCTGCAAATCGAAATGGCCAAAAAAAGGTGGAGATACTACAACATAACTCAGCAATGCATCAGAAATATGCTCTCAATCAACACACCAAAGATCTCATATCCATAACACAAGCAACGCAATAGAAATGTGTCTCAATGATCTCAATATCAAGTCTCAAAAATGCCAAGAGGGTTGATACAATGGGTGAGTGCCTTCTCTTATAGAGAAAGGCCACTCTCACAACAAGTTTCCCCCCAAAATGGAGGGCTGGGATTTAATCCCCAATGATCAAATCGAATGGAGGAGATGCCTTCTCATGGGGGTGCGAATTGCCCAAGGAGAGCGCACATGTGGAGAGGGGGTCCCCTTGTGGGGCCCCTACAATACATACAATGTGGTTGGGGGGTGTCTATAGGGTGTTTTATCCCTCCAACTCACTATACCAAGGTCCCACAATACACATCATCATCAAAAACGAATTTGCCAAGGAGGAAAAACGCCCCCATGGGGAAATTCGACCCATCTAGTGAGCTGGTCCAATGGAGGGACCCACAATGTACAAATACCATGTCAAACATTACCAATTTACCTTAGGAATCACCCTTTTATTTCCCAGCCATTGATTTTTGCCTTTTGCTATAGTTGCCTTTGTCAATTTTTGATTTTCCATGTATTTTATTGCTGAAGATGAAATCTGGGCTTTTGACCCACCTAGAGTGCCCGGATTGTCGAACCGTCTGCTGCAATGTGATCATGGACTCCAAAAATAGTAGGAATGACCACTCGAACGACCCCGATCCATCACTTAGGCATTATTTGCCCAAAATCCATGATTTTTAATTAAAACAGGTCATTAATGACCAATAATAATTAAAAATCTCACAAACGCCTCGATCTTTTTGCATTCTGTCACTTGGAAGCTCATATGGGTCCCCTGTAGATAATAATTGACCAAAATCGAAATTCCAGTCGCAACATTTTTTCGGGCCCATTTTTGGCTTGGTCAACCTAGTTTGACCAAGTCAAATCTGGTCAACATGGTGTTAGCTGAATACCTGTATGCAATCATGAAGTGAAAGGCTTCCTTATACAAGTTAGTACATTACTAAACATCATGACAATAATATGGTGATCAAATACTGCATTAAATCTCAGAAAATACAAGGCCCCAGGTGAGGTGGGCCCACTACATCCAAAAGACTCAACTGCTATGCACAACCTATAGAATTGACCACCTTGTTGACTTTGGGTGATGTGGAATACATGGCGAAGGATAAGGGATGACAAGGATGAGGATCATGTGACCTTTTGGATAACTCGGGAAAGCGGGGTCCATTGAGATAAGTATACCATGACAAAACACGGGGAAGGGCGGTGCCTCACAAATGGGTATAGTGCAGGGAAACCGCCACTGGTCATCTAACAAGTATCTCACAACTCACATCCGTGCCCGAAGACTCTGTGAGGTTCTTTTCTAGAACCGCCAAACTGGGTGTCCGACAAACCGTAACTTGAGACTCTAGGGGAAATCTTGAACTTGTCCCTTGCTCCCTCTCACCTCCTTGCCCCGCAGGACTAGGTGAGGAAATAACCACTACAAATGCTGACATGTATGGCTGACCTGTGTCCATGTGTGTTTACAAACACATTGCATGGATTTTACAATGAATTTCATACTTAGCCCTTTTCTGGCTAGATTTACATTTACAAAAAGCCTTTTGGCTTGCTTTACATTTCTTCATTTCTTCAATTTACATCAAGGTCCTTTTGGGCTACATACATATCTCAATAGATATAATCATGGTGCTCATACTGTAAAGTAATGGGGGTGAGCAATACATGCTTCGATGACCAATGGGGAACACCCGGTGAGGCTACACAATCCTAACTGCATTGCAACATCGGGGGCAACCGACAGGAGCAAATCCCAGGTTTGAGAGTGCATCTCACACACTAAAGAGTCGAGGCACAATGGACAGGGAGTCATGGCATACTTAGAGATCAGTGGGGAAAGGGATCCTCAAGGTCACAAATCGGAATCCAAGTCGGGAAAGTATATCATGTATGAGTCGGATGGATGGAGAAGGTGAAGGTGGATCCAAAGTCAGCTGCCTAGGGGGACTAAATGACCAAGTCTATACCAAGAGTAGGGGTGTAACCCGGTGTGCATATAACAGGAGCCTACTAGGAAGGGGTGGACTGACATCACCAAGGGCCCAATCACATATCATAAAAATAGCTAGATCACCAAATCAATCATCATGTGTAGAGTTAGTGTACTATCATGTATAAACAAGCCTAAGCAACAATCATGAGCAATATACATCAAATGCAATACCAGCCGCACCATATACTTGCTGCTGAGGCTGTCTCTGAACTGGATCTCTGCTGAATCCGGGCACAAATAGTAAACCAGCAATACTCTGTGATAGTCTCAATCAAAACAAGACTAGGCAACTGTCTCAATGGGCTCATATCAAAGCCTGGCATGGAAGGGTGACCCTGTGGTAAATGCTAAGTAACATGTCTGTACCACTGTACAACTATCTGTCCCCTCTGATACATCCGCTCGGGGCAATCTGAACAAAACTATGTGCCTCCTCTGAAGGCATCGGATCTTTGATTTGGAAAAAAAAGTACTGTGCGGTCCTCGGCCGCACAGTTTGCAGTATGGTAGCTCCAACTAACATAGATGTGATAACAACTTGAACTTCCGATATGCTGGATATGAACATGGATCATGTTCAACAACTGGCGGCTCAATGGAAGTTCAACTATTGTAGAAAATAATTGGTAACAGAACCTTTGAAGAACTGCTGATGAAGAATGTGTTAGATATTGTAATGTTTATGTAATATTTAGTTTATCTAAGGATATTTAATTTATGTACTAAAGTAATAATGTCATAATGTGGAAATATCTCATACATAATAATTGACACTTACGTTAATGTATTTATGAAGCTAGGGGAATTAGGTGAGCGGTGAGCTTCCTGACCGGAATAACAATAACAGAACCTGTTAGATATATATAGAATATCACTTTATGTAATTTAGTGAACATTATTGATAATACATCCCTCATTCAATGTCTCTTGCATATTCTTTATAGCATAGATTAACATGTGGTAACATGGTATCAGAGCCACATTGATTGTGGCATAGGGCAATCTCAAAATGGTGTCAAGGGCAAAGTTTGGCACACCTTGAGAGAGACGAGTTCAAATTTGAGGCAATCTGAAGAAGACCAATTCTCTCATACAGTTGCAATCAGAGCAACTACGAAAATTCTATACAGCTACCAAGCACATTAAACTTTTATATAGCTGCAAATTTTGTTAAAGAAATGTAACTGTGGAAGATACTCTATTTGTACTTGTCTATTGTATTATTGTATTCCTCCTTCGGGAGATGTCATTGATGTAATTAATAATGTAAGAGTCATTGAAAGAGTCAATGCAAACCCTAGGTCTTGTGTCGGCCTAGAAGAACCCATAAAATATTATTATATTATGTATTTGAGAGGTCGGCCTAGTCTGTTAGGTGAAGTTGGCCCAGTTGGGGTGGCAACAACCAAATAGAATTTTCATCTCACAAGCAAAGTATGCTTCAGAATTGTTGAACAAGTTCAGAGTGGAAGAATGTAATCCTAGCAAAACACCAATGGAGGTAAACCTAAATCTTTCAAAAGATGATAAATTTGACATGGTTAATGAATTTCTTTATTGTCAACTTGTAGGGGGGTTGATCTATCTTACCACAACTACACCAGACATAACTTTTGTAGTTGGTATGTTATTAAGATTTTTAAACTGTCCCAAGGAGGCACATTGGAATGCAACAAAGAGTGTACTTAGGTATATCAAAGGTACCTTATAGTTTGGTATTGTATTTGAGAAGACTAATAACTTCATGTTGAAAGGATTTTTAGATGCAGATTTGATATAGATGAAAGGGAATGTACAAATCTACAACGGGTTATGTTTTTTCTCTTGGTAGTGGAGTGATTTCATTGGCAAGTAAAAGAAACCTTTAGTAGCTCTTTCAACAATAGAAGTAAAATACAAAGTAGTGGTTGGAGCAATGTGAAGCAGTTTGGCTGCGTAGAATTTTAAGTGATTTGAAGCTTCCACAAATGCAGCCAACAACTATACAATGTGACAACCAAAGTGCTATCAAGATGACAAAGAATCCAATTTATCATTTGAAAACAAAACATGTCGAAATTCAACATCGATATATCAAAGAACAAGTGCAAAACAAAGAAATATAACTTATTTATTGCAGGTCCCAAGATCAAGTGGCAAACATCTACACCAAATCTCTCAACAAGGATAAGTTCAAAAAATTTCGAGAGATGTTAGGAGTTGTGGAAAATGACATAAACATTAAGAGGGGGTGTTCAAACTTCAATGTTTATATAATGTTTACTTTATATGAGGATATTTAATTTATGTACTAAAGTAATAATGCCATAATGTGTAAATAAGTAATATGTAATAAATGACACTTATGTTAATGTATTTATGAAGATAGGTAAATTAGGTGAGTGGTTCCTAAGGGGAATAATCGAACTTGCTAGATATATATACAACACCACTTTATGTAACTCAATGAACACTATTGATAATACATCTTGTTACCCCTTGACATGTAGGGGTGACTTGATGATCATTATCTATGTGATCTTCCATCACATCTAATAGTTCCATAGATGAGATCTATGGTTTACTCATGGATATTTTCTAGAGACACTTCCAACTTGCTGCAAAGATCGATGGGGACATTCAATAGACACCAATGTTATGAAATATTCTATCTAGTTGACTAATGGTAAATGTTTTCTTATGTGTGGACATGATCATGAGGGGTCGATGGTGTTACTCTATAATGGCTCATGAATCTTAGATGGTTGTTTCATAGATAAGGATGCATTGTGGTGTGGTTATAATTTTTCCTTAGATCAAGTGTATGAGCTTGTAAGTCAAGTGTATCTTGAGCGATTTAAGTAAGTGTGACACTCATTTCATGTTATTCACAACATATTACCTAGCCATTTTTCATACTATGTCATTTCACCCATTTCCATCATGTCCTCCTTTCACAATTGATTTATCATATGTTATGTTCCAATGTCTCTATAATATTCCCATGTATGAATGTCTAAGCCAAAGTTAAAAGAATCAAAGTACTCAAAGGGAGATGTAGCTAAATGATAAATGTTATATGTGAGCAATAACCCCTTGCAAAAAAGTCGGGTTCCCTATGTCCCAACTTATCAAAGCCAAATCTAAAGCAAAGGGACTAATATATATATATATATATATATTATAAAATAAAAAGGGATCGTAAAAAAGAGGCACAAGGAAAGGGTAACTTAAGAAAAAACTCTCCCTTCTAAGGAATTGTTATCATACAGACTCTAGTTCCTACTAAAGATATCCCGTCCGGGATGGTAGAGGGCAAGCAACCAGGCAGGTGACGCCTGTAAACACCAAGTCCACCGTTCGAAGAACGGTCGTCACACCAGACAAGGCATTTATCGCTTTTGACAAGGAAAGTAGCCAAGTCAAGGGGGAGACCCTGCTCAACTAGCGATGCTTGAGGACCAAAATAGACACCCAAATCACAAAAGATAGAACAAACGTCAACAAGAGATGAGTGCCAAGTGAATCCAAGCTCGATTCCAGCCAAAGATTTGGACACTAAGATGAAATAAACGTGATATGAAAAGTGACTAGAACTATAGTGTGATGAAATATATGAAGTAAAACAACAATTTAGTGGCTGGAAATTAACTAGGGAGCACAATAAACTAGAAGTGGTGAAGTGATAAAATTCTGCCCAAGAAAAATGATTGGTTAAGTGATTTAATAGACCTAGGACAACAACAAATTAGCGTTTTTTATGCACTTCTAGCAATGATAACTTGATTTTTGATATTAAAATGACAATTAAAACACAAATCAAGCACACCCAAAACCCAGAAAAGACCACAGGCAGCGTGAATGAGCAGTCTGCCCCAAGGAGGGCGCAAGCAGAAAATGACTAGTGCCTATGGGTATGGGCAAATGGAGTCGGAATGATGTGAAATTTTGGGAGTGGACTTTGAAAATTATATTAGAAGCGGGTTTGTAAAGAAAATAAGTTTTTAACGGTGAAATTTTTGTATTTTTAATTTTAGGGTTTATTTTGTTTATTATCAGCTCAACAAACATAGTGAAAATGATAACGAGATGACAAGATAATGAAGAATACCTGAAACATAGGTGAAATGGAGTGCTTTGTATGAAGACCTTCCCGGAAGATCAAGTGTTGAAAGCCATGCGTGTTCCCTTGAGCGTGGAGAGCAATTGGACACCAAGTGTGCCCTCAATAACCTGCCACAAAGAGATAAAATCAATATCTGCAGCAAATCACGAGTTAACACAACAATTATTTGACAAATGATGAAGGAAAATGAAATACAAATGTAAGTAACACTTCCCTTGTTAATTCTTCGGAGATTGGAGCAAGTGTGGAGCTTCACACCCCAAGAATTGCACCTCTCTCCAAATGGCCAGCAAAGCTGCAAATCGAACCAGCAAAAGAAAGATGGAGAACACCACAAGTTATCTCAACAATGCAACCATAAACCAACATACAATCGATACAACAACACCCCACAACACAATGTCTCAAGTCACCGAATGGAATGTCTCTCTCAATACCAAGTACAAGTGCAACAATGCCAAGAGGAGGAATACAAATTGGTGAGCTTCTTTTCTTATAGAGAGAACTCCAAATCTCAGCTCCATTCCTACCAAAACGAATGGCTGGGATTCAATCCCCAAGAGGCTGATCGAATGGTTGAGATGGAGTGGAAGAGGGGGGGCGAATTACCCTCATGCGCCCAAGGGAGAGAAGGGGCCACTCGTGGGGCCCTCACAACATACAAACAAGTGCCTAGGGGGTGCCTTTGGGCTGTTTTAGCCCCCTAGGCAACATAACCATAATTTTACAATATTTGAATTTTTACATGGTGAAAAACGCCCCTCTATGGGCAAATTCGTCCCACCACTAGAGCTGGGAAAGAATGAGGGCCCCACACCAAATATTTAGTGTCCAAACATAACCAAAATGACATTAGGGGATCCCCCTACCTTTACCAACCATTGCACTTACCATTTCCAAAGTTAACTAATTAATTGCTGGTTTTATTTCTGAAGATGTATTTTGCGCTTTTGACCCACTAATAATGCCCGGATCGACGAACCGTCTGCTGCATCGCGGTCGTAGATCCCGAATATACTAGAAATGGTCACTAGAACGATCACAATCCATCAATTGAGCATTGATTGCCCAAAATCAAAGATTTTTAATTAAAACAGGCCCCTGGTGACCAGTAATAATTAAAAATCTCACTAATGCTTCAACATTTTCTCTATCTGACACTTGGAGGCGCATATGGGACCCCAATACATGATAAATGACCAAAATCGAAGTTTTGGTCGAAACTTTTTTCGGGACCCATTTTTGACTTGGTCAAACTAGTTTGACCAAGTCAATTCTGGTCAAAATGGCAATGGCTGAAACCTGCATGCCACATGGAGCACCAATGCTTCCTTATTTATGTTAGTACATTACTAAAAACACATAATGACGACATGGTGATCATAATAAAAATATCTCAATAAAAACAGGCCCCAGGTGAGGTGGGCCCACCACCTCCAACAAAGACTCAAAAAATGCCATGCACAACTTATAGACTTGGCCACTTAGCTAACTTTGGGTGAGGTGGATAAACTGGGTGAAAAGATAGGGGAAAGACAAAGACCATGACCATGTGACCCTTTGGATAAACGGGGAAAGCGGGACCCACTAACATGAGCATACCATGATAACACAAGGGAAGGGCGGTGCCTCACAGATGGGTATAGTGCAGGGAAACCACCACTAATCATCTAACACACACTTTGCAACTCACATCCGTGCCTTCAACAGACTCCGTGAGGATCTTTTCTAGAGCTGCCATGACTGGGTGTCCGACAAACCGTAACTTGAGACTCTAGGGGACAATTCGCATAGCTGTCCCTTACTCCATCTCACCTCCTTGCCCCGCAGGACTAGGTGAGGAAATAACCAATACAATGCTCTGATATACATGGCTGGCCTATGTTCATGTGTGTTCAAAAACACATTCTTGGACTTTACATTTCACTTTCATACTTAGCCTTTTTGGCTTGATTTACATTCAGATAACCTTTTTGGCTTCATTTACATTTCATTTCATTTCATTACATTTCATAGCCCTTCCGGCTTCATACATATCTCAAAAGATATAACAATGGCGCTCATACTGCAAAGTAATGGGGGCAAGTGTGCATGCTTCGATGACTAAAGGGGAACACCCGGTGAGTCTACATAATCCTATACTGCATTACAACATTGGGGGCAACCAACAGGAGTAAATCCCAGGTTTGAGAATGCATCTCACACACTAAAGAGCCAAGGCACAATAAACAGGGAGTCATGGCATACTCAGAGGTCAATGGGGAAGGGGATCCTTAAGGCCACATATCAAGGTCCAAGGCGAGAAAGAACCAAAAATGGATGAGTCGGATGGGTAGAAGGAAGTGACAGGTGGATCCAAGGTTAGCTGCCTAGGAGGACGAATGACCAAGTCTATACCAATAGTGGGGACAGGAACTAGTGTGCATATACAGGAGTCTACTGAAAGAGGTGGACTGACCTCACCAAGAACCAACAACATCACAATAAAGCATGAGATCACCACATCAGACATCATACATCTAGTCCATGTACTATCATAAATAAACAAGTCTGAAAGCAAACATCATGAGCAACATCCATAAAATGCTATCCCTGCCATACCATATACCTGCTGCTGAAGCTGAATCTCTGTTGAATCCGGGCAATAAGTGGCAAATCAGCTGTACTCTGTAATGCTCTCATCACAATATGGCTAAGTAACTCTCTTAATGGGATCATGCAAAGCTAGGCAAGGAAGGGGGACCCTGTAACCACTGCTCTGTAGTAGCTCTGGACCATCAAAGTACAATCTGTCCCCTTTGATATCTCTGCTCCGGGCAATCTCAATACAATAGATTCCCCCTCTAAGGCCATCTAATCTCTGATCTTGAAAAAAAAAATGTAGTATGGTCCCTGACCACACAATCTGCAACATGGTAGCTCCAGCTAACATGGATGTGATAACAGGAACACACGTGGAAGAAAAACTGTTAATCTCTAGCTCTTGAAAGCTAAGGGGTAGGCCTATCGCTCAGTCACATTTTTATGATGGTCTTGGGATCAAATCCTCCAAGTGGCCTTATATGTAAATGTTTGGTTGAAATCCTTGTATGACAAAAATTTTATTGTCCCAAGGTATTGAAGCTTCATGGAAACCCTCATCAAGGAAGAGTGGTCATTACTACGCACACCTTGAGCTCATGCCCTAGTTTGTACTCTAGCTTATGCCACCCAATTTGCAGCCCCTACCAAGTAGTCAAACCACAAACCAACAACAAAACTAAACCACAAATGATAAAATCATTCCACTAGAAGCATAAACCTCGCAATGACAAAGATAGCATGTTACGTCAACAAGAAGGATCACCAAGTGGTGCCACCATAGAAGAAGACCAAGAGACAAAACCTTTGGATGCAAAATGATAGTGTGTCTCTCCAATGCTCAACAACAATGAGAATGAGAGGTGATCTCTCTTATATAGAATAAAAGTTCAACATTTTCTACAATAAAATAAAAATAAAATGTCCAAAACCCTAGATCCAACCTTGAGATCTCCACAAATGAGCAAAATACATAAAATAATCCTCAAATCCTCAAGGAGAGAGGGTGCCTCCATCAAAATGTGGTCAAAGTGTGATGAATGGTCCAAAGAAAGGCCCAAGAGGGAGGGCGCTCCAACAAGATGGGTCAAAACCCTCACATGTGTGGCATAAAAAAGATTCCAAGTGGGACGTCCTCATCATACAAAGTTCCAAGTGTGCAACGACCCCCCTCAAAAAGATAGCGCTGGCCTCCAAAGGTTGATCATTCTAGAGTTATTCGGATTTGCACTAGAGCCCGATTTGTGGATAGGGTGAATAGTGTGGTGTGACCAAGGTTGTGGGAAACTTGTACGGACCACATGGTTGAACAAATTGACCAAGTGACAATCCAGGGCATGGAGACCATGCTTGAAGAACTCTATCTAGAACCCTTCCTCATGCGTTGCTTTATTTTTATTCATCACCTAGATTGCCTCCTGGATATCTTAGTAGAGAATAATTAGCAAGAGTGGGGGGGAGTGAGGTAGGGGAGAGAAGTAACTTGGATTATTGGATTCCCCGAGACATCATAGAGGGAAGTTGTGTATATGAGTATGTGGTAGGAATGAGATTAATTTTAGCCATGTATCCATGCAAAGGCTATGCGAAGCTCATCACCTTAACTGAAACAGTCCAAGAGATAGGTGCCTATTAGTGAAGATCGGGGCCATGTTTATATGTGTCTAAGCTAGTTTCTATATAAAGCACGTTGTTTCATTCATAGATCTTGTTTACATTTTTTCATAATTTTATTGTTTATCCCTTACGTATTCTTTTGGATGCACTTTATGGGGGGAATTTCACTGTAACATGGTTCTTGTTTGTAATTCAAAAGTCTAGGAGAGGTTTTGTAATGTCACACACAGTTAGATAGATGTAAATACTTAGGTATGCATGTTTGAAAATTCGAAGATTCCAGTCCATATAGATTAAATTTTAGAAAGCTAAATGTGTGTGGCCAACTTGTTCAAGTGAGCAATATAATATTAGAACCCTTCAAATGGCTACCTCTAATGCTATCAATGTGATATTGACTTGGGCTCTGACAATACACGTCAATTTTATGAGTCATATTTATTGTTCATGATTACAGGTCAGTACAACTAAGAACTTCAGTACGGACTCTTTGCTTTGGACACATCTCAGTGGTGGCTTGAACTATCAGGTATTATTAGGCTGTTGAGACTCATTTTTTCTTAATTACTGTGATACATGTCTTTTTTCCGCTGAATTTCCTAATCAAGACTATGAGATGTATAACATATATTGGAAGAACAAAATTATCATGCACTTTTTATCACACATACACATACATAGCACATGCAGAGGGTAAATTTGACAGGATAATGCTACAGTGGCTGACAAGTAGTGGTTTGCTATGGCCATGGTCACTTATACCAGTTCTCTTAATGAAGTTTTATAGAAACACTAAACTTGTAGTTTTTTGTTGAATGATTTTCTGAATACAATCCTCTATCAGGTGGAGTTATTTTTAGACACAAAATCATGTGTTCTACCACTATCATATATACTGTGAACTGCAGTTGCATTGAAACCATTTTGTGCCACTTTTTCTCCACTTTTTCTCACATGCATAGCATGGGAAGTGGTATGAGTGCTGCTGGTAGGTTTTGACAGGATAATGCTAGTGATTTGCTATAGACATGGCCACTTAAACCAGTTCTCTGCATGAAGTTTTGTGGAAACACTAAAATTGTAGTTTTTAGCTGATGGATAGTTTTCTGAATACAATGCTGTAGCAGGATTAATTAATCATAAACGCAAAATAATGTGTTCTACCTCTATCATGTATATTGTTAACTTTAGTTGTTTTGAAATCATTTTGTTGGGCTTTTTCTCCCATACTTAGCAAATTTTTTTCCATGTGAAGCTTCTGCCAAGCTCCACTGTTCATATAAAAGCTAAGCGATCATGTTACTAAGATTATTAAATGAGAAAATGCAATTTTAACTTAATTGCAATGAATTACATTTCAGGCCTTTTAAAATTTTAAATCTGAGCAATCTCTGGTTCAAGCAAATGTAATATTCGGCACTTCTGATAAAAAATACGAAATCTGCATTCTGGAATATGTTGTCTCAGAAATTTGAAATCTTAGATTTCCAAAGCGAGATATTTATTTTCTAAAGACTAAATTGTTTTATTAGTGTAGATTTTGTTCCACATTTATACTTCCTCCTCCCTCTCTATTATTGTAGAGATGTATTATTTTTTTTGAAAATGCTTCATATATTAGTTATTACTTCAGAGAACAAATCATTACATCAGGATTCAAGGTGGTTACAGCATGGAGACAACAGGGGTGCCAGGAAAGTTTCGGTCTACAAAAGCTAAAAATATATGAGCCTGGGCCTGTACAGGGAGGGACTCAACATCATGATGGAATGCACTTAGGTTAACTTTCAGGAGCAGAGCCAACTGTTGCTTAAAACTCCTCAAATCCCCTAGAATAAGGGGGTGAGGATCCTTATTGAATGTAACTTTACAATGATGTTTCCACAGAAGGCCAATTGCAACGAAATGAACTGAATGCAAAAGCAATTTTTAGCTTCCCCAGGAATCCAATTGTACTGCAAAGGGTTCCCTTCCATGAGAGCAGAGATAAAAAAGGGATTGAAATTCAGCCTGAAACCATGCCCAAAAAACTATGGCGGTGTGACATTTGCAAAAAACATGCTGAACTGTCCTACCTTTACTAGACAATGCACATGCCAATTTAGTAATTCAAACTTTCTGCAACCTACTCTTCACAGCCTGATTTAGAGAATTCTATCTCTGCATGAAGTGCTTTTCTCTTGAATGATTATCATATGTTGGGTGAGGATCAATCATCAGAGAACCCATCTTTAGCATGCTTTTAGGGTTTTGAAGATGACCTTGCATGACATCTATTTTGGGGTCTTGATTTATGTTTAGAGATGTCTATTTAAAGAGAAAATCCTAGAGTATAAGAGGAGGTGAAGGTTACAGAAAAGATCATCAGTGTCTTCATATGTTTTTCTTTGTCCTTCGAGTTTTCTTGCTTTCTTCAAGTTCAATTATCTGAGCCTAGAAGCAACGTGATGAGTTCATAGATTAACAAGGTTGAGCAGCGGCCTTCCTGCTATGTCCCCTCCGGTTCTGTGGAGCGAATTTGACTTGACTTGTAATAGAACTATGCACCAACATCTGTTTTTAATGGAAACACATTTTTCTAGTTTGTGTGTTTGTTTCATTGTTAAGAATAATTCTCTTGCATCTCTTTTCTTAGGATATCAGCTCTTAGGTCTTCTAATTAACAAGACTTAATTGTATCAATTACCTTGTTAATTTTCTTCTTTCCTTTTTCTCCATCACCCACTGACAAGGCACCAATCGCTCTTTTAATTCTGAATTTTTAGTTTGTGTTTTATAGGGATACCCTCAGGTCAGAGAAGCATAGGCCTAGGAGTGAGAGTAGGGTGTAGGTGACATTATTACACTATTTCTAAGTGGTCATTTGACCTCGCTTGGGAATCCTTTTAAGAGACAGCTTTGAATGATAACAGTTTTGGTGTTGTCAGGGAGTGAAGTCCAGCTTACTGTGAGCAGTGGCTTGAGGCTACATGACAAAGCAGTGAGTTGCTTTAAAGATCTCAAGTCTCACTTGGTGATTCCAATGCGAGGGATCTGATCACTTGGGCCAATGGTAAATATATATGCTCCACTTGGCTTCACTCTTATATCTGGTACCTGAATCTACTCCCTAGTGGAAGTGGGTGACAGAAGTATTTTTTGAAGTTTCAAGGTTATAATGGTGTTTTAGTTAAGGGACATCTAAGAGCTTTTGATAAATTTGTTGATCATTTTGATGATCTCCATGAATATTTCTTTATGAAATTGTTCCTGATGTCCCTGGAGAGTAATGCACCTAAATAGTATAGGGGATTACCTGCAGGCAGTATCGACTCATTATGTGCTTTCCAGGCAGAATTCAAAAATTATTGGGGAGACTTTCATGAGGATGATGATTGTTCTGAAGATGATTTTGAATCTATAATGTTCTTTAAGTCTTTCTAAGGTTCTTCATTGAGCAATGCTTTAGATGATGAGGAATGAGGATGTTGATACTGGTATAATTTCTTCTTCCCCTATTTTTTCCAAAACAAATTGAAACATAGTTCTAAAACACAGGTCACTACACAGAATAGTAACTCTTATTTCTTAGAGCAGTACCTATTTCTATTTCCTTTCTAGGGTTTTCCTCTAGTGTTTGCCCCTTTGTACTTACAGTTTATTGATATTTTGTACTTATTTTTGTGCCTAAGGACTACCTTTGGCACTCCTAAATTACTATTGTGACTTGTACTTTCTTGCCCCATTGACCTATGTTGGTCATTCGTGGATATTGATATTGTTTTTTTCTTTTTTCTTCTTTCTTTATCCACATCTAGCTTCTGTTTTTTCGGGGTAGTCTTTTATATCCCTATCACTGTTTTAAAAACCGGTTAACTCCGAATCGGAACCGGGAACTGGTTAAGTTGTTGGTTTAACCCTCATCAATTTTGAACTGGTACAAAACTCGGCCTAGAGGTCAGTTTGGTGCCAAACTGGCTGAGTAGACCTTGATTCGGCCAGTTCAGCACCAAACTGACCTCAAACCGGCCGGTTCTGCATTAGCTCGGCCGAGTTAATCCAATAATGCCTATGGTGCATGTGTGGAGTCTAGATACATATGTTTTAATAAAAAAATTACCAGTTCTGTACTAGTGACATTGAAGTCAGTAATATTGAATGGTAATGTTAAATTCAAGCCGGTTCGGCACCAAACCGGCCTCAAACAGGCCGGTTCCGCATAAACTCGGCTAAGTTAATACAATAATGCCCAAAGTGCAGGCGTGGAGGCTAGACACAGATGTTATTAAAAAATTACCAGTTTTGTACTAGTGACATTGAAGTCGGTAATAATGAATGGTAATGTTAAATTCTCCTTATCTTTCATTTTCTATCCTTTTACTTAAATTTTTAACATTACCAATTTACCATTAATTGTTTCAGGATGCTTGAGAGTAGTTTCAACCTCATCAGACTTCTTATGCAAAAAGTAGAATTTTAGATCCCATTCAGAATTCAACAGACTTAATAGTTTTTAGGATTTCAGGATTGCAACGTTTCCACTGGATTCTATCATGTATGGGGGTAAGGGATTGGAATTTAATCAAGCACATCAACTCTATATGTACCTTGATGTTGGTGGTGCTGATGCCTGATTGTTGAAGTTGATTGAACTCCTCTATCATGACCTTAATAAAAATGTACCCTCCAGTCAAGCAAAATCACTTATTAAGTAGGAGAAGCTTTTTCTACCTTATTTTAATGCTTGGATTAGGAAGTTTCATCAAAATTGTAGGGTGTTGACTTATATCCTTGGAGGATCAACTTTGAGATTTGAGGTAGAGGCAAGGGCTAGAGCCTAGAGGAGGGGGAACAAGGTGCTATTGATGAATAGGATTGCAATACAGGCAATGATTTTGATGATTATGTATTTTCAATTTTGATTCAGATATGTATCGCACTTGGTGCCATTTTGATATATTCACCTTTACATGAGTAGACTTTGCATAGTTTGTCTCTAATGGCTTGGAATCATAGCTTGGAATGTTAAATATATATTTTTTCATTAAAATTGTAAAATTTTATGTATTTTTGAATAGTCCAAGTCATTGAAATCAAACCGCTCTGGTTCATTGCCAGTTCTGGTTCCCGTTAGAGTTGACCCTCGACTGGTTCAACTCTCGGTTTTGAGTTTTAAAACATTGTTCCCTATGCATTTTTTTATTTGTGAGCGAAATAATTATAAGTTTATAACTGCTTTCTCGATACTTGTAGATTGATAAAACTAATGTGGAAAAAAAATGGACTTGATATTAACTCGATAGGGTTGGATAAACTTGGGAAACAATCGGAATAACTAGAAAAAAAATGGCTACTAGTGGAATAAATCAGAAAAAAAACTCAAGTTCGGAAAAAATTGACAGGGTGACGAAACCAAGTTCACGTCTATTATTTGTAATTATTTTGGTAGATCATATATATATATATATATATATATCCTAAAGTACTCTAGGAGGATATAATATTATAAACAAATCATTAACATTACCCTTTTACTGCTCTATTTAGATTTTAAAATTAAGAGCATATGATTACAGTTAAAACTAGTTTTGAAGGTGGATCTCTACCATGCGATGTATTTTTTATTTTTTTATTTTTATTTTTTTGGTAACTAGGGGAATCGGCAACTGGGAAGGGGCTGGTACTTGCGTGACACGGAGTCCAGGGATCCAATCCCGTCCGCTACCACTATACCCCTAGGTGCACCCACACAGCCCGCAAGCATGGGGCACGGGTAAGCCGGGGTGATTTGAACTCGTGACCTCCATTTACAACATTTCCTTCATATCAAGAGAATCGCTGATTGAGCTACACTCCTGTGGGATACCATGCGATGTATTTACTCAGAACATTATTTTTATTATATAATCTGTTTTCTTTTACTTCTTCCTATAATTGCTACTGATAACTGTCTTCCAAGGAAACTATTGTGTGTGACTTCTCTTGACCTTCTCTTTGTTCTTCAGTTTTATGGTTACTCGGTGTTGCATATCCAGTGTCATGGTATTGATTAGGGCTATTTGCTCCCTTGCATATCCTTCTCTATACTTTTTTGATTGAAAATTACATCTTATAGAGAAGGATATCAGTAATAACTAATAAGTGTCCTTCTCTCTACTTTCTGTACTGTAGTTTAAGATCTATCTTAATTCAATCCACGCTCTCCTTGAAGGGACTTGATATCTACCAACCACATGTTGGTGACTTTTAAGTCTGGTTGTCTATTCACTGATATTCACTAGTGTTTATTCTTCTCAAGTCTGGATAGTCTGGAACTATCCAAGGTCGATCGGAGTCCAAATAATATTTAGTGGCTGATATTTCATATGGCCTTCCAAGATTATAATTTAGTAGCTTATCTCTTCTTTTCTTTTGTTTCACAATATAGTGGGGGGTATTTGCATACGGGTTAAGTAGGTAGAGAAAAAATATAGGAATCATGTATGACCAGAACCAGTTTATAGGGTCCTTAGGAATTGGTTATCATAATACTGAAAGTGAAGTGCCTAGAACTTGTCTCATTGAAACCTATCTAGGGACACATGAGTTGAAATAATAAGATGCAGTGCCTTGAAGGCTACAGCTATGGCTACCATGGGATATCATCATATCACATTTATGTAGAAACATAAACAAAAAAATCCAAAATAACTGGCATCCAAGTTGCAAAATAGCAATATACAGAGTAACAAAATTTTTGATCCAAATGGAATAGGCACTAGATGTGAAGGATTAATATTTTATTGTTGGTGTATTACAAAAGCTAGAACCCCTAAATAGAGTTACATCACAAAATGTTGAATTTTCAATCTATTTCCAGATCTTGAAAATTATTTCACAATGATTTAAAGCATTCATTTCATCCCACAGTTTTTCATTGAATAATTGCACACTGAAAATTTCAACTTAAATTGTAGCATAAACAAAGGATCATAGAAAGATAGCCATGCAGAAGAGACACAAGAAATGTATTTTGGGAAACCCAATATAGAGAAAACCCAACCAACTTTTCTTACAAGAAATCAGTCCAATTTAAGTACAATACCATTCATGAAGAGAAACCCTAGCATACAAGGTTCGCCCTTCTTCTCATGAAACCCTAGCAAGGGTAGCGAACTTCTAGAAGATGATAAGAACCCAAAATATTTGCTCTTGCCTTTGCTAGGCCTTCCTTGGAAAGTGCGCACAAATTGAGAAGAGAAGAGGTGATGACGTGATGATGAAAATGAAGTGTATGAGCACTTTATTTATATCTTTCAGTTCACTTGAATTTTTCCTGTTGGGGCCGATTTGTGCTTTTGATGAGGTCGACATGTCTTCTTTGCTGGGGAAGACTTGTTCTTTCTTCTAGGCCGACTTGTCTTCTTGCCTTCAATCTTCTTTGGGACTTCTTCAATTCTATCTGAGACTTCTTCAATGGTTGACTTGACTTCTTCGTTATTTCTTCATCATAGAAAAGTTGTCCTTGTTGATGTTCATCCCCTCACATGCACATCTATTCACACATAGAGATCTAATGTTGATTTGACCTCACTCTAAGAAGTCTCAGACACTTCTTAGATCCCATGTCAAATTCAACATTAGATTAGACTTGTATATTTCATAAGGGGATGAAATCCCCTATCAAATAAACAAGTCAAATTACTCTAATAGAATAGATAACTTTATCACGGAGCACTCCCTCACAAAGTATGCAATGTGACCTCTAGCCTCATACTCTCTTAGTCAACACACATGACTAATCAAGGCTAAGCACCTCGAGCCTTATTTGCTCTTAGTCAACACACATGACTAGTCAAGGCTACGCTAGGGCCATCCTCCACTAGCCATTGGTCAACACACATGACCCCTCTGGGAGAATTTTTGTAGAATGTTTTCCAGATGTTGCAACCTGGAGAAACATCAACACATAACACATGAGAGAGATACACACAATAACACAATATGATATTATGCATACCTGGTGCAATCATTACATAGGATTTCACCTCCTTATATATGGTTATTGATGGAGAAAATATTTCCTTTTGTGAATGTGGGATAAATTTGCTTTACACAAAAGGTACGAATACATAACTAAGTCATAAAATTACATTCTTACAACATTTAAGCCTTGTATCCTAACACCCCCCCCTTAAGGCTTATAGTACTGAAATTGAAACTAACTAAAATCAAACCTACACTCACTAAAAAATAAATATTAAAAGTAATCAAAACCAACCATTCTTTAGAAGATTCTTCTTTGAAAACAGTTCCTATACCAAGTAGAGCTCCATCAAGTTGCCTTGTAACCCTCATAAAGGTGTAGCTCCCAAGTTGAATTCTCGAGTTCTTGAATTCCACCTCCTTGAATCCTCAAATTACAAATCTCCTGAATTATTGGACAGCCACCCATGTTGAACTACATCCACAATGCTCCATCAAGTTGTCTCATGACCCTCATAAGGGTATAATTCCCAAGATTCACACACTCCCGAACTATGTAAGCTCCTTGTAAGGGTATGGTATTAATACAGCATTGGAAGGAGAAGGGTTTATGCTAATCTCTATCCTCTTTTCCTTTGTATATGTGTAGATACATGTATTGATTTATGCATTCTTTCTTAATTCAAAGGGTGTGATATTGATCTTTTGTGTGTATGGTGCACCCCCAAAGCTAGAAAGAAAGTGGATACTTTATTCGATCCTTTCCCTTGTAAAACCTAGTATATTCTTGCACTTTACTAAATAGGGTTTGATCAATCATGTGACCTTTCGCTCTTAGTGACCTATGAAACAAGGCCCTCCTATATTGTACTTCTTTGACTCCATTTCCCCTTGGTGGATTGACACTGGTCTCTTGATTGGTTTCACTCTATCTTTCCATCACCTTTTCCTTTACTTTCTATGTTACTCTAGAGTTACTCTTTATTTCTCCTTGCAGTCATTCCCTATTGTTCCAGTAGTCCTAGTTTATGGAAGCCCCGCTTGAGTTGGAGAAGAGCCAACCAAAAGTGCGAAAGGGGATTGGTGTGGTGACATTGGCCTTTTCCTTTTGGTTCCCCTTGGCTAGCTTGCTTCTTTGGGACTTTAATCACACATTCTAGTTTGAGAGGTAACACCTTCAACTCCTTCAAAACTTCAAGATGAGTCCTTGAAGGCATTTTGTGAGACTCTAGTATTTCTATCAAGCCTTTTTGATTCTCCAGATCATCATTCAACGCAGAGAAGAGCATACTTAACTTATCAAGAAAAAAGAAACCAGATCTGTTATCTGCATAACTAATCTTAGGCTTGCTCCCGCTCTAATACTATATTACAAAAGTAGAAACACTAAATAGAGGTACATCACAGAACACATGAGAGAGATACACACAATTACACAATATGATATTATGAATAACTCGTGCAATTATTGCATAGGATTTCACCTCCTTGTATATGGTTACTGATGGAGCAAATCATCTCCATTTATGAATGTGGGATAGATTTGGTTTACACAAAAGGTACAAATACATAAGTAGGCCATAAAGTGACTTATTTACAACATGTAACCCTTATATCCTAACAGGTGTAGTGCAGGAGAATGTACAGCTGTAGGGATCTAATAGCACATTTCCTATTCCAAAGATTGAGTGCATAGCAACAATAGTTGTTAACTAGATGACATGTCCTAAGAAAGTGCATGTGAACTTGTTACTGATTTTCACTTTATGCGTGAGTCTATTGATTGCTTGCAAGATAGAATCAAGTGACCATATTTTGTTGTGTTACAACTTACAGTCCATCCATAAACACCTTTCACCATGAGTCCCCATTTCTGGAGAGAAAGCTGTTCAAGAAACACGCCCAAACATTGTTGTTTCTCAAATTAGATAAAAGTGGATGGATTCATGGTTCTTAAATAAGTACTAATAGATGCCTCTAATCCTTGGAATATGAGTGGCAAAATGTGTTTCTCCATAATCTGCAGTTAGTCATGCAGTTTTGTTAGTCACATGTTGAATCTCTAACTGTGAGAAAGCTCTGAACTACTACATGGAGATTGCCATCTTTTGTGACATGACACAACTAAAGGGAGTAAGTAAAATCAGTAATCCTAAGGGTATGCCGATAGAATGACTTTGAGAAGCGATCTCTGAGAGGGAAGATCAGTCAGTTTGATGATTAAGTGGTAAAATGTGTCTCGCTTGAAGCAAACAAGTCTTTGAGTTTTTTATGTGCCAATCAGAATGATACACATGCCCAGGTAGATCTTGATCAATGACAATCAGTTACTGGGAAGTATAGACAACTTAGGTATAGGCATCCACGTTAGTTGTGTGTCTATCATCATTGTCTCTTACATGAAGGAGATAGTAAAGAATCTCTTCCATGTCTCCAAGCCATAAGCACTGCTCTTTCCATTTGCATAAAACTCTAGATATTATGGATTCTTGTTGGGTTGATTGGAGAAAGCACGTGGATTTGAACTCTTAATTTATGCCCAATCTGCTTTGCACAGGCTCTATGCTCTGAGTCTAGATCCATACAGTGTTGTGGGTTTTACACAAGTGTCACATAAGTGGTTGCTAGAAATTGAGGTCATAGAGAGAAACATTGTCCCTTTATAGTGAAAGGGAAACACAACCTCATGGAGGGAAGTTGGACTGTCAAAGCATGTCAAATATGCTACAAAATATTATATCCTGGAGATTTCACAATTACTTTGATATCCAAAAGCTGCACTCTAATAGTAAACAATGGTTGCGACATGGGTTACCTAGAAGTCTTTAACCTCCAATTATCTACTGATAGAAAGTAACTTCAGCGTGGATGATACGATGAATGAGGGAACTGAGAAGAAAAGTGAATTGCTATAAATGATTGTAACTTGCAAGAATATGTTTGATAGGTGTGCAATAGTCTGACGTTTGAATTCTACTAACATAAATGATTGTTTATTTTCTTGCATGCACTTCAATCAATGCAAAAAATGGACCATTATCTGTGTTGTTGAGTAATTAAAATTTTCATTAACAAATATATATTTGATACTCATTATCTGACCAGTCTGTTTTTCTCCGCATTTCTTGCAGATTGAACACCATTTATTCCCTTGTGTCTGTCATCTTCACTATCCAAGTATACATCCGATTGTGAAAGCAACGTGCAAGGATTTTGATGTTCCGTATTACTCTTACCCATCGGTAAGTATGTCTAATTTTTACAGGAGTATTTAATTATTTCACATTGACAATTCTTATTCTGAGTCCTCTCCTCTCTGGTTTTGCAGTTCTGGGATGCCCTGAAGGCACATTTTGTACATCTCAAGAAGGTGGGAGGTGAGAACTTAGAGTTGCGTCTTAGTGGTTAACCACAATGTTGGAGGCCCAAGTTAAGACGCTTGACATGCCATCGTCAGTTTTAACTTCACTCGGGATAGAGTGTGAAGCATGATATTATACTAGAGTCCTGTTACATACAATAAAAGTCCCTTTGTTGTTTTAAGTTCTTATTTCCCTTGATACGAAAGGGAAGGGTACAAGTAAAAGGGCATAGGTGTCTCTGATATACGCCATATATACATGTATGGTGTTGGATTTGTTCCTGCTTAATCCTCCAATGTGCATATTGAGAAGATTTTCATCAATATGAGGTCGGTATGTTCTTCTGTGATTTGGCTATATACTCTCATCTTAAAATCAAATTTTCACTTGCTTAGTAGAGCATGTTGTCGATTAGATATTTTTACCGCAAAATTTGTGAAGCATGTTTCTATTACAAGTCAGGATGGACACCATTACTAGCTTTCTCTGGGGCAACACATATTCTTTAAAATATGCTTAAACTATTATATAAACCTTCAGTACAAAGTATATTACAAGACAAAGAAAGCCACAAAGGGCACACCACCATGAATAGATATAACATTAATAATGCCTCACAGCGGGGGGGCACTTTCTGTGATAATAATAGTAGCAACATTAAAAAAGGTTTCAATTCCAATGAATGGGGTACACCACCAGAACGGAATTTAAAGAAACAATTTCTTTCAATGGTCAGTCAAGATTTTCGTGGAGAGTGAAATCCAACGCTAAGAACCCCTCGTTTTCAGCCACTAGCCTCTTTAAGAAGGGCATTGAAATCACCAAAGAACTTTGAACTTTTCTTTGAGCGATGTAGAGATTAGATGAGGTCAAAGCTAAATTCAGCGTACATAACACAAACAAGATCATCCTTGAAAGGGTCAAAGAATTAATCCCCAATTCACTTTGTTTCAAACATCTCGCATTGAAACCCAATCAAATGGTGTTAGTATTGAAAGTGGTTCAACACTACAAAACTTTCCAACAGTGTAAGCCAAACGATGTCTAGTACTAGTTAAGGGCACTTAACATATTTACACCAAATTGAATAAATCCCGTGAGGATTAAGTCTAGAATCCCTCACCCTTGTGTTATAATCTAAGATTCTTTGGAAGGCCCCATCTAACCCAAAAACTAAATTGTTCGACACGGTCCCTCAATTTCTATGGGTTGGCCTTAGGATGTCAATTGTCCCATGTGACTCCTCTCACTCTTATGCCTTTATGATGCATAAAACCAATCAACCATAATTTGGTGAAGCACTTAGAGGCAAATCGAATTTTGGACATTTACTTTTTTGAGGATGACCATCGTGAGATTACCAATTTTACAAAAGCATAGCATATGCTTCAATTCAGAATTCTCTTTACTTTTGGAAATGTTAAAAGTGACATTATTTTAGTATCCTTTAGTTCAACCTTTTCTTTATCAGAGAAGCAATAACCATTAGCAGATATAATGTTACACACTTAGAGGTAATGGGTCGTACTAAAAGCTTCCTCATAGGTAATCCATTCATACCACTGCCCACATCTTTTCTATAATTTCATGGTGGGTACAATTGTCCCCTGGATATTTATGTTTTACTTAATTTTTTAACACTCCAAACAATGTGAACATACAAAATTTTCTGTCTTTCTTTATCCTTGGCCAACAAACTAACTTGTTAAGTGTTGTCATCTTCTTTACATTTGGATGTAATTAATAAGACGTTTCACGTCCTTTTACCAGTATTTTCATTCTTAAATATTATGTGTGCAGCTTACTTATGGGGCTGGCTTTGGTCTTAATGTAATTAGGATATGTATTAAGGAATATGTGTGTGTCAGACTAGTTATATATTCTTATTGATAATACTAGTTTAATTTGATTTTTATAATGGTGTCATAAATTATATTAAATATTTTCATTCTTAAATATTATGTGTGCAGGTTACTTATGGTGCTGGCTTTGGTCTTAATGTAATTAAGATATGTATTAAGGAATATGTGTGTCAGACTAGTTATATATTCTTGGTGTCATAAGTTATATTAGAGAAAATAAAGTTCTTATAGCATGAAGTATGGAGATGTGTATCAAGGAATATATATATATATAATTTGGAGATTAATAGATTAGCGATGACAAATAGTTTACACATAGATAACTATAATAAGTGTGTTCATGTATCACATGTAAGAAGAGGGATGTAGCATTTGAGAATATAAAATTGAATAGAAATGCCATCGGAGAATACATGAGAATTTAAGTCATGAGTATGAAATGATTTTTTTTTCCACTTTTATTATTATCTTTGTTTTTTAACTTTTTAAAATCTACTCAAATATTTGTATTTTACATATTTGTATTTGCATATATATTGGTCAATTATCCATATTTTTTCTAGGTATTTCTTTTTAGATCTTAATCAAATATATCTGCATTATATCAAACAAATGAAATATTTGTAATTGTTTACAATAAGGCAACCTACTAATTTGGATAGAGTATATTTTCATTTCTGGTGGAAGCCCATTAATACTTTGAAAACCTTTATGAATATAAATGAAACAACAATATTGACTAGATATGATAAAAATAGCTGAATACAAATAAAATTTGTATAATTTTACATATGATATGGAGACTAATTATTTACATTGATGATTTTTATTATATTCCAATTTCCACAGTCAAGGTGTCATTCTTCATGATTGTATTCTAGTCTCTTCATTTTTATTAAAAATATTTTTTCAATAGTTTAGTACCTACGATTCTTAGAGAGGAAGTATTTATACACATCAGACACCTCATTTCCTAAACTTCTTGAACCACAAGATATCATTTTGGGACCACAAATTTGACATGCAAATTTACCCTTGTTTCAAGACCGACAAGCTATTGAATAATGTCAATACTAATATAGCAAGCAATTATTCAAAAAATGCACAAATAAAACGATAAAATAATAAACTAATAAAGTGTGGTATTTTATATACCATAAAAATGGTTTTTCCTTATTGGTTTTGAGATGTTGAACATAATGATGCCAACCCATAAATTTAAAAGTTAAAAGTTCATCAATAAGAGGTTCATTATATACATCCATATCTTTAAATTGATATCTACTTAATTATTTCAAAATTCACATATTTATTACCTTGTACATTAAAAAATTATGTAATAAACAAGTCCACTGAAACATTATGTTGATAAACAAATAACTCCAGAACAATCATTGCCAACATTGTGGCTATCTCTTTATTGACATCCAAGGAAGAAGGTCATTGGTTATAACAAAAATAAGTTACACTAAGTAAATTTAACTGAACTCTCCAAATTGATTGACACCATCAACTCTCAAAATGAAAGCCTAACATTACGAGGTTCTTTAAAAATTGTTCATTTTTTTCAATATTCTTAAATGCAAAACCAATTATATAGGAATTTGTAAAACACCGTCTTCACTTCTCTTCCATGCATGGTTATACATAAATTGTGCTGTGTTTTTTCCATTGAACAATTGTTCGAAAGATAGATTATGGAAATACAAGGAAGAACTTTGCAGGTCCCTTTATTTGTTACTTGATTGGTTTGATATCTATGTATTCCATATTGAAGGTATTCCAACTTTGTTGCATGTTATCTAATATATAATATGATCATTAAGACATGCATTAATGGTTTGATAATCTATTCATATATATTTCATAGCAATAGACAATTCTCGGTATGTGCAAGGTAAAATATTTGATGGTGGTTGGACAAAGTTATCTAACATTCTACAACATAAAAGTAAATAAATTATTATAATGAATATTAGTCAATATTTCTCTCTTTATACCATTAACACTAAAAATAGAAAAAAAAATTCATGTATGAAGCATTATGTTGCTCACCTTAAGATCTTTGTAAGATGTGTTTAAGAAATTGTTTAATACCTTCAAGTTCACCAACAAAATATAACAAAAAGAAGATTTTTTCTCGATCCTTCATATATGTGTTTTTGTGTCTTATCAAAAGGTACATTATGAATATCATCAAAGTTATCATCCATTAGAGAAAAGGTGTTGTGTAACTTCGTCTCAATCCACTAAATTCTTATGAACTTGTTCAACAATATTTCTACTACCATTTGGCACATCACTAAGCAATGTCTTTGGAATTACAAACAATCCAATATTTTTAGTACATATATCAAGTATTAAAATGATAAAACGTTTTACGATGATAAGAAAAACATATAACGAATAACTTACTGACATGCAATATTAATTCCCCTTTCAAAGTGCCCAAATTGATAACAATATTTTCTACTTGATTGGCTTTGATTACTCTCATTTGTAAGCCTTATTTTTTTCAAGGGTAATAGCATTCATCGTCCCCATGTTGTTATCTATTACAAAAGCAATATTAGTACAATATATGAAAATATTAAATTAATTCCACACATAGAATTCAAAATATGTTTACAAAGAGAATTTAGGTTATGTAGAGTCCAAACTATGTCGATAAAAAATGCTTATTGAAAGTAGATAGAAAAAAGTTGGCTTAGATGTTGGAAAATTGACAAAAATTATTACAAACATCACAAGTATCACATAATTGTTTCCATATCTCTCGGGATTTATATATAGAATTTACAAAGTTGTTAAAACATTAATGACAATTTGACATAGTCAGAGTTGATAAATTTGAATTTATTGTCTGTCAACATTATTATCTGTCATTTGGTCTAATCACGTAAACAAAATAATTTCAACATCCTAACATTGGAATTTGAGGTCCCAAGAACATCAAAATTCTAGCCTTTATCAAGGATAAAAGAGCAATTTTTTTTTCCCACAATTTAAAAAAAATTGACATCACAATCAACGTTTTTAGACAATGTTGGAAAACAATGTTTGATTTCACACACAAATGTAATTGTGTTGCTACAATTTATAAATTCCAAATCCTCATATGTTAGATTGGGATTAGGAAAAACATCTTAATGAACATCTTGACATGGTTGAAGTCATATAGAGTTGGTGTCATGGCAGTATAAACTTTCTGTACCATTCTATTAGATCCTATCCAATCCTTCAGTTGAAGTCATTAGTAGCTGAGCAAGTGATGGTGACGAGTAAAATGTATGGAAGAGGACTACACATGTATGAAGTCCTAGGTGCCTTTAATGCACCAAATACTTTACAAATGAGCAATTTCAATTGGGTAGACTTGATATCAAAAAAATTGGTCTCAACCATCCATCCAATATAATTCTCTAGGGAATGACACCTAATGGATATAGTCTATCATCCCAACTTGTTCCTAGGTATGGGATGGCCCTGGAACCCATTGAAATTGCGTGTCCAAGTTTATGGTCAAGATATATGGAAGAATATTCACATAACAAAATATGAATCCATATCTGACAATTTCCTAGTAGTCATATACAAAATCCTATTTGGTAAGTTATTTTCAAGATTTTCCGAGGAAGCTATGAGAGTAATGGAACCCATTGGTGATGGTACATGGAAAAATTGATAATTATGTTAAAATTTAAGGGTGCACCATGTCCCCTCATTTGTTGCTAGTACATGTACTTGACATATTGGTATTAAGGGAAATTTCTTAAAAAATAGTCAAGCATGGGGTGACTATGATTTTAGAAAGTTAAAAAGAAGGTATTACTCACATACCCATCACCATTGGAATTTTTATACTCAAATTATCTTCATGCTTAGATGGAGGTAAATGAGATCAAAGTTAACAAATACAGTATGATCCTTTGATATACATGATCCTTTGATAATAATAATAATAAATCATTTTGTTTTGTAAGGCCTAACTTGGCCTTATTTCCATGAGCACTACCTCGTGGAGGAGGCATACCAAAATATTTGGATTTCTAAAACGTACTAGCACATAAGAATGAAGCTACAAATAAGTGATGCACCTTCAAGAATTTAGTAGTTGTAGCTATTGATTTTTGTACCTAGGAAAGTGTTCCCCTAGGTGACTTTTGCCTTAGTCACTTAAAAGGGGAAATAAAGTGACCCTTGCATTAAATGACTTGAGATGAACATTTAATTTGACTTTAGAGATTAGTCACTTATTGATAAATTTAAATGAGGTGAGTGAAATTAATATTTATGAGATTTAAATGAGCATTTAATCTCATCCACTCATCTCATCTAATCTCAACCATTGGATTGAGTGACCATTCACTCACCCTAGGGTTTAGAAAAAAAGGGCAAGGGAAGGCAAATGCATTCACTTTTGGTGGAGAAGAAAGTGGAGAGAGTAGAGAGAGAAGTGGCACGATATTCGAGGGAGCTTAGTTTTCCAGTAGCACAATTTTCGAGGCAACATGCATTTCTAGGAGAGGACATTTTCGTACAGCACACTTCCCAAGGTAGCGAGTTACATTCTGGCACATAAATCGAGGTCATACTTTTGCATTTATTTCACTGTCTGTACAACACACATTTCGAGATAGTTCTGGGCACATTTCTCGAGGTTCTGGGCATGATTATTGAGGTCTGTACTTCAACATTAATTTTTGTACCGTACAACAACAGACTGAGCATGTTTTTTGAGGTGGTGGGCACAGTTAACGAGGGCAGATTTTGAGCTGTGTTTTTGGCATGAATTTTGAGGAGGAGTTTGCATAGAAATCGAGGCAACATCAACACAAAATTCAAGGTAGCCTTCTGGGTGATTTCTCATGGTTGAGATACGTGTGATTTGATTGAAATTTTACTGTATTGAAACATTTTATGAAGAAATACAAATTCTCTCTCTCTAATAGGTTTCCCCCTTGTGGGTTTACCTGCAGAACATGAGTCCCCACCGTGCCTTGGGAAGGAAGACTCCTGAGGAGATGTTCACAGGCAAGAAGCCCGAGGTTGGTCACTTTCGTATATTTGTTTGTTTGACTTACTCTCATGTCCCTTCTGAGAAGAGGACAAAGTTGGATCCCACTGCAGAGAGAGGCATCTTTGTGGGCTATGATGAGACTTCGAAGGCTTACCGCATCTATATTCCTGGCCAGAAGAAGGTTGTTGTGAGGCAGGAAGTGAGATTTGAGGAGGAGAGAGCCTAAAGGAAGTCTAGAGAATTGGAGCATGGGGAGCCACCGACTTCCACACCTCATGTGACATAGGGATCTTCAGTACAGATCACAGGTTCACAGGTTTCCGGAGTGACTGGGCCACAGGTTACAGGCACATGTTCTACAGGTTCAGTGGTTCAGCCAGCAGGTACTCTAGGGACAGGTTCTGGTTCTCAGGTTACAGGTTCACCAGTGACTAGTTCACCAGCCACTGGTCCACAAGTTGTTGGGACATCCACCTCTGACAGTTCTTCGGATGAGGATAGACCAGTTTGGGAGCCCCATTCAGGGAAGAGGAAGCCTAAATGGATTCCGGAGACCTTGAAGGAAGCAAAGGCATTTGGTAGGGCCCCAGGAGGAGGTCAGGACAATTTTGATGTCGGATAGATTGGGCATGGCTCTAGTTGTGAGTCTCCGTGATTCAGAGCCTTCCACATTTGAGGAGGCCTCTCAGCATCAGGTTTGGAGAGATGCCATGATGGAAGAGTACCATTCCATCATGAAGAATGATGCATGGGACATTGTACCGAGACCAGAGGGGAAGTCTGTTGTGACTTCCAAGTGGATCTACAAGGTGAAGCATGCTGCAGATAGTAGTGTGGAGAAATACAAGGCTCGTTTTGTGGCACAAAGGTTTTCACAGATAAAGGAGTTGATTATGATGAGACCTTTGCACCGGTTGCTCGTTATTCTTCCATCAGAGCAGTGATTTCTATAGCAGCAGAGATGGGTTGGAAGATCCACCAGATGGATGTGAAGATCGCATTTCTCAATGGTCTTCTCAAGGAGGAGGTTTACTTGGAGCAACCACAGGGCTTTGAGATTCATGGGATATATTCTCATGTTTGCAGGCTGAGGAAGGCCTTGTATGGACTGAAGCAAGCTCCTAGAGCTTGGTACTCCAGGATTGATGCGTATTTGACATCGATGAGTTTTCATAAGAGTGAGGATGATCCCAAACTTTACTACATTGTGGTTGGTGGAGATCATCTCATTCTTTTGTTATATGTTGATGATCCTTTTATCATTGGGGAGGAGCGTTTCGTTGCACATTGCAAGAGAGATCTTGCTTTAGAGTACGAGATGACAGACATTGGGTTGATGCACTATTATTTGGGGATGGAGATTTGGCAGGAGCCTGGTCATATTTTCCTGGGACATGGAAAGTATGCAATAGATATTTTGAGGAGATTTCGGATGGAGGATTGCAGGCCGATGTCCACACCTATGATCACCAACTGGAGGAAGCTTCATGCTTCTGAGGGTAAGTTGGTGGATCCTACTCTATACCGTTAGCTCATTGGGTCATTGATGTATCTGGTCAACACCAGGCCAGACTTATGTTTTGTGGTGAACAGTCTTAGTCAGTTCATGGTGGAGCCTAGGAGTGTGCACTGGGTAGTCATGAAACATGTGTTGAGATACCTTGCAGGGACAATGGACTATAGTTTGGACTACAGGGGTTCGGGTGGAGTCAGTTTGGTTGGTTTCACAGATTCAGACTAGGCAGGCAGTGTGATGGATCAGAGGAGCACTTCTGGTTGTTGTTACAGTTTGGGCTCGGCAGCAGTGTCGTGGTTCAGTCGGAAACAAAAGTTCGTTGCTTTGAGTTTTGCTGAGGCTGAGTATATGGCAGCCAGTCAGGCTACTTGCGAGGCATTGTGGCTTCATAAGTTGTTGGTTGATTTATTTGATCAGGAGCTGAGACCTACAGTGATTTACTGTGACAATCAGAGTTGCATCCAACTCTCTGAGAATCCAGTTTTCCATGACAGGTCTAAGCACATAGAGATCAGATACCACTTCATCCAAGACTATGTTTAGAGAGGAGTTGTGGAGTTACAGTACATTTCCACTGATGAGCAGGTTTCAGATATTCTAACGAAATCTTTGGGGAGGGGCAAGTTTGTCTTCTTCAGAGACAAGTTGGGAGTGGTGCAGAACACCTTCCTCGGTAAGAGGGAGTGTTGATTTTTGTACCTAGGAAAGTGTTCTCCTAGGTGACTTTTGCCTTAGTCACTTAAAAGGGGAAATAAAGTGACCCTTGCATTAAATGACTTGAGATGAGCATTTAATTTGACTTTAGAGATTAGTCACTTATTGATAAATTTAAGTGAGGTGAGTGAAATTAATATTTATGAGATTTAAATGAGCATTTAATCTCATCCACTCATCTCATCTAATCTCAACCATTGGATTGAGTGACCATTCACTCACCCTAGGGTTTAGAAAAAAAGGGCAAGGGAAGGCAAATGCATTCACTTTCAGTGGAGAAGAAAGTGGAGAGAGTAGAGAGAGAAGTGACACGATATTCGAGGGAGCTTAGTTTTCCAGCAGCATGATTTTCGAGGTAGCACGCATTTCTAGGAGAGGACATTTTTGTACAGCACACTTCCCAAGGTAGCGAGTTACATTCTGGCATATAAATCGAGGTCATACTTCTGCATTTATTGCACTGTCCATACAACACACATTTCTCGAGGTTCTGGGCACATTTCTCGAGGTTCTGGGCACGGTTATCGAGGTCTGTACTTCAACATTAATTGTTGTACCATACAACAACAAACTGAGCATATTTTTCGAGGTGGTGGGCACAGTTAACGAGGGAAGATTTCGAGCTGTGTTTTTTGCATGAATTTTGAGGAGGAGTTTGCACAGAAATAGAGGCAACATCAGCACAAAATTCGAGGTAGCCTTCTGGGTGATTTCTCATGGTTGAGATACGTGTGATTTGATTGAAATTTTACCGTACTGAAACATTTTCTGAAGAAATACAAATTCTCTCTCTCTAACAGGTTTTCCCCTTGTGGGTTTTTCCTGGGCTATTGGCCCAAAATTTTTGAGTCTGAAATTATTTATGGTGTGCATGTTTATTTTAATTTTCTGTCATTAAATGTGAGTTTCAATAGTGTTTTACTTGTCTGAAAATTTATGTGAAATTTCCAGCCGACATGAGAACTGGGTTGGGCATTAAACACTGAAAATTTGACATTGAAACCGGGTGGGCTGAAAACTCAGAAAAATTTCAGTAGCCCTAGAGGGCATGGATCTAATGGATGGGGGAAAATCTTACATTATCGGTCAAGAGCACATAGTTATTAAGGGAATTTTGAGTTAAAAAATGAGCCTCAAAACAAAAAATGTACCATCAAAATTAATTTTATAAGAAACAATAGGATTCAAAATGTTGATGTCAACCATGCGGGAAATATTTTATGAGTTTTTAAAGGAAAGGGAAAAAAAATAATTTCCTCTCATACTTTTGATTCATCTCGTTGTAGGTTTACTTAAATTTTAAGTGTGAAAACTTGTTGAATGCATAATTCAATTCTACATCCAACAAGTACCCACTCGACATACTTTTGATGGACCCCTAATAGGAGAAAACTTGAAATACAATTAAAAAAAACATATTTCTTGGTATTGTATTTTGAATTTTATTTCGTATCCGAGTACTCACACTTGAAATTTGAGTAAACTTATAAGGAGTTAAGTCGAAAATATGAGAGGAAAAAGTAGTGTTTTCCCCTTTCCTTAAAAAAACATAAAATATCTATTCGTATGGTTGACATCATCATCTTGAATCCTATTGGTTCTTATACATTTGATTTTGATGGTACATCTTTTATTTTGAGGCCCATTTTGGACCTCAAAATTCCTTTAATAGCTATATGCTCTTGATCGATTTATAACTTATTTGATTATTTTAGTTATAATTTTATTATATTCCTTACGTGTCCCATTTTAATAGCTATTTTCTCTTGGTTGATTCATAACTTACTTTATTATTTTAGCTATTATTTTATTATATTCCTTATGAGACTTGTTTTAGACCTCAAAATTCCCCTACATAAATGGACTAAAATGGATACAAAAAGGAACTAGAGAACATAAGGGAGAGATGAAGATAATATGGAACCAGAGAAGAAGGGAGATGAGACAATACAACTATTAAGAAAACTCACACCCATCGATGGGAAACAAACCACTTCCATCCCAAGCTTCGATAAAGAACCCAATAAAAGCACCAACATGAATATGGGGTTGACTGGCATGGTCACTAAGGGCTCCAAACATCCATGGTTCTAAACAATGTTAAATAAACAACCCTAGTCTTTTTTTATGATCCGTCCATGGTGCTAGAAACCCCTTCCTTTGATAAATGAAATGATATACGAAAAAAATCCACGAGAGATGGAGGATAAAATCATCAATTGGTTATTGAGGCCATTGAATCTATTAGTAGTGATGTTAAAACCATGCACCTAGCTACAATAGCATCCATTGAAATAACTATAGAAAAACACTATCGAATCTAAAATCTTCGAGATGATGGAGTAGCTAAGGTAGAAAGAAGAAAATGATAACCAATCTATAAACTCAAGTTGAGTATTATAATGTTGTGAAGCACCATACTAATGACTTTTCCTCATATGCTTGAAGACTTTGCAAGGAAAATGTGCCTTTGCTAGTTTATTTTTATTGACATGTCCATGTTCTAGAATATTTTTCTATAGATATTTTACTTTGCATCTAATAACTAAAACTTGTAATACAATTCAAATTGCAAGAATGGTGGAGGTGATAGAGTTGTAGAGAGTGGGACTATTGTTGAGGAGAAAAACTCCTAGAAAGTTAGGGTATCCTATTACAGATTGAAAATACAGACAATGTACCTAAATCCATAGGATTAATGATCTATATACAATCGATCAATAAAGAAATAAGGAGAGGCCCTTGGATCTAGTCGGTTGTCCTATAACTTCCTCTCTTGCACAAATCCCAATGCAATCCAATCGAGGAACCTAGACCCTGCACACAAGAACAACAACGCCTTCCTCAAATATTATGGAAAAATAACAAAATGAATCTAATAAACCCAAATTGATCATCAATTAATATTAATTAATCTATCAAGAAGACCAATCCCTTAAACCAACAAGCATCAAAGATAATCAAACATTGAATACCATATTGGGGAGGGGGGAAAGGAGAGATATCTATTGATTAATAACAAACAACAAGTACAATTACCTGATCTTGCTGCCAACACATTACAGAATCTTCGTCTGGGTCCCTCTAAACTTGAGCCACTAATGCTTCGATCTTCCCAGCCTTCAATCTTCACCTCAAATATGATGGAGAAATCAATTGTGAATGGAGACTTCACCACTCAAGAGGTGATGGAATCTCATAAACAAAGGTTTATGAGGGGGTAAAAGGCATACAAAATTATAATACTTGGACCAATTATTCCATCATAACGACAATATGAGTGCAAGTGATCCTATCTCTCCCATGAATGATTTATTTATACTTTGTTTGACATGGTAGAGATAGTTAGAGGGTGGTTTCGAGGAGTGACAATCGAGAAACTATTGTACCAACTATTTAGATTCACGAATTTTTATATTTTTTTTGCAATTTTTAAGGCACGTGCTCCTTTCTGAGAAGGGAAGGAGCATGCACACATGCCTTGCTCCAAGGAATCATGCATGTGCTCCTCAAAATATGATTTTTCAATGTATTTTGGGACGAATTAAGCTACCCATGTCTCCTGAGGTGGGCCCATCAACCATAAATACATTGATGTGTCAAAACATGCTATAGCAATTATAAAAAAAATCAATCCATTCCTATTTTCTCAGTAGTATTAGGTAAACATATCTTTATATTCTATTTACCTTCCAAATAATAAATTAGGCTAATAAAAAACTTTTTAGATATATCTCAAAAGCAATTAGGATTCAAGGAATTTTTATGTGGTCGAAACAATCAAAAGGATGTACTACTTTTAATGGTTCAATCATTTTACTTATTGATAAAACCTATTCGATATACACCCTAAACTTTTAGAATTCTTAGATTGTTGTTTTAGAATATCTAGAGTTGCATTTGGTCTCAACAAAAGGTGTGTAAAGGGAAGACATTGCAAAAGGGAATACTTTTAATGGTTCAATCATTTTACTTACTGATAAAACCTATTCGATATACACCCTAAACTTTTAGAATTCTTAGATTGTTGTTTTAGAATATCTAGAGTTGCATTTGGTCTCAACAAAAGGTGTGTAAAGGGAAGACATTGCAAAAGGGAATGCTTCGAAAAATATCTAATGACATTTCTAAGAATTTGTATTTAATTGTTGGTATGCCAAAAGCACTACAATTAGTGGAAGACAACTTGTCAAAAACATGGAAACAACATGAAGGCCACCATATTAATTAATGTCTAGGTAGAAAAAAAGTTAGGTAGAGAAAAAGTCATAAAATTCTATCATTTTGAAATATTATGACCATAATCAAGTTATGATGAGTAGTTGTTTATTGATTTATGAGTAGTAACCTTTTCTCTTAAACTATAATGTATGATGGACATTAATCTTTGTTTATGTGAGAATAGTTATATTGCCAATTGGGTTGGTTTTCCTTTACTCTATCTTTTGTTAATATTTTTTCTTGTTTATTTATGATAGGTTTACATTTGTTGAACAAATGCTTATCATTTTTATTATTTAGTGAATTCTTTAAATTATGAAAGTTTTTTTCAATTGAGTTTACAATGAAATTTGATTGATTAAGAGATGCACTTTTTATATTTATTTGGGACCAACACAACATTGCATGCATAGTATTGAGTAATAGTCTATGGCATACATTATGAATAAATTATTTATATTTATAAGTTTTTATTTATGTATGTTGATATAAACAACAAGTGATTTTTTTTTTTATAGATGAAAGTCAAAACTATAAGGAAAACAATAAAAAAATGCTCCTAATTACCCTTAGGTTAGAAATGTGATAATTTGAAATAAATAATTTGATAACAAATTTTTTGTGTTACTTTCTATATTTTATAGGACCTAGTCACAAATATGAAGCATTTGTTACAAAATTTAAAACCACCACACCTTCTTATCATGGTGAATTTTAGTTTTAATTTGAATGTAAATCTTTATTTCCTATAAATGGTAATTTTAATATATCTATTCTTTTGGCATGAATTACTTCATTGGTAAATTGATTTTCATTAGTATGTATGCTAGAATCAAGTGTTTAGTATATATAGTTATTCTTTGCAATGTACACGTAGCAATATTATTCAATGTAGTGCATTTTCCCTTTGCAGATGCAACATTTCCATATTTAAACAAAAAAAAAGCTATTAATTAGATTCAATATTACTTGTGCGTCGATACATAAATTTCATAAAAATGCATTGAAGTGAAGATCATAAAAAAAGATGTCTTTAGTTTGGCTCTAGCTACAAAAAATCCTTTGGAGGTTGTTAGAAGAAGAGGCTACAAACAAACATTCAAACACAGAATGATAATCATACATAGTAAACCATTAAGAAGAACAAGAATGGAGTTGAACGTTCAACTGCTTTTATTCATCTTGGAATAATTATTTATACATAGTGAGTATGGTTGGAATGGTTACATACCCACTCCAACTAATCAATCATTAAGTTCCATTACACAGTTTTCTAATGATGACAATCAGGGTCCCAAATGGTCCCCTCCAACATCTTCCCCACCCAAAAAATCTTCTTCGTCCCAAAGATAACAAGTATGCAAGAAAATACTTAACCTATGATTCTTCAAACTCTGGCTTCAATCTGGTATTACTCGGTCGAAGCCTCACCCTTTAATCATCTGGCCGACATTCATCTCCATTGGCTCAAAACTGAGATATTTTGGTTCTTCTTTCTATACCATCTCTCTGCCTTCAACTTTCGAGGTCACAACCCAAGAATTGCTTCTACATTTCTGCACCAAGGGGCTCAATCTATTCAAATGTTCTTGCGTCATCATCTTTGTCTTTAAGCTCTTTTTCTATGCGGTGTAAGATATATTTTTATTGAATGCATTCAACGTCTTCTACTACCGTGAGGGTTTACATTTCCTCCAAGTTTCATTCTGCTTCCTGCTCATATGTTTTGCTGGTCATGGTCAATCGTTTTTAGACTCGATTGACTTGCCTCGACTAGACTTACAAGAGTCGGCTAGAGATCGACTTCATAAAAAAAGTGGAGGGGATCGCCTTCCTTGAAAAAGACTCACGTTCCATCCCCTCTCGACTTCAAAATCTTAGAGTAGAGTCACGTGAGCTAATGAATCAATCAATTCAAATACATACTTTTGACTGTTACATATATTTTTTCTTCGACTTTAATTGACCGACTTTGAGTATCGACCACATACACATAGGATGGAATTTGATTGACTCGACTGCAATGATAGAAATCACAACTCCATATTTTACAGATTCAACTAAAAGTATAGATTGATCAACAACTAGTACCAATCATTTTAAGGAACTGACTTCTATATATGTATAGACACATTATCATTGATCAACTCAATATATTGATCGACTCAATTTTCAACAACAAATGAAAAAATTCAGAAATATAAAATATGACATCACTAACACTTATGTTACAGTCGGTTTGGTGGTCAATCCCTTCAGGGCAATCAAAATATATAGTCGACGGTCAGTAGTCGACTGGTTTTATGGTGGTATTCAGTTAGATTGCAACTGTTAAGCCTTAAATGTGGGCACCATTTCCCCTATATTGTAGTGCATTACATTAGTTTTGATGTCGGCTTTGGTCCATTAGTTGTAATTGTCATTAGCAGGGTTATATTAGTTACGTCGGCTTGGGTCAGCGAGTTGTAATTGCACCTCTTAATCTCCTATATATAGGAAGGAGATCTTTTCATTTGAGCATCTTATCTTGTCTTGTCTACATTGTATAAGGAGGTTTCCCCCTAGAAGAGACTTTCTATTCATCTATTTTCTTCATGACGAAGACAGCTGTGAAACATAATATGTCTGCCTCAACTCAAGCACCTTCTATAGACTCCTTCCACATCGACCACTTCCTTCGATGAATTACCCTGATTCGATGAGCATGTGGTCTTATCAACTCCTTTTGTTCTGAGGTTGACTAGTTTTTGATATTTTAAGTAAGTAGTCGACTGGTATTTCTACCGGTGTCTAGTCGATTGAATGATACAGGTATTCTTTGGTGTGTATGCCAACTCCTCCGATATTGGCCAAGCGACAACAACGAGATCCAAGCCAGTAAAAGGAACCTTTAAATTTTAAATTGAACGTCCACATAGTCTTCTGATCGATGGATACTCTTTCCAATAGGCATATTTATTTGGTTGATGGGCATACTATTTTGATCGATAGATGCCCTAGCCAATTGAATTTCTAGTTGATAGGTCGACAAAAAAGTCTCATCCAGGAAGGTTGGCACATTACACTTGTTTGCGTAGAGTCTCATAAATAGAATGGTAAAGCTCCACATGTAGCTGTATGGGCCCGTCAGCTCACATCCAACCCACCTACAGTTGAATAGTGGTTGATAATCTAAGTTGGTCGACTGGATTCTTTGGTTGGTGGTCATGAAATTCTGGTTGATGAATCTATTAAACAAGTAGAGTTTTTTTTCTCAAATACTTCCCCACATCTCATGGATGGTAAGGATGATAAACCGTTGGACAACAATAACAGTTTGGCCTAACCCCTAAGGACTCAAGGCTCGAACTCGTGACCTCCCCCCGTATCGAGAGAGTGTGCGCACGTCTTACCAATTGAGCTAACCCCTGGGGCTATTAAACAAGTAGAGTTTATTATGAAGTCGTAGACTACACCAATATTAGTCAACATCATGGCAGTGGCTTACATCGTTTACTGTTCCCTTCGAATGATGGTTGACCAACATGTATCAACCCATAGTCGATGTCTTCAACGTTGATCCACCGAGCATGCATCAACCCAGATTTCAACATCACGAAGAACTTTGATACTGACTCAAATGTACATAGATAGTTAATGATCATTAGGGTAAATTTTAAGGGCGAAATTTCACCAATTGGTTATTTTTGGGGTTTTTTTTCAAAAAATAAATTCACTATTTGGTCATTTTTAGCCTCCAATTTCGCCTATATTTACATAAAATATATTTATTTTATGCTAATATTCATCACAATTTACAAGTTTCAGTAGTAAATTGTATGTTTCATATTTAATATTTGCCTACCTATCTATCTATATATATATATTTTCAATCCAAAATAATTGCCTAGAATATTATACTTAAGTATAATATTAGAATCCTTAAAAAAATACCCTAACGATCATCACACATGGATTGATACTCAATCTATTTATCATCAGACAAACAACACAACACTCTGAACAACACATATACTATGGACTGAATATCCACAAAAATAACAATGTACAGTGTTGGAACTGACGAGTATTTCTGCAAAATGGGGCAATGCCTTGTATCCCCCAAAATTTCCACAAATTGAACAGTATTCACCTGAAGAGGCCTGCGGACCCAATGTAGAGCCTTGGAAAGGTGACAGGTTATGAAAAGGCGCAGCTACTGCCACCTGCGCAACTCCAGTTGCAGTACCCCCATCTCTTCCTCCGATTAATGACAGATGCAGATTGCATAAACACCAATGATAACTTTAATTTTCGCATGGCACAACACATCAATGCTTTTAATATTTAAAATTGTGAACACTTAACTTATGTTCCTTCGACGATTAGATTTCGATTGGTATCTATAAAATTCGGCATGCATTCAGTCAGTCGACAACGCACCAATCTGGCCGTGCAATATTTTGCCTCCATTCCCACGACTTGATCAACAAAAATATGTTTCGTGTAGAAGATTTATTTATAAATCACGAGCAGTCTTTTATTGTTTTCTTGTAGGTTTTCTTTCACCTCATTATTTCTTGCAGATTCGAACCACCTCCATCAGCTGCTGTGGTCACCCAGACCAGACATTATTTCTTGCAGATTCGAACCACCTCCATCCGCTGCTGTGGTCACCCAGACCAGACATAGGAGAAAAAAATGCCAATGTTAAAAGCATAAACTTCAAACTAACATTCAAGCACATAATGACAATCACACACAATAAACCATCAAGAAGAACAAGAATGGAGTCAAATGTTCAATTACTTTTATTCATCTTGGAATAATTTTTTATACATAGTGAGTATGGTTGGAGCAGTCACATAACCGCTCCAACTAATCAATCATTAAGCTCCATTACATAGTTTGCTAATGATGACAATTAGACGCCAAAATGATCCCCTCCAACAAAAGGATAATATATAATGAAGAACTATGGGGAAAAGTTATGGGATCTATGTACCTATACGATAAATCAATGGAAGAATGGTTTAGATTAGAAGGAAAATATTTCAAGGCATTCCAAAGGCACTCCAATTGTATGGTGTTAGTGTTTATATTTTCTGAGGAGTTAGTTTCCAAGGAGGTATGGTTCTGCTTTGAAACGTTCTCGTGTTTCCAAGGAAGCGAAGTTGTAAGTCAACCTTTGTCAGTTGTAAGCTCACATAAGAATTCTATTATTGTGCCTTCTCCATTACCATTATAAATAGAGACCCTTCATATGGAGACCCTTCATGTAATTTTTCTCATTGCATATCAATAGATCTTTTCTCTTCATAGGAGTTTTTTGGTTTAGCAGTCTCTTGGGGCATACCTATGTTTGTTTTTCACATGGTATCAGAGATTTGCTGCAAAAACCTCCTCAATTTTTTTGAAAATATCTCGTGATCTCTACTCCTCCGCTTGGATATGTCCCTTCTCCTTTTTCAAATTTGCCTGTACATTTTTCTTTTCGGGGCATTGTTTAAAGGAGGAAACATAGCCTTGAAGGTATCCTTCCACACTACCGGTTTCAACAAATTCGTGGGTGTATTTACACAGGTGTGGCTGGGATCTATCTCTCCTCCAATTAGTGCGAATCTGGACTCCCAATCCCACACAGCAGCAAATTCTATCTAGGGTAGAAAGCAATGAATAAAGAGCATGTTTTTGCGATCAAAGGTTGGGCGTTTTTGTAGCAACAACATCACATTTTACACTGAAATGCATTACATTTTGCAGAGAATCTTGAGCCAGCGCCTGCTGGAGGGTAATTGTGACCTGTTCGATCTAAATGGTTGGCAAGCTATTAAAATACTTAGCATTGTGAAGGGGATGTTTCTCCATATCTTCAGTTTCTCCAGTCAGTCTCTCTCACATTGGTGATTTGGTTATCTTTGGCGTGCATGTTTTTGTGGATTTGGCCTACAACTCTCTTTTTCGGTTTGGATATTTGACCAAAGGCGTTTTGTTTTGCATATTTTTTTATAAAATTGGTGACTCGTCCTTCCTTGTGGCCCTGGGTACCTGTGTGTGATCTCTCTTTATCACATCCTTTCTTGTGGGATCTCCTCTACAATAATGTGCGGCCTCTCTCACAGATAGAGCGCCTCTTCTATACTTGGATTTATTTCTTATTTGTGGCATCGCCAAGCGATCTACATGTGAATCTCTTGAGCAACATTGTCCTCTTTACACTCAGATCCGTAGCATGGCTCGACAATTGGATCATTGGAGAGCCGAGAGCATTGGATCATTGCTTTCAACAACATGTTCTAGATTTGATCATGGTCATCGATTGGAACAGCAAAAAGCTCTCCCTTAAGCATTTCGAGATGAGGAAACAAATTTAAATACATTGGATGTGGGTTTTTTTCTCTCCTTGTCATGTGGATATTCTAAGAGGATATGGTATGTAAAATGTGCTCTTTTTTTGTTTACACTTGCATATCCATAACTATCACACTTGGAAATTGCAAATGCAACAACTCTTGAAATCAAAAGGGGCTTTGGCATATTTTGACTGAGGAGCAACCAACCTTCACCAAGGAAATTGTAAAATTTGCTTATCGAAACAAGGTCGACGAAGCTATGGGATTGATTGGGCTTCATGTTTCTAATAGTATGCTATTTCATCTTGATGGCTGCAAAACAAAAAATTCAAGTTGGGAAAAATTGGCCTCCCTATTTGGGAAAGTCAACGAATTTCATTCTTTATAGTTGGAAGTTGAACTATCAGCACTTGTACCTAATGAGCATGCCACCATTGAAGACTCTCTTGTCAAATTCAGGTCACTGGTAGCACAACTGAAAGGGTGTGGGAAAACCAAATCATATGTTGAGTGCATTTTCTTGATTCTATCCAAGTTGAAAGGCCCTTATCATGTATTTTCTTCCATGTTTTATTTTACAATGGATGTAATAGGAAATGAGTTTAAAATTCCTTCTTTTGAGATTTTTTATGAGCGTCTCATCAGGGAACATTCCAAGCTAGTGCAACTTGATTCCCTCTCAAAAATCAAGATTTGTTGGCTCAATCCTCCAAAGGGAAGAATAAAGGGCTATATAAAAAGAAGAAATATTTTGCACAAGGTTTTGAGCATCACTCCAAACCTCATCAGAAAACCAAATCATCTCCACCTTCCAATCCTGGTGAGTCTTCCTCCAAGACATGGAAGAAGAAAAGGTCATATGAAATTTGCAGCTTTTGTGGTGCTCAAGGGCGTCCAGACTCAAAATGTTATAAGAAACTTGCGTCATTGAATGAAACCATGCGACAACACAAAATTTTTGTGTCCAAACCTTCTTCAATAGGTAAAGGGAATGCTTTATCTTCTCGAGATTTATATGCATCTTCTGCTTGTTGTATATTTGATTTAGGAGCATCTCATCATATGACTCATTCCAATGAGCTAGTTCCTTCCACATCCATTTGTAGCATTTCTCAGATTGCAATTGGGGACACTACTTAGCTTGATGTTTTAGGATCAGGAGCTGTGCAGTTAAATGATGTTCTAATTGTTCCTGATATCTCTGCCAATTTTCTTTCTATCTATCATATCTGTCATTCTGGTGATGGGAAAAAAATTACATTCTCACCCAGTGATGTATAAATTCAAGAACTCTAAAACCCATAGATTGTTGTTTCCTTTGGAAGGGTTGATCATGGCTCCAGACTCTACAAGTTTGATGGTTTTGAGCCTTTCTCGGCTTCCTCTTTTATTGCACATGTTGATTCTTTGAGTAGGATTTGGCATGTAATATTTGGAAATCTAAACTGCAGGTACTTGCAGTAATTGAGCACACAAAAAATGGTTGATGGACTTCCTAAAGTCTCTTGTACTAATGGATTTTATTCAAAATGTGTTCTTGGAAAACAAATTCAAGGTCCCTTTTTGAAAGGAATGGCCTTGCATGCTACAACTCCTCTTGAGTTGGTTCATAGTGATCTCATGATATTTCTAACTCGTTCTTTTTCAAGAGCTAAGTATGCACTCACTTTCATTGATGACTTCTCATGACGCTCTTGGGTGTACTTTCTTAAGTTCAAGAGTGAGGTATTTTCCACTTTCAATACCTTCAACGATTTTGTTGACAAGTAGTCCGCTCACTCTATTAAGAACATACACACATATAATGGGGGGGAATATGTCAATCACACATTCAAAGATTCTTGTAGAGAACATGGAATTTCTCATCAGCATTATGTTCCCTACAACCCTCACCATAATGGCATTGTTGAAAGAAAGAACCAGACATTGAAATAAATGGATAACAACATGATTCAATCTAAGAGCATGCCATCTTCCTTCTAGGTTGAAGTAGTGAATTGTGCCAATTATATTTAGAATCAAATTCCTCACAAAGCAGTGTTGCACATAACTCCAGAGGAATCTTGGATTCATGTTAATCCCGATGTCTCTACTTTTAGAATATTTCGTAGTGCAGCATGGGAATTAATTCCAAATGAAAAGCACAAAGCTATGGATAAGAAGAGCCAAACCCTAATATTTGTTGGCTACTATGAAGACATGAATGCATATAGGTTATTTGATCCTATTACTAAATATGTATTGTTTTGTATTGTTGTCCATTTTGATGAGCATTTCAAACACTCATATGACCCTACTCTTTCCATAGATTTCCATGATGGTGCAGATCATGCTAACAATTTTACCTTTGTAGAATAGGAAGATGAGGAATCACACACTGGTGCAGATGAGGAAACTCAGCCAGTAGAAAATTGGCCAACAAGATTTGAGCACCCTGCACAGGAACAATCTGATTAAGAACAAACATTATGGAGGATCTCTTGTGAGAGAAAGAGGCATGAATGGTATGACTATGAAACAGCTGATTTCAGCTATCTCATTCCTACTCCTCCAACATTCAACCATTGACAATAGGTGTCTATATTTTGAGTCATGTCATTTTAGATGATCCCCAACAATTGATTGTGGTCTTGGGAAAGTTGACTGGGAAGCTGCCATAACATAGGAGTATTCTTCCTTGATGAAGAATCACACATGGGATCTCGTTCCTCTTCCTAAGGGATGAAAACTAGTCTGTTGCAAATGGGTCTATAGAACCGAACATGCTGCAGATAGTTCTATTGACAAGCATAAGGAACGACTAGTGGCCAAGGGATTTTCGTAAGTTGAAAGGATTGGTTATTCCGATAATTTTTCCCTTATTGCCAAGATGAATTCCATACAACTTGTGATTTCTCTTGATGCCCCCCAAGGCTGGTCGATTTACCATATGGATGTGAAGAGCACTTTTCTAGATGGAGATTTATAGGAGGAAATCTACAAGGATAAGCCTCCTGGTTTTGTGCAGGACCCTTATCTTGTATGTAGGCTTCGACCTTCGTAGTATGGTCTCAATCAAGCTCCTCGAGTTTGGTATGAGAAGATGGGAATTTTTCTGGTCACTTCAAGGTTCCAACATTTTCATTTTGATCCTATTGTTTACACTAGAAGATAAGGCACTGATGTCCTGATTTTGGTTTTGTATGTGGATGACCTAATTGTCACAGGGACTTCTTCATCCCTGACCTAGAATGTTCAACAAACATTGATGAAACAATTTGATACTATAGATCTCGGTCTTCTACACTATTTTCTTGTTCTACATGTTGCAGCGTCCCCCTCATCCAATCCGATCATCGGGAGGGGACGCTAGCCAAAATATGGGTCTCAAATTTCGCCCCAAGTCCATAATATGATTTTCAACAAATGTAATGTGTGCAGAAATGTAAATAAACATGCACAACGGAATTAAAAGCTATCCACACACATCTAGCATGCAAATACACAAGCATAACATTACAAGCATGAAATATAAACACTTCTGAATCAAATGCATAAGAATACTTATCTTTATCCAATGTAGATCCAAGCAACTGGCTGTGTAAGAGCACTTTTCCACCCAACCATAGGCATTCTGTCCAACATATACTCTTTGTGCTGGGAGGCCACCCCCAAGCTAGGATATGAGGCCACCAGGGAGAAGGAAACACCTACAGGATTCTATCTCTTAGCCCACAACCCATTCTTCTCTCTATGTTTAGCCAAACGCTCATACAAAGCTCTATAGGGGTCTGACTCAGCTCTCACAGCCTTGGCTTCCACAATACCTGCCCCACACAACACCCTTCCAGCTCAGGCATCCCATTCACCTATTCATGGTTCTCTTGGGCGATCCATCTTGCTGGGTGCTTCCAGTGTGTGCATAGAAGACTTCCAACCTGCTATGGCTGCTATAGAACCACTTGTAGCCTCAATTTGTGGCTTCTTAAGCACCTACGAGAAACAGAACTCCATGGGTAAGGGTTCCTAGATTTCCCAACCTATCTGCTCACCTACAATCAACTATTTTCACTTCCCAATCTGCAGCATGGTCTCCAAATTCGATTTTTCTTGGTTCAAAACAACATGGTAAGTTCATGGACAACAATTGAGAGCTATGCCTCTCTGAATCTGCGTGAAAGAATAATACTGAGAGAAATGAGGGTTGACTCCAAGTATATGAGAAAATGGTGAAATGACAATTGACATAACTTCTTCCAATAGAAGAAAGGACTCCTGGCAGCTGCAGACTAACTTTTGTCATGAAAAAAATGTCACAAAAGTGCAGTCAGTTCCATGCTTCAATAACTACATGAGGTGACTTTTTCGACCAACCACACACATGCATTAATGATTGGGAAATAATAAAAAAAGGAGATAATTGACTTATTCAAGGAACATGACAGAATTTAGGTGTGATTTATAAGGTTGACACTTGGCATCAAGGATTTAGTCACCCATGGACCCCCCTTTTCTCTTCTCCTCTAGTGGAATAATAGCCCCTTTGGTGCTCTTTACATAGTTAGTCTTGGACCGTTTTATTATTTATGCACATAATATTTACATAATATTCTAAATCAACATAAAATCCAACCAAACAATCCAAATACAATATAAACATCATACATGCCTAGACATTCACTAGTCGGGCCTTGGCCTTAATCTCCGTACTATGAATTCACACTAGCATATTTACATCATTTACATAATTTTGGATAAAAACATTCCAAGTAAAAAATAGGGGTATTAAAATCCCCTCCCCTTGGAATAACACCGTCCTCGGTGTTTGCTCAAAATTTAGAACAAAAATGGATATGCCTCTCTCATGGCATCCTCCAACTCCCACGTAGCCTCATCGGGATTGAAGTGCTTCCATTGCACCTTCACTTGTCCAATGGCTCGGTTGCAGAGCAATGTCACTTTCCTGTCTAGGATGCATAGTGTCTTGGTTTGGAACTCTCCCTCGGGTTCCACCTGAATCACATCCCAATAAATCACATGGTTAGGATCATGTACATATTTCTTAAGCAAAGAAACATGAAAAACATTATGAGCTCTAGTGTTAACATGAAATGCAATTCTATATGCAACTGGTCCTATTCTCTCAAGCACTTGAAATGGCCCACAATATCTTGGTGATAGCTTGGATCAACTTCCAAGATTCAAGGAACTCTTCCTTGGCCTCACTCTAAGGTAAACATGATCCCCAACATGAAACTCTCTATGAATTCGGTTCTTATCTACATAAATTTTCTTTCTATCTTGGGATGCCTTTAAATTTTACCTAATATTTACAACCTCTTGTTCCATTTCCTTAAATAATTCTATCCCAAGTACAATTCTGTTAACTAGATTATCCCAATTAACTGGTGTTCTACACCTCTTTCCATACAAAGTTTCAAATGGACTCATGCGCAACGATGTTTGTTTCCCATTGCTATATGCAAACTCTACCAAATGTAGATAATCCTCCCACTTAGATGGATTGTCTATCACATACATGCATAGCATGTCTTCAAGCACCTAATTTACCCTTTCTGTTTTCCCATCTGTTTGTGGATGGTAGGTGGTACTAAAGTTCAACTGCATACCCAAATTTAAAAAAAAAATTATTTCCAGAAAATTGAGGTGAACTTAATATCCCTGTCTGAAATTATTGCTTTAGGCAAACCATGCAACCTGAAAATTTCCTTCATATAATTACCGGTATAAAGTGTGTTTCCTTAGATAATTTATCCACCACAACCATGATGGAATCTAAAAAAATTATTTCCAGAAAATTGAGGTGAACTTAATATCCCTGTTTGAAATTATTGCTTTAGGCAAACCATGCAACCTGAAAATTTCCTTCATAGAATTACCGGTATAAAGTGTGTTGCCTTAGATAATTTATCCACCACAACCATGATGGAATCCTATTGCCTAACAGTCATTGGAAAACCTATAGTAAAATCCATGGAAATCATATCCCATTTCCATTCCAGAATTGGAAAAGGAAGCAACAAACCTGTTGGGTGTTGATGTTCAACCTTTACTTGCTGACATTTCATACACACAGAAATTTACTCAATAATGTCCTTTTTCATTCCTGGCCGAAAATATTGCTTCCTCATTGTGGCAATTGTTTTTGGGTATCCTGGGTGACCAGAATATGGCATTTTATGGATTTCATCCATAACAATCCTTCTCAAATATGCCACATTAGGAATGTAAATTCTGTTTTTATAAACAAGAAGCCAGTCACCTTCCAAATTGTAACCTTCATACCTCTTTTCCAAATTCCGTTGCTCTAATTGTCTTTTATTTGCACATAAAGTTCATCTTCAATGATACAGTTAGTAATCTACTGCCTCAATTCTGATTGGCAGGTACTAATGGATGCTACATGCATCTCATGTACTTTTCTACTAAGTGCATCAACCACCTTATTTTATTTACCTTTTATGTGTTTGATCTCAAAATCAAACTCACATAAAAATTCCGGCCATCTAACTTGCCTAGCATTTAACGTGGGCTACTCAAACAAATATTTCAGACCACAATGGTCTGTCCTTAGTTCAAATTTTCTTCCCATTAAATAGTGCCTCCACATTTTCAAAGCGTGCACTATGGCGACAATCTCCAAATCACGAGTAGCATAGTTCTTCTCATGCTCTTTCAACTTCCTTGACTCGTAGCATACCACATGGTTATCTTGCATAAGAACTCCTCCAAGTCCATCTTTACATGCATCTATGCATACCAAAAAATATTTTTTTGGATATGCAATCTTTAGAATTGGAGTACTTGTGAGAAGCTTATTCAAGAGTTGGAAGCTTTCTTCACATCTCAGTGTCCAATCAAACTTTATCCCCTTCTTTTACAAAGAAGTGATTGGGTGTGCAAATTTGGAGAATCCTTCAATGAACCTCCTGTAGTAACCAACAAGACCCATAAAATATCTCACATCTATCACGTTTCTTGGAGTTGGCCAATTCATGATGGCTTCAATCTTCTCGGGATCCACCGATATTCCCTCAGAAATAATGTGACCCAAATAATGAATTTTATTTTATAAAATTCACATTTTCTTAGATTTGTATACAACTTATGCTCCCTTAGCAATTGCAAAGCCATTCTCAAGTGTTCTTTGTGCTCTTCTTCATTCTTGGAATAAATAAGAATGCCATTTAGAAATACAAGAGCAAACTTGTCCAAATTCTTATTGAAAACACTATTCATGAGACACATGAATGTAGTTGGTGCATTGGTGAGACCAAATGGAACCACCACAAACTCATAATGCCCATACCTTGTCTTAAGGGATGTCTTGTGAATGTCTTATTCCTTGATTCTGACTTGATGGTAACCAGACCTCAAGTCAATCTTTGTGAACATCTTTTCCCCTCTCATTTGATAAAAAAGATCATCAATTTGAGGAAAGGGGTACTTGTTCTTCACTATAAACTTGTTAAGATGCCTATAATCATTACATAACCTGAGTGTTCCATCTTTCTTCTTCACAAAAAGTACAGGTGCTCCCCATGGAGACACACTTGGCCTTATGTACTTCTTTTCCAACAACTCTTGCAGTTGCATTTTCAACTCTAATAATTCTAGTGTACTCATCCTATGAGGAGTTTTAGAAACTGGAGAAACTCTTGGAACAAGATCAATTGTAAAATCAATGTCCCTCTTTGGAGGAATTCCTGGAACTTCATTGGGAAACACATCCTTGAATTCTTGCAAAACATAATGGTCTTCCAACTTAGGAATTTCATTCTTTGTTTTCTCCAAAGTATGGGCTGCATACAATTGACAACCTTTCCTACAAAATTTCTTCAACTGCATGGCTGAAATATGCCTAACATAAACTACCTTTGGAATGCTCTTTACAACCCTTGGGTTTCCTTCTTCATAAATACACTCAAAAGTCTTGTCGTAGCAATCAAGCTTAATTCTATGAGCTTGCAACCAGTCCATTCCAATGAGAATATCATAGGAACCAAGTGGCAAAACATTCATATTTGCAAAAGTGGGCAGTCCACCCTTTTCCAATGGACATTTCTCCACGATTTCACTAACCTTCCTCTTGGTTCCAGTGGCTAGTTGGACTAACCATGACTTACTATGCTTTGATTTCTTAAAAGCACAAATCTCAACAATTTTAGGACTGATATAACTGTGAGTAGATCGAGGGTCAATCAAAATAGAAATAAATTTCTTAGCAACCTTACCTTCAAATTCAACCACAGTTGATTGATGGTCTTCTTGACGGTCCTCTAGTGCTGCATAGATTCTAGGGATGGTCCTTGCCACTTGAACCACTGTCTCAGCTCCTTGGATGTTGTGAAATTGCTTTTCACTCCCATTCCTATGTGGATAGTTCCTAATCATGTGGTCCCCTCCAAATCCCCAACATTGAAGAGGATCTCTTGGATTTCTTGGCTTATCTGCCAACATCCTAGCTGGCTTAGTCACACCCTATGGTGGCTGCCTTGGATAATTTATGAATTGAGGAGGCTTGAACCCCTTCTTCCTTTGGTCAAACTTTTCATTTTTCTTGTCCTTCCATGACTTACGAAATTATGGTTTGCTCTTGTTTTGATCATAACAATACTTGGAATTTCTTATGGTCTCCTCTAAAGTTGGAGGTTCATCAAACTCAATTCTATCTTTATATGTCTGGGATAGTCCACTTAGAAAACGGTGAATTTTTAACCTTATCATCACTGATATATTCGACATACCTTAGGAACTCTAAGAATCTGTTTACATATTCCTCCATAGTCATTTTTCCCAATTTCAGCTCATGGAACTCTTTGATTTTTCCATCATAGTATCTATCAGAAAGGCACTTTTCCTTGAATTACTTCTTGAACTACTTCCAAATGATCTTTCTTTCATTGATCCTCTTTACTTGCCTAAGGTGTTCCCACCATATAGACGCTCTTCCATTCATATTGAATATGGCCACTCTTGCCTTCATATTTCCTAAAAAGTATTGGACTTGGAAATACTTCCTCATCCCAAGAAGCCAAGCCTCACCTTCTTGACTAGATTTAACCTCACCATCAAAAGTAGGAGGTTTGGCATTCTTAATTTCTCCATGATAGTTGTTCTTAGAATACCTCTTCCTCTTAATCTTATGAGATGAAGAGCTTGAAATTTCAATGAATTTCTTAGAGTCAGATGACTCGCTAGAAGATATTTCTAAAGTATATGTCCTGTCTCTAGAAATCCTTCTAGAACTATGGGATCTCTTGTGGGAATTCGTCCTTGAGCTACTCCCACTCTTTTCCTTATTTTCTGAATTCTTCCCAGGGTTTATATTCCTTTGAATGTCTGTCAAGATTTGAAGCATAGTTGCATTCAACTGATTATGTTCCTCTTGGGCTCTAATCAGCCTTTTATTGTCTGCTCTGCAACTCCGCAGTTCCACCCTTAGGCTCCTCATGGTTTTTGCAATGTATGGGGGATTTGCTTGGTTTCTTCTACCATTAGATTTTGTCTCTGCATTCTCAACCTGTACATTCTCTCCCATTGCATCTTCCTCAACCTCATAAGGATCTTGGGCATCCTCCATGATGATACTCTTCTTCTTGGCCCAACCAAGATCAAAATTTCCCAATTGCACTAGATTGAAATGTTGACCCTTAACTGTCACTGATAGGATTCTGAATCTGCAAAAGTGTTTCTTAACACATTTGTTAGATTTATTATAGTATTAGAAAATTATAACATTAATCTTCATGCAACCTACGAACAACCCATATTGACAATTTCTGTCAAATCACATAAATTTCTCATGCTCAACGACATATGAGGGGGTTAATTGGGTCAAGGGGGCTTGCATTTTTCGATTTTGGGCACTTGAAAATTGGCTATGAAAATTGTCGTTTTTCCCTTGATCCGCACCCTTCAGATGCCACTTACCTTGCCTTACCACTGTCAGGCATAAGCGGTTTCAAGGTCCTAGAAGAGTGGTTTCCTGAAATTGCTTTTACGTTCCCGAATGCACAAGAGAGTGACACGTGGATGGGGTGGTTTTCTTTTGGGGATGTGAAAATGAATTAAACTTCGTGCACCTTCATGTTCCTGATTCAATATTGGCCATCGATCATATCTGTTTGATCTCCAACACTGACATGATCATCGCGGGTTCCATTGCCCATGACACCTCCACACTTGATGTCTGGACCCAACATTGCATCACTGCTCGTTAGGCATAAAGTGGTTTGAGGGTCTGAAGAGAGCAGTTTCCTGGACCCGCTTTTGCGATCCTGAATTCACGAGAGAGAGAAACGTTAACGAGCGTTTTACTGCTTCAGGGTCGTGTTTCTATGTTATCCTTCGTGCAAGTTCAAGGCCCTAAAACACTGTGAGTCGTTGATATTGATCTGAACGATCTCCCACAATTGACATGAATGATGAGGGTCCCATCCATTATGACATTTCTTCCTGTCACATATCCCCACATCACGTCACTCCCTGTTGGACCCAAAAGGTGGTTTCGGGATATGGGAGAAGTGGTTTCCCGAGACCACTTTTACGAGCATGAACACACCAGAGGACGACACATGGATGCAATGGTTTTCATTCAGGGCCGCAAAAACAAGTTAAATCTCACGCACATTTGCGAGCCTAAATCGCTATCGACCATTAATTTGCCTTGATGCTCAATGGTTAGATCTTCTCTGCCTTCACACTCCATCCCTTATGGTCTCCTTTGCATACAGATCTAATGTGGCTGGTCCACATCGCACATTCTTTCCACACAGCTCCTCTGCGTCAGACCTCTTGCCCACATGGCTCCTCCACGTCACCCTACCACCTGGCACGAGTGGGGCCCAACTAAAACTTTCCCAATTTTCAAAATTTCAGGGTTTATTCAAATTTTTCATTGGTTAATAAGGGGGAAATTTCAAAATTTATTTTAGGCTTACTCCAAGCCTGTTAACTGCCATTTAACGGAAACGGATTTCTAAAACACCATTTCTGATTTATGCCTGTAAATCATGATTTATGGCCCATACAGTTCCATTATTGCAACCAAAAGCTCTGATAACACTCTGTAGCGTCCCCCTCACCCAATCCGACCATCGGGAGGGGACGCTGGCCAAAATCGGGGTCTCAAATTTCACCCCAAGTCCATAATACGATTTTCAACAAATGCAATGTCTGCAGAAATGTAAATAAACATGCACATTGGAATTAAAATCTATCCACACACATCTAGCATGCAAATACACAAGCATAACATTATAGGCATGAAATAAAAACACTTTAGAACCAAATGCATAATAATACTTATCTTTATCCAACGCAGATCCAATCAACTGGTTGTGTAAGAGCGCTTTCCACCCAACCATAGGAAATCCATCCAAAATATACTCTTTTTGCTAGGAGGCCACCCCCAAGTTGGGCTATGAGGCCACAAGGGTGAAGGAAACACCTATAGGATTCTATCTCTCATCCCACAACCCATTATGCTCTCTGTGCTAATCCAAATGCTCATACAGAGCTCTACAGGGGTCTCACTCAGCTCTCACAGCCTTGGATTCCACAATACCTGCCCCACACAACGCCCTTCTAGCTCAAGCATCCCCTTCAACTATTCACGGTTCTCTTGGGCGATCCATCTTGATGGGTGCTTCCAATGTCTGCATAGAAGAAGTCCAACCTGCTATGGCTGCTATAGAACCACCTATAGCCTCAATTTGTGGCTTCTCAAGCACCTACGAGCAACAGTACTCCGTGGATAAGGGTTCTTAGATTGCCAAACCTATCTTCTCACCTACAACCAACTATTTTCACTTCCCAATCTGTAGCATGGTCTCCAAATTTGAATTTTTTGGGTTCAAAACAACATGGTAAGGTCATGGACAACAATGGAGAACTCCGCCTCTCTGAATCTACGCGAAAGAATAATAATGAGAGAAATGAGGGTTGAGTCTAAGGATATGAGAAAATGGTGAAAAGACAACTGACATAACTTCTGCCAGTAGAAGAAATAACTCCTGGAAGCTGTAGACTGACTCCTGTCATGATAGAACTGTCACAAAAGTGCAGTCAGTCCCATGCTTCAATAACTACATGAGGTAAATTTTCCCACCAACCACACACATGCATTAATGATTGGAAAATGGTCAAAAAAAGATATAATTGGATTATTCAAGGCACATGATAGAATTTAGGTGTGAGTTCTAAGGTTGACACTTGGAATCAAGGATTTAGTCACCCATGGACCCCCTTTCCTCTTCCCCTCTAGTAGAATCATAACCCCTTTGGTGCTCTTTACAGAACCAGTCTTGGACCATGTTATTATTTATGCACATAATATTTACATAATATTCTAAATCAACATAAAAGCCAACCAAATAGTCCAAATAAAATATAAAAATCATACATGCCTAGACATTCACTAGTTGGGCCTTGGCCTTGAGGTCCACACTAGGAATTCACACTAGCATATTTACATCATTTACATAATTTTGGATAAATACATTCCAAGTAAAAAATAGGGGTATTACACATGTTCTTTAGTCTCGAGAAGGGATCTTCATTTTTCAACAAAAGTATACACTTGACCTACTTCAGTGCTTTGGCATGGTTGATTGTAAGTCAACACCTACTCCATTTCAATTAGGTGTTACTCTTTCTACCAGTTGCTCTTCACCACGAGTCAATCCGTCGTTGCATCAACAACTGGTTGGGAGTCTATCGTATTTGATTAATACAATACATGACATCTCCTTTGTAGTTGGGATTGTATCTCAGTTCTCTCATGATCCTCATGAGAGTCACTAGAAGGAAGTTAAGCACATTCTTGGGTACATTCAGGCACTACCAAGTTTGGAATTTAGTGCACCTCGGGTGTTGCTCAGCTTGAGGGTTTCACTCATTCTGATTGGGATGGTTCCATTGATGACCGAAAGTCGACATATGGATTTGTTTTTCTCCTTGGGTCTGCTCCTATTGCCTGGTCTTGTAAGAAGCAAATGACAATTGCATTATCTTATGCAGAGGCTAAGTATCGTGTTGTTGTTCTTTCTAGTCAAGAAGTCGTTTTCCTTCTCCAAGTATTGATAGAGTTAGGAATTCCACATGATCATCCCACTACTCTTTGGTGTGATACCCAAAGTTCCATACATATCTCTCGCAACCCAGTTGAGAATAAAAGGACAAAGCACATTGAGATTCACATGCACTTCATTCAGCAACTCACCCAGGATGGTGTTCTTAGCTTGGAGTATCTACTTATTGAAGAGAGGGTTGCTGACATATTCACTAAACCTTTGGCATCTCCTTGTTTTATTCAATTACAATCGATTCTTTGGGTGAAGGAAGTTGTCCTTGGGGGGTCATCTTGAGTCTTCCCACCTTCACTTTTTTTTATGACGTGTTTTTCTCTCTTTTTGGGAGGAGTTGTTTTCCTATGGGTTTTTCTCCTTTTCTACGGTTATGAGAGTTTGTACATTGGTACCTTATCAGGCCTTATTGTCGAGACCCATAGTTGTTTTTCTTTATTTCCTCCCTACGTTTTGCTTATGGGGGGGTGTTAGTGTTTGTATTTTCCCAGGAGTTATTTTCCAAGGAAGTTTGGTTGTCGTTGTGTTCCCAAGGAAGACAAGTTGTATGCCAGCTTTTGTGAGTTGTAAGCTCACCTAGGTATTCTATTATTGTTCCTTCTCCATCAATATAAATGGAGACCCTTCATGTAATTTTTCTCTTTGTATATCAATAGATATTTTCTCTTCGTAGGATTTTTCTGGTTTAGTCTCTTGGAGCATACCTATGTTTGTTTCTCATATATGGAAATCCTTGGTTAGGACATTTCCCTTAGTAGGTAATTGGGAATTATGGAAAGTAGGAAAATAAAACAAAGTGAGCACTAGGGAAGATCTTTGGACTGAATGTAAAGAAAAAATTAAGTTATCATAAGCTCTCTTTAATGATTTGCATACATTGCGGATCTTTTCATTGAAAGAGGCATCAAGGCCAAACAAATTAAATGCATGGTCTCAAATCTAGAAATTATCAAAGTCTTGAACCTTCAAGGAAAAAAACCAGAGGAATAGACACATTATATAAATTTGTTAAATCATAGTGCTATCAAGCTTATAGAACAAGATGATTTTATTAAAGGGTATAAAAAAAGGAAAATGAGAGTACACAACCAAATTGAGCTATTCAATGAAAGTGGAGGAATTTCACACAGAAGAAAGAGTTAGTTGATGAAAGATAGTGTGGAGATTAGAAATTCCTCTCAAATCAATAATTTTTCTTTGGATTACTTGGAAAATAAAATGCTTACATGGGACAATGGGAAAAAGAGGAATTGGCATGAACCTAGAAGATGCATCATGTGCAAAGGAAGCAGAGAATTGGTGGGCCATTTACTTGTTACATGCTCTTTATCTAGGGTTGTTTGGAATGAAGTGTTATAAATATCATCTAGAGCAAAAAATGGGATCACTTGGATTTAATAGAGTGCCTCTTCTTATGGTTAATGGACAAATATGGAAAAAAAATCAAGGCTTCGTGTTGCTTTGTGATTTGTGGAATTTGTCTCTCAAGAAATAGCATGATTTTTCAAGGCTTGGATACCAATCCAACTCAGGTAGCACATAAAATTAGGTTATATTTCAAAGTTACTTGGAAACCTTAAAAAGTAAAATCTCAAAGAATTCTAAAAGAACCTTGTATGGACTATGAAAAACTACGGGTATTGTTTGATGGAGCCTACCAATGTGTTCCAGGCATATGTGGAGTAGGGGATATACTATTTTTGGATTCATCACATTGTTTTTTCTTAAAGTATGGTGTAGAAAAGGAACAAAAAATAGAGTTGAGTTTTATGCTCCCTAGATTTTGTTGAAGAAAACAATAGAAAAGGGACTGAAACAATTGTGGGTTTTTGGTGATTCTAAAACCCTGATGGGATGGGCTATTAGTGAATGTATAATTAATAATATCACGTTAACTCCAATAATGAATTATGTTCTAGAATTAAAATTACAATTCAATGATATCTCCTTTGCTCACATATATAGAGAATTCAACACGATCCTATCAACTTTCTAAAGAATTCATGTCTTGCAAGAGGGGTCCCTGTATGTTCAAGAATTTAAAGGAGGGGCAGAGATTTATGCCTTGCAAATTTCTCTTTATTCCTTCAAGAAGTCGATAGGAGAAGTGTGATATCCGTAGCCTTTTGATATTCAACTGAAGGGGTATATTAGAAAGGATCTTTTTCATTTGTAATAGTTTCCATTTATAGCCTATGATGACTACATTTAAAGTATAAATAGGATTGATGAATATTGTGATGATGGTGTACTATTATCATTAGTACATTTTATAGGGTCTTGTAAGGTAACTTGATACATATTAATTTCACACTTAAAATATCAAATATAATGATTTTTTTTAAGATTTTTTTTAAGGAAGAAGATTGTAAAAAATATTTCTATACATTGAATGACATAAAATATTTATTTAGTATGACCTAATACAATATTTATTTAGTATGACCTAATACAATAGTGTTCCTCAACAACTAATTACAATATTCAATGTTGGGATATGTGGATTAGTCTCACATAAAAATGTAAATGAGCTTTTTCATATTTATTTTAGCATACATAATTGATAGAAAAGTTCCTTTTACTCTATTTTAACTCAAGATGACTGTGAGATATACATATAAATGGTTTTGATAGTATCGGATATCTAGATGTGGAACTTAATATTTAAATAAATTTTGGGAAAAAATTAATAGTGTTCATGATTGTAGAAACACAGCTCTTATGGATGACTCGAGGAAAATAATGTTTGTAACAATAAAATAAATTGATTATCATAAAGATTCTAACTATAAAGATGTGAACGAAAAGTACTAATACGATCAATTGTGTCAAATCTTGATGTCACTTAAACGTGCAGATGATGTGTAACCCATTGTAAAATATTTGAAAGGTAGTCATTAAATGTGATTGGAGATTTCTATGGATATTAAAACAATATTATGGTATGTTTGAAAGTTTATAACATTTTCCATGGTTATTAAAATAAGTTGATATTTTATGTAATTAGATGCTAGATATGTTTGATGACTTTTAAAAATATAAATAAAATAACTGATAAGAATTTCAAAAGTATTGATTTCCAGCGGACAAATGTTGTGAAATCCAATACTTATACATTTTATGTAGTCATTGTTTTCAATGTGTGGTAATTGTGGTAATTGAGTTAATACATTTTATGTAGTCATTGTTTTCAATGTGTGGTAATTGAGTTATTTTGTTAGAGTATGCATCTAAGAAAAAAAAATATTAATTTGGAATTTAATATTTACATTTTCAAAATCTAATTATCCACCGTTATAGCTTTTGGGGTCTAAAATGGGTTTTATGAGAATATGAGCTACCTCGTAAGAAAATAAGCCACCTAATAAGAAAAAGAGTCATTGAATTCAAAAACCAATAGAATTTCAATAAAAGAGTCAACCATAATTGTTGACATGGTATATTTGACATTAAAAAAACTACTTTTTAAATTTGTATTTTCAACATATCTCCTTGTCATTTTACTCAAATTTCGAGCGGAAGCGCTCGTTGGATGCGGAATTACTGTGGAATTAAATTCCGCATCCAACAAGTACCCACACTGCATACTTTTGAGGTACCCCACCCCACAAAAAATGATAAATACATTAAAAAAAACATGTTACTTTCAAAGTAACACATTTTTTTAATGTATTTCTTGTTTTTTGTGGGGTGGGGTACCTCAAAAGTATGCAATGTGGTTACTCGTTGGATACCGAATTTAATTCCGCATCCAACAAGTGATCTTACTCGAAATTTGAGTAAAACGATAGGGAGCTCATTTCCTTTAAAATTCATAAATATTATTTTATTATTTTAATTATTATTTTATTATTTTCCTTAGGAGGCCCATTTTATACCTCAATTTTTCTCTAATAAGTTTCAAAATAGATTTTGCACAATAATCACTTTTGAAGTGTGATTTTGTATTTTTAGAATCCCCCTTTTCACTTTTGGATTCCAAATTTTCATTTATGAAATCTGATTTTGGCACATTTGGAACCCAATTTTGCACTTTGAAAACTCCAATTTTGACCCACCTATGAAGTAGATTAGACTGAATTAAGACCAAATTTAATGAAATGGTGTTCCAAGAATAAGCAATGATAGAGTCAACATCAAGTTCCAGATAAGTTTAAGGTTGATGAAAAGGTAAGGTTTCACTTGAAGAAAATGTGACTTATAGGGCCCAACAAGAAGCTCATTCCACTCTAATATGAGGCTTAAATAATCACCAAGGTTGTGTGTGAGAGTGATTTTGAATTAAATTTCCATCCTTCCTTGGTTTACACTAGGGATTTAATGTGGAGCTAATTTAACTATACTTTCCTCCTTTGTTGGACACCTTAGAAGTGGAAGAGCACTTGGACATTAGAGAGCTCAAAACTAGCTACATTGAGAAAGACAAAGTTGACTAGATCACAGGCACAAGGTTGAATATCTCCTTCTAGTAGAGTAAACAACTCTTTTAGGTTGTCAAGGTAGGGAATCTTATTCAACCATGAAAGTGGTTCACCAAGATCCAAATCCATCAAAATTTTCTCCATATAGTACAATAAATTTACATAACGAAGATAATTTCTACTCAAGGGGGAAAGGGCCAAATTAGGTGGTTTCACAATGACCATATTCGAAGTGGTATTGATACTATAAATTTTTAGTTCATGAATATTTTATGCATTGGTTAGAGCCTTTCCATGCATTTTTCAAGTTTATAATTCCCAATGGAAATGAAAATGAGTCAATTTGCAAACTCTCTTTCAAATGAGATCAAGAAGACCTAAATTGTAGCAACAAGTGAAAATTTATGGTCTCGATAAGGCTCTTATATTTTTAGACAAATACAATTCATCCACTTAGCATTCATACTCAAAATTAACTTCATGTTAGGATTATGATTCACGCATATTAAGTTTTTTTCCTCTTAGGTTTTTTGGAATAAAATGTAATTTCAACTTCTTGTTATGGGATTTCATTTTAATGGGTGTAGTAGACACATCTCTTATTATTGCTAAATATCACCATTGTTTCTATTATAATGTACAATGGTTTTCACCATAGTTCCACTGATAGAAATTTCTTTTCATTATATCTTTGTTGATTTATGTGTTAATGATAAATTTCAGTTCCTTCTCAACACAATCTAGATCAGAATGCATGGGACTACGTCTCAAGTACATATGTGATAAGCTAAGGAAAAAGTTTAAGATTCCAAAAGGAACTACTAACAGGATGAATATGTGGCTAATGGATTTTGAAAGGGACTCCTAGTGACCCTCAACATATTGGTATGGACATATGGGTCTAGTCCCCCCCCTTCTTTTGAGGACCTACAGAATGATTTTCTTAAGTGGGAATTCGTAGAATTCTTTTCAAGCTTACCAGTTCCATTTCCAGGGGAAAATACTTAGTTCTTAAATCCTTGAAATGGTTGTTTGAAGATGCTCAAGCCACTCATATTCCAATGATAGGAAGGCTTTCACTGCTATGGGGTTTGATCTTGTTATTCCTCTATTAACCTGTTTGAAATTTGAGAGGACAAGGAGCTTGTCTTTTTCTTTGTTCCTTTTTTTTTGTAAGTAAAACATTATATTATCATAAAAAAATAGTTACATGTCTGTCAGAAAAATACAGAAGGTCCTGCCAGCGAGAAGACAACTCAACATGTTGATACCCTTTCCAATTCCCCTATACTGTCCATAACCCAATCCCAAACATCTGTTTCAAAAAGATACTTCATCACATACCCTATTACAATGCCAAAACTAAACCAAGAGCTTTATGATACCCCCCATACCACTTACAACGCCTACTATCTGAATGACTACAGAGGAGAAAACTAGACATAAAAACATAAAATACGATTTGAAATACATAAACAACAAAAACCATAGTCGCTTAGTTATGCTCCTTTGACGGACCCACCCGCATAATCGGAAAAGTACGTGGCTGGTGTGCAAAACTGGGGCCAGGGATATCCACAGCAGTTCCAGAAGCCTTGTTTCCACCCACACTCAGCTGCTTCCCTGGAATGCTTCCTCCAGGGACCGAGGGGTCCAAACTATATGGAGGGCAAAGATGAATGGACATTTTAATTTCCAGTAGAGCAACCTTCTTATGCATCAGTCTACAGTCCCGGTGGTTATCCTTCCATGCCTGCACCGACTCAGTGTTTCTCGCTGCCTTGTTTTCGCGGTCTATCAGAACATGTGCGAGCATCCCTTTCATCACATAGTAGGTGGTCATTATGTGGTCATAGGATGCCGAGCGAACAATCGTTGTGTCGGGATCATGAACCTAATCTTCCACCTCCTCCTTAAATTCCTCCATGTTTTGCTGATTAACTTGTGCCCATAGGCCCTTCTCCAACTGCTCAATTTCCCCATGAATCAACTGAGGAATATGATCACGAAAAAAATGAGCAGCTTGGGTATATTTTTTCTATTTGTGAGTGGCTCGCTTCAGTTTCACATGTCTCCCTTTTCTAGTCTTCTGGCCCCCACCTTGTGATATGCTTCCCTTGGAGCCATAATCGACCACCAAAGAGGAGGGTTAAAATCTGCGCACTCAGACAGTCTGGTAAAATCTGTCAGAAGCACCTCAATTACTTCCCTCCCTTCTTTATAGCCTTCAAATAATCCCTTTCCTTAATTACTTCCATCATTTGAAAACCCTCCTTATCGATATGTTGTACATTCGCGTCAAGATTGACATCCTCTTGCCTCATTTATTTGTACGAATTCCTCTGGTCGAGGACATCTCGATATGCATTCCTCATTATTTTCCACTTGGGGATTTAAATGAGCATCCCTTCTAGGGTACAATTGAATGGTGTCATTTCAGTCGGTAGGTGGTTGATAATCATTGCTCCCGATGGCATTTAATCCAGCCGCGTGGGGTATAGTCTGTTCATCATGCATGTGATTCATGTCACCATTGCTTTCTCTTGGAGAAAGCATGTCCTAAATCCCCAACTGGAAGCATTTTGGGACCCATTCTTGTAATCCAAAATCCAACAGCTATCCTTCTATGCTTCATATCTTTTTTCCCTCCCCCACGTTAGCCAAAAGGTCAACGAATTGATTTCCTTCATGCTTAACATGGTCAAAGGTCCACGCATGGGGTACTTTTAACTGGGTACACAATTCTTCCACCCTGTGGGAAATCCTCCAGCTGCTCGCCACCTTGGATTCCCTTTGTCCTTGCTGGAGTTTTTTCGCCATGTGTATGATAAGCTTTGAGTCTCCTTCAAGGATTAGCGACTCCCATTATTTCCTGTTGGCCAAAGTCAGACCATAAAGTAGGCCTTCGAGCTTAGTAGCATTGTTCGTATCATTTCCAATGAATCCATAATAGATATGTAGGATGTGGCCATCCTTGTTTCAAATCACACCCCCAAATCTAGTTGAACCTAGATTTCCTTTCTAGGCCCCATCAAAATTTAACTTAAATGAACCAGCGGAAGGGGGGACCAGGATTTCGTGTTGTTTTGATCGATCTTCTTCACTTTCCTTTTGAGCCATCCTTGGTTAGTTTTACGTAAACCCAAATTTTTTATTATTCTTTGCTCAAGATCACTCATTTACCAATATTTTCCATCCCACGGGGTGATCTTAACCATTTCATGGATATGAGTTTTGATTTTATTCCAAACTACTTGGATGTTGGAGCTCGAGTCATGGAAGATCATGCGGTTTCTTTCCTTCCATACTTCCCACATGAGGAAACCTGAGAACATGAGCCAAATATAAATAAAAATAGGATTTTGGAAAGCTTTTATGTCCCACTCTTTGATCGTCTGGTCCGGTTGACCCTCTTTTCGGTTCGAGCATCCGAGTATTTCTGCTCCTCTATCCCAGAGGGCCGAAGCATACGGGCATGAGTACAGAATATGGTTCATGGTTTCTTCATCATAGGAGCACATCGAGCATTGTGAATGTCCAACGACACCCCTCTTCTTAAGGTTTTCCCTTGTTAAAATCCTCCTATAGACAACTAGCCATATGAAGGTGGCCACTTTTGGCCAGTGGTTAGATTTCCATACCTTTTCCCATATGTCCTCTACCACCCTTTCCCCTTGATTTGTCCATAGCTCATAAGCTTCTTTGGTGCTGAAAGTATCTTTGGTAGTCGCATCTTGTATGGGCCTCTTTGAATATTTATGCCCATCTCTTGAAGAGCCGTCTCAATATGACTATAATCCTCAGCTAGGCATCACTGGTGCCACCATTCTGACTGGTTCCATTCATGATAATCATCCCCTTCCGACATCGTCCTCCAGAATTGGTTGACTTTGGAAATTCCAAGCTCCTTACATCTTTCCTGGAAAGCTTGGAGGTTATATTGGGATGAAATTTTGGGCATTTGTTGCCAGGAGTCCTCCCAAAAGTCCGCAGTCCTCCCATCCCCGATTTCTCAGAAACTATGGTCCTGTATGATACTTCTGCTATTGAGGGATATCTTCCAGATTAGTGATCCTTGTTTATCCTCATTGAATCTAATGAGTTCTTTCTTCGATCTGTCTTGAGCATATTTTATATGCCACAGTTTTTCCCAGGGTTCTGAGTTGTGCATAACCTAGTTCCACCAGATTTTGGTCCCCAACACCTCACTATTATTTTTCAGATCTCTGAGGCCAAGGACCCCTTTGGTTTTAGGTTGAAACAGTTTGTCCCAATTGACTAAATCCCACTTTGGTTTATCTAGGCTTCCTCCCCACAAGAATTGGCGTTGTAGGATTTTCATCTCCTTGATGACTTATTTGGGGGCCTCCATGATAGAGAAAAGGTATATGGGCATTGCTTGAAGAACAACTTTAATAAGGGTGAGTCTACTGGCCAGGTTAAGAGGTCGAAAAACCCAATTGGCCAAAGTTTTCCTCATGTGGTCTAGTAAATTATCCCATGAATTTCTCTTGATGACTCCTTCAGCCAAAGGGGATCCAAGGTATTTGGATGGAAGGGAGCTCCCTTGGAATCCCAAAATACTCAGAATATTCATTTGAAATACATTAGGGGTATTGAATAAGAAAACTTATGATTTTTCTCTATTTATTTCCAGACTCGAGGCTTTCGTGAAAGTGTTGAGACATTTCTTGAAATCTCTAGCTTCCTGCACTAAGGGGTGGCCCATGAGCATTGTGTCATCAAAAAATTGATAGTGCATTTGTTTGTCAGCTCCATGGTGAATATTTAGGCCTCAAATTTCTCTGTTGTCATTCATGACTTTGATCAATCTGCTGAGCCCTCAACCATTGAGATGAAAAGGAATGGGGATAGAGGTTCCCCTTGCAAAATACCTCTAGTAGGGCATAAAGTATTGGTGGGTGATCCATTGAGAAAGATCGCGAAGAAAGTAGACGAGGCCATGCACATTACCCAATCAATCCAATCCCGATTGAATCCATATGCTCTGAACATTTATCGCATAAATTTCCAGCTCAATTTGTCACAGGCTTTTGAAATATCCAACTTGAGAAGCATCCCTGACATTTTGGATACCTTTAAAGAGTGGATGAATTCATGAACCAAAATTACCCCGTCAAGAATTGCTAATATTTGGTTGAGCATTGATATTTAATTCTTTTAGATGTAGAGAATTGAAGCAATGAGACAATTCAATCCATTAAATTCATACAACCATAAAACAAGATATACCCTAGGGAAAATCCTCAAAATTATGAGAAAAAAACCCCCAACAATTCTTCTCAGTATAATATAATGGATAGAAGAAAATGCTTTCTTTTACAACATAGCAGATTTCTTTTGGAAGATAAGAGATCACTAAACAGTCTTGATGAAGATACAAAAGCAATAGAGAAGAGAGATCAATCGGATGTGTTCCCAACACAACAATACCAAGCATGAACAATACTCTGCACAAAGATAAGCGCCTTGCCTTTAATGGAGAAGAGAATTTGCTTCACATTGGATTCATCAATACCGTATAACATATTTATACATTCTTCTCTTCTATTTTTATCTTCTAACTTCAGGATGAAATCTCTCTCAAAATGGATGTATTAATCTTGATATATCACCGAGCTGTCACTTAGGATGAACTCGCCTCTTAACTGAAATCTTTCCCTCTTAGTTAGGTGGATAAATTAAGTGTCGTCACTTAGTTAACTAGATATTCTTTGTTGTCACTCATTTAACTCTCTTTAATTGATTCTCCTTGATTTACTGAAGTGTCGTCTTTTAGTTTAACTAAAGTGAAAACACATTAGTTAACTAGTCCTTATTTAACACTTAGTTAACTGAAATCATGCTGATTGATTTACTTGAAGTGACCACTATGATTTCTTTAGTTAATCGAGGCATATATTTAACCGATACTTTAACTGAAGCATTGATCCTTAACTAAATATTTATAACTGGAGCTTTAACAATTCAAGTTCTCTTTAATTAGCTGAAGTGTTTGCATTGGCAATTTCGAATTCTCTTGATCTCTATGCTTTATCTTTTATTTATTTATATTTTACTGCATGGTCAATATGTGATAACTTTAATTATCCATAAAATTACATTATACTAAGAAGAATTGTCGGATGTTGTGATCATATTATATTATTCCAGACCAAATGATCATATGCTAAAATAATTCACTTTAGAGGTGATTAATCTCTAAAGGATACTTAATAGCAACTGGTGATCATGGTTAATAATACATCACATAACATTAAATGCTTTTAACAAGTAAAGCATGACCTTTATACGAAAGGTCCACCTCTATACGGGAGGTCCATCTCATGGATACCTTTATACGGAAGGCTCACATGATAATCATGACTTGACAAAAAATTTTGGAGTCTTGTCCAACAAGACTTTACAACATCATTACTTTGATCAAGTACCTCTATACAGGAGGAATAACCTTTACACAGAAGGCAATCAAAGTGCTCACCTCTATACGATAGGATCAATCTTGGATACAGAAGATTGGTTTGGAGAATGTCTCCTGATGATGTATATTTAACGAGAATATGGTGGCCCTCCACAAAACCATATTTCTCTAGGAATATCAAGTTAGGGAGGATGGGCTTTAACCTATTTTCCATGAATTTTTTTATAATTTTGTAGATCACGTTACAAAGAGCAATGGGTTTGAATTTACATGGGGTGTTAGTGCCTTCACTTTGTGGGATGAGGGTCAATAAGGTAGCATTAAAATCCTAGAGAATCCCTCTTTCTTGTCATGAGTCTTCCACAAAACGCTAGACGTCTTACTTGATCATGTCCCATAAATGATGGAAGAAGTTCGTTGTGAATCCATTCGGACCTAGTTCCTTTCCATCAACCATCTGCTGGACTGCTTCCTTAAATTCACTTAGATCTATCGATTTATTTAGAAGTTCATTTTGTTTAGAGGTCACAAGGGAGGGGATTTGCTGGGTGATCTTGGAAATGTGCTCCGATCTATAAACCCTATCCTCCTTCATGATTGTTCCAAAGTATTCAGTTAGCTCCTCCTCCATTTCCTCTCTAATTTCCACGTACTGTAATGTCTCCTTTTTTATTCCGTTTATACTTGATTTTTCCTGTTCTGGATCACAGATCAATAGAAATTTTTGGTATTTCGTTTTCCCTCTTGGAGCCACTGCTTCCTCGATTTTTGCTTCAAGTATATCTCCTCACGGTGTTCTTGGGAATTGAGCTACTCTAAAATTAATTGTTCCTGCTATTTCAGTTCCTCACTGAATCTGTTATTAATTCCTTCTCTTTGGATTTCTTCTAACTGCTCCATCAGATGTTTTTTTTATTATCTTGGAAGATGTTTCCAAACTCTTATTTATTCCACGTGCAGATCCTTGCTTTTAGAGACTTCAATTTCTATTGGAATTGGTACATTTGTGTCCCTCTAGGATCATCCATATATTCCCACCATTCATGTACCAATGATTTAAAGTCATTATGTTCTATCCACAATTGATGAATCCATAAAGGTTTCCTACCATAAGAGCTTGTCCGATCCCACATGAGGCTTACCAACCAATGACTAGAGTCTGCTGAGGGAAGGACCATAGTAGTCAAATTATATCCCACATTAACTAAACCTTTAGATATTAGGAATATATCTAGTCTGGAGGCCATGTGTTATTTCTCCCCACGCTTGTTGTTCCATGTGAACCATCCATTCCCCGTTTCCATATCCACCACCCTCCTTTCCTCTATAAATTCTTTAAAAGCTTCATTGGTTTCCCCTAGGGTCTTCCTTCCTCCTTTTTTTTCCTCCAGAGATGTGATCATGTTGAAATATCCCCCAATGATCCATTGCTTTTATCCGATCCATCTTGTAGACCATGATAAAGTTTCTAGAAAAGCTTCCTTCTGGGTAACAATACTTGGGCCATAAACATTCGTAAGCACTCCTTTCACCAAGGTATCGCAGATTTGGACGTTTGCGGATAAGGAGAACCTCGTGGCCTAGAAATTTGCTAAGAACACTTCCTCTGTGAGCCACATAATTGCGATCCCACCAACATTACCCTGAGCGTTGATTTCCATTGCCTCATTTACTATCCAAACTTTATTTCCTATTTCCTTCATAGTCTCTGCTCCACATTTTGTTTCTTGTAAAAAAACTATCACAGGTTTCTCCATCCTCACCTTATTTTGTAAGGTTTTTATTTTGCATGGGTGATTCACCCCACAGATGTTCCATGTTATCACCTTCATTGGGAAACTTTGTTGACTTCAGAGAAATCCGCCTTGATGGTAGGGTACTAACCCGACTCTACCAATCATGTTCCTACCTCTGCAATTCTATGTCTATTTGTATTCCTTCCTATATTTTCTCATTCTCTTGGCTACTTCCTCTTGCTTCCTTTATGAGGTTCCAAAGCTATACCAAGCTGTGGGGTAGCTTTTGAATTTAAGATGGCTGCTTGCAGAAGTTCAATCTATCTGCATGAGACATAGCCTTGCCCTTTTTTATTGCATTCCTTTTCTATTTCTTCTAGATATAATTCCCCTAGATCCATATTCTCTGCTTCTTCTTGTAGGTCATATTCCATTACATTTGAATGATCCTCCTGTCCTTTTGTGGGGGCAATGGGGGCCTTAGATGTCCCTTTCTCCGCATGGTAGGTTTCTTTTTGATCCCGCCATACTAGATCCTCCAGATCTTCTCCAACAATGTTTAGTGTCTCAAATATGTTGGTTGTTGTTGTCTTTTTGTTATTTATTTGTTTATTCTGCATCTGATTATTTGGTTTCTGCACCTGAGGCCTCCTATTTACCTGGGTAAAACCCTCATCCACACCTCCATTTCCCTGGTACACTGGAGGAATAGTAGGAGTGGGATGATTGTGGGGAAAATCTTGGTTGAGATGGACATATTCATGGCACTGCCTGCATCGAAAGGGGAGGTCTTCATAGTCTAATGGATGCACCCAATATTCATCCTCCTAGGTTAGATTAATGGATTCTAGCAATTTGGGTGCTAGGTCCATTTAGATACAGATCCTAGGAAAGGAAGTGTATCTATGATGTTTGGTCTGATCATAAATTTTCACAAAATTTCCCAAGACTTTAACAATGTCCTGCCGGATTTCAGGTTCCTAGTACTCACATGGTAAAGAGTACAAATGGATCCAAGCCAGGGCAATATTAAGGTCTTCCTTATCAGGATTAAAATGTTCTTTCCACGGGCGTAGATATAGCCCAACTGAAAATAAGTAGGGTCCTCCTTCTAGTATCCGATCTCTATCCTCGTCGTTGAAAAATACAATTTTGAAAAATCCTTTGGCACCCAGGTGCAGGTCATAATGACCCTTGGGGTTCCACGTTTCCTTGATCCATCTAAAAATATCCTTCTCCTTGGGCCATATCCCAACAAAATTTCCAATTAGGACCTTATCCTTCCATTGTTCCACACTTTCCATCATTTTATGTGATCGAATCTGGAGAGAAGGGTTTTCATTGGATCTTGGCAGGAATCCCCCCTGTGTATGCCTTGATTCATGCCTCTCATGTTCTCTCCTTTCCTCCCCGACATAAGCCTGATGTTGTCTCCTCTGTTTGATTATTTTTCGGTGATATCGTGGATCCCTCTAACTGTCACAAGGTGGAGGGGGAGACGCCACCTCCATGAGATACCATTTGGTAAACCCTCGTAACAAACCCTAGCATGTGCGCACCAGTCATGAATGCATAGCGATTAACCACCAATTCATCTTTTTCTTTGTTCCTTAAAAATTACATGATAATGGATTTAGAATGAAGGGGAAAAATATTCAAAGGGGGATGATATAATTCCAGATCTGACAAATGGTTCTTGTTGTAATCTACAAGATTACATTAGGTTACCAATAGTGCATTATAACACATCATGTATAAGAATGAGCATACATAAAGAGAGAAAGAAAGAAATAAGATTAATGGTCACACTAGCAACAAGCATTCTATTATATTAACATGACATAATGTACAAAAGGGGTTAATCATCTCTATATCATCCCATCTCAAAATACTATAAATATGAATTATATAATCATTTAGACAGTTGTAACTCATGTATAACTGTCTGCTAGTCGGCCTAACCGAATCGACTTGACTGGGTCAACCATTAGGTGGTCAGTTGGGAGGACCTAGTCGACTCGTCGAATAGGCTCCTCCAACATCTCCCCCACCTCAAAATCCTTCTTCCTCTCGAAGAGAACACGTATATGTAAATTTTACAAAAATGTACAAATTTACAAAAGAATTATATATTTTTAGGGTTGCTAAGAATTGGATGCTTCACCAATAGAGTTGCTTCAACACATGCTTCAACTATGGTAACATCAGACATGGTTAGGCATCGTTGAAAATATTCCCAATAGGCTAAGGTAAATTGGATGTTTGTACTAACTATGGTGAGCTTTGATAGTCACAATAACTTCTATGGAATTGGTCTATTCTGCATGTTCTAAAGATTGGGGCTGGAATTTTGGTGTTGAAGCTATGCATCTCGCATCAGTGTGTATAAACGACTAGTTAGACAACTAAATTCACCTTTTACATTCTTATCTTCATGCAACCACTGGTGATCCTTCTTCTATAGTTCTACCATGCATTGTTGGTACATTGTAAGTACTTTCTCTAAAACAATTATGGTCTTTGGATCTGTTGTGATCTTCCTTGTGTATAAATCCAAAATTATGGTCTGCATGGTTTGTATTTCAATGCATATCTTCCCATAATATGAATAGTGGTTGGTCAATACCAGGGTCGATTTATTTTCTTGGGTCTCGTGTTCCTTTAGCTTCCTGTCCCATTCTTCAAAATGTATTAACTCGAAGGCCATACGTAGACTGGTTACATACGGTTTCCATTGATTTTGATGGTCAAGTACTTACTATAGACAGGTTAACACATACCCAAAAAGGATCTATATTCTGTCAAGGATTCTTTCGGGCTAAGGGCCTGTTATCGGGCCAATGATTTGAGCAACCTCTGATGAACAAGCTTTCCAGGTGTCTTCATAGATTTGATATTTTTATTGGTGTCAGTACATATCTTGTTTCTTTCTTTATTAACAATTTTAATGAATTATTCTAACTCTTGATTTGATGCTTTAGCAGGTACAAAAATTCCTATTGTGGTTGAAGTGCTAGTCACCTGATGAACTAGTACTGAAAGCGTTGTGTTGGTTTTGTTTGGTTTTCTATACTTTTCTAGAAATATTTTGTAGGCCTGCTTCGCTAGTCGGATTTGTTTTTTGAGCAGTTGATGTAATAAGATCCAGGGTGGACATCACTATTGTCAATGTTGTGGTATCCACGATGGGAAAAGTCAAAGGGAATAGAATGGTATTGGTTGGGGAAACATATATGACGACTGGGATAGTGGTTGTACTGACAGTTAAGGAGGGAATCAATGAATTAGTTGGGATTGCAATCATTGATGTGATTAGTGTAGAAATAGTTGGCAGAGAAGTCAACGGGGTAAGAAGCATATTAGTCGAGCAAATAAATTGACCATGGTATTCACAGAGACTGAAATTTTCGGTAATGGGGTTGTAGTGGCGGTCGTAGTGATAATCAAAATGGCAGGAGGAATGGTTGATGGCATAAGTGCAGGTATGGATGATAACTAAGTCAAAGGTGATGAAATTGTGAGAAGGGATTTGATTGAAGGAAGTTGGAGTGATTTTTTTAGGGACTTACAAACTTATGGTGTAGGTGGAGGTAGAATGGCCAACTGATTTGGTAGAGTTGTAGCTTCCAAGGTTTTTCAAATCATGGTTAGATGACTTAACTAGGGGATTATGTGTGACATAGTACCAAGAAATTTAGTAATATTAGGGGTTATGGTTATGGAGGTGAGATTTGATACTATAGTCAAGGAATTATGTTCTTCTAGATGGGTTGAGGAAGGGGGAAAAGATTCATCTGAAACATCGAAAGAATCCGCCTCTTGATATTTTATTGTTAATTTTAATTTTTTCCGAGGGCGCGACAGGGACACAATGGCTGCTTTTGGTACTACCTACAATGCAGGTCTTCTTTGCTCATCGATTTGTTTTTGGATATGCAACTCATTGGTCACTTTTTTTTAGGTGCTTCAATCATAATAACCTTAGCTTCTCTCATAGTTCTGCTAAGTCTTCTTTGGTTGTGTAGGTAAACCATTGTTTCCTTTTCTTAGACTACTGTCGAGTGGCTTTACCTTTAACATTATGCTAAAATGTGACCATTTACTTGATAACTTGGTTGATTTTATTATTTAGGAGCGGCTCATTGAATTCGAGCTCGAATCCTTCTTTAATAATATGTTCTTCTCCATCTTCTTCAGTCATTTCTCTTGTCGAATCAGTGACTAGTTCTTTCATTTGGTTGGATGATTGAACAATTGATAAGGGTTTCTTCAGAGGTTTGTGATTCGGACTGCATGTTGTGATGTATAACAAAGTTTCGTATTGGTCTTCAGCTTCACTGTCCAAGAGGGGTTGCAACAACTCCAACTATGAGGATCAAGCCACAGTAGGAACTGGTAGTATGGTATTCGACTTCCTGGAAATATCAATAGATATATCTTGTAAATTCGGATAATAGTCGATCTGTAGGGAATTTTGTATTGCAACTTGTATGTATCAAACCCTGGTGTGGTCGAGGTCAAATGGATGTGTGTCAACCAGGGAAAGCTACGATGGATGTGTCGAGGAAATCTCCATCAATCACACTTGGTATTTACTACCTGGAACTAATGTTCCAAAAGTGACTTGGATTTTTTGGGACCAAGTGGTGATCCCTTAGGTGTGAAGAGCCTGAAATTGTTCATTAATGGTGGTTTTGTGTTGGTGAATGCCGTCTCACTGACTGGGGTAATATTTTCCATTGTTATCTATATGAGCAATGATGGGAACCTAATTTCCTGCCTAGTTTCTTGATATCTTTCACAATTGTTTTTTACTATTGTAGCCAGGTGGTCAGCCTAGTTGAAAATCTTGGCATCATATGCAATAGTTTTTACTTCCTTTAACATTTCAGGATTTGATTTAGATGATTGGCCAAAACTTGTTAGGAATAGTGATCCGTCTATCACTGTCATCCATTTGATTGATGGGTAGGTAAATTTTTTGATGATCAGACCTTTGGAATTTTGTGCTACCGGTGTTCCTGTGATTCTTTGACTATCTCGATGGGCTTAGTCACGAGGGGACCATCGCTATTTTAATTGGCATACTAGTGATATGGGAAATGAGTGAATCGTTTATTTCTATGGGTCAATCTAACTAGATTTTTCCATCATGGTATCAGATCACCATGAACTTTTCTATTAGGCCTTTCAAATTTCCATGGCTGGCCAACAACAGTTCATTCATGTAATGACGAATTTTTGCCACGACTAGCTTATTAGCTTCGTCAACCCACTTGTTCTCCCTGATTGCTCATTCTATTAGCTTTGTGTATTGTTTTTTCCAGTTATGCTGCTCCATATTAGATTTATTTATGCAATTCGATCAATCTTGTAGAGGCATCAATGCTACTTCTTCCAATAGTGATTTGATTTTTTCTTCAGTTTCCTTTGCTTTTGTGGATGTTGTAGATTTCTTAGGTGCCATTGTTGGTTGCTGGTATTCGATGGCTGAGATATTTGGTTGAGAATCAATGATTTTCTGGATAAAATGTGCTCACTCCTATTTAGAACATAAAATTTTCCAAGAATCTTCTTGTACTGGAGTATTTATAGGTGTGAAATTGATTAACATTTATTGTGCGTAGGGGAATGGATTAACTGCGATCCTTGTGCACGATAGTTACTTCACATGCTTGATGAAACTTGTGTTGGAATTTTTGTTTGTGGTCCAGTCGGTTCACTCAATGGTTGAAGGTATGAGGGATGGTCTTGTCCACGTTTTGCTTCTCTCCTAGTCTCATCATTTCTTGATCGACAAGGATTCGCCTTCATTGATTTGGTTTCCTCTTTTCTAGTGGATGGATCAGTCATCTCCTTTTCGACTTTTTTCTTCTTCTCGTCGGTGCTAGGTGATGTTCTATTACTTCTTGAATATTGCATATTTGCACTTTTCCGCTATGCCTCCTTTGCCTAATCAACTATCATATGTGTTGAAGTGCTTCTCACCTACTAAGGCCCGTGTCTTATTTCCCTTTTTTATATTTGATCTATGCTAAGTTAGTTATATAACTATTTTTAAACAAATTAGTTATGCTTTTTAATTAAAAATACACAAACCTAGGGTCACGATGGTCGACTAGTGGCGATACGAACACTAGTCGACGATGTGACTCTTTATATTCGATATATTTTCAGTCGAGCTTCGTTAATGACTTTGGTGAAGAATTGACCCTGGAGTTTTTCAGTTGTACGGATCCATTATGGTTCAATTATTCGACAATATAAGGGCCCATCCATGCAGTCTCAATTTTTATTGGATTTCCTTTTATCTTGCTATCGTATAAGATCATTAGATCTCTGACTGAGATATCCTTATTCTTTATTTTTATGTCATGCCAAGCTTTCTACTGTTGATTTTATACTTTTTTATGATGAATAGCGACTAGTATTTGTTCTTCAATTTTATGTAGCTCAAATACACTGTCTTGGGTAGCCTGTATGGTGTCCAAATGTAGTAGTTGTGCGATTATTGGGGTTTGCTGTTTGAAATGTAATGGTACAATTGCTTCCTAACCATAGACTAATTTGAAGGGTGTTTGTCAAGTCGATCTCTTATAATTTGTTCTTTACGCCCATAGGATAGTAGGAATTTTGTCATCCCAGTCGTCCTTGTTGATATTGCATATTTTTGTTAATCCTTTCATAAGTGTCTTATTAAATTCTTCGATAGATGCATTTGACTAGGGGTGATATGCAGAGATATTATGACGGTCTATCATAAATTATTGAATTAATACTGCTATCTTATTATAAATAAAATGTGTTTCTCTATCGCCGATTAATGTGAGGGGACATCCAAATCGTGTAATAATGTTTCCATAGATAAACTTTGCTACAACTTCACTCAAACATGCTTTGACAGGTTCGAATTCTTCCCATTTTGTGACATATTCAACTGTGGTAATTATGTATCGAAAGCCTGTTCGTCGGCCAAGAACCAAGAATGGACTGATGAAGTCGCTGGCTCATATTTCAAATGTTAAGCTTGGGTTAATTGATATTAGTGGAATTTCGTTCCATCGGAGTAGCTGACCCATTCGTTGGCAATTATCACATTTACTAATAAAAAGTTTGCAGTATTTACTTAACGTCAACCACCATAATCTAGATTGCAATATATTCTTAACAATCGTGTCGACATGAAAGTATCATCCTGGTAGTCCTAAGAGTTCTTCGTCGATAATGGATTATTTTTCATGGTCTAGGACACACTGTCAGAGTATGTCATCTTGTCCCAATTTGTATAGGAACCCATTAATTAGAGTGTATGGTGATGCTTTCATGGCTAGTACTTTCTTTTTCTTTTCGGATGTCCCTTTTGGAGCTTGTTTGTCCTCCAAAAATGTGTTATGCCTACAAATTCAGTCGGTACAAATTCGAATATGAAGAGATGGGAATGAGGTAGTTCATTGTCTACTACGACAGATTCTTCTCATGTTTCTATATGTGATAGGTGATCGGGTATAACATTGGGTTTCCCTGGTCGGACTATTATCTCGAATTCAAATTCTTGAAATAATAGGAGCCAACGACATATTCGTCCATGGTGTAGTGGTTTATGAACTAAATAATTCAAGACCCGATGACGTGTGAAAAAGACAAAGGGGTTAGCCAATAAATAATGACGATACTTTTGTAGATAGACAATCATACCTAGACCTTTCCACTCTGTCATTGAATAATTCTAGCTGGATTTGTTTAGCTTCCGACTAGCATAGGAATTCAGATAGTCGATCCCATCCTTACCATGTTGGGTTAGTATTGCAATGACTAAAATACCCTATGCGTCGATGTGCACATGAAAATTATTAGAAGAGTTTGGAAATTAGAGGATTGGGGCTTCGCCTAGCTTGCGTTTAAGAATTTCAAATGATTTTGCGCATTCTTTTGTCCATGTAAACTCAACATTCACTTTTAGCAATTCCTCCAGAGGGAATGTCATATATGAATAATGTCGAATGAATTTTCTATAGTATCCAGTTGTATGCCCAAACAATATTATGAATTGTTTAGGTTTCAAAAGCAGCTTCAATTCAAGGATGACTTTGACCTTTGAAAATTCAACCTTGATTCCTTCCTTACAAACATTGTGGGCCAAAAGTATTCCGATGGGGGTGGAAAAGATACACTTCCTGATATTCAATGATAGCGGAATTTTTCTACATCTTTTTAACATCAGTCAAAGCCACTAAACATGATCTCTTAGCATTGTATATATGGTCCAGTCATCAAAATATATAGCCATGGTTTTATATAAGAATTCATGGAAAGCCTTGATTACGATTCTAGAAAATATTGTAGGTGCAATTTTGAATCTAAAGGGCATATCTTTGTATGTGAATGAGCCAAATTCACACACAAAACACAATATACTATAAAACAAGAACTATATACAAATAACGAGAACTCTAGCCCTCAAAATTCTTTTTTTTGCATCAAAACACCAACAGACAACCCCAAAATGAAAAGTGGTGATACCAGTATCACCCCTTTTTTGGGCGGGCGGCTAAAATTACAAATTTTTGGTAACCTCAAGTGGTTTCATTGCAATTGAAACCCTAAATAAACCTCGAATTAAAAATTAAACCTCCTAGAATCACCCTCATTTTTATTCATGGTTAAAATTTAAAAACAACCACTTAAAAAAAGTGAAACAATAAAAGACATAATTCAAAATTTATAAAAAAACAATTACAACATTCTAAAACTTATAAACATTTTTTAAATGTAAAAAAAACACTACAATTTCTTTAAAAATTTAACATTTAAAAAAATTTAAATTTTTTGAAAAAGATTTAAAAAAATTAAAAGAAAAATAATTTATATAAAAAAAGAAAAATAATAAAAAATTATAATTAAAAAAAATTTTATATTTAATAAAAAAACCCAACCCATGCCTTTCCCCTGACCTTCCACCTCCTCCCCCACTTGTTTCCTTCCCCCTCCCCCTGATCACCCCCATTCCCCCCCCTATCCTATCCCCCTCCTTCTTCGCTTTCCCTTCCCCTCCCCCCTTTGCCATCCCCTCCCTCCCTCTATGCCTAGCCCTTGGGTGGCCCTTTGGTCGCATGATGGGTGGCATGGCTACTCCATCATATGCCCAAACGGTCACACAAGGGGAGGCCCTTTAGGCGTACGACTGGTGGTGATGTCTCTCCCTTGTGTGCCCAAAGGGCCGCCCAAGGGTTGGGTGCATGGGGAGGGAGTGGGAGAGGGGGCACATGGACATGGACGAGGATGGGAAGGAATTGGGTAGGAGGGGGAGGGGAAGGGGAGAGGGAGGGGGATGTAAGAGGGAGAGGGAAGTGGGGAGAGGGGAGGGGGGGACAGGTAGGGGTAGGGGGACAGGTGGGGGAAAGAGATGGTTGGGTTTTTTGTTTTAATATAATTTCATTTTTTTTTAAAATTATAATTTTATTTATAAATTATAATTTAATCTCTCTCTCTCTCTCTCTCTCTCTTTCTCTCTCTCTCTCTCTCTCTCTCTATATATATATATATATATATATATATTAATTTTTAATTTTTTAAAATTAAAAAAATAGACATTGTTGATTTTTTTTAAATTGTTTTTTCAGATTTGATTTTTTTTCCAAATTTTATAATTTTTTTATAATTTTTTTTTATAAATTTATAATTTGTTATGTGTTGTTTCACTTTTTTTTAAATTTGTTTTTTTAAGTGTTTGTGGTTTTTATTTTTAAATTTTGTTTTCTTTTTATGTGTTTTTTTTTTCTAAAAGATTTAATATTTTTCCAGGCAAATGTAACCAAACAAAGGAAAGGGGTGCTACTCGTAGCACCTCTTTTAGAGTCCCTGGTTGATTTTGGGATTTTTCATTGAAACGACGCCAATTGTTAAGATGACGACATCAATCAAGTTGTAATTTTAGCCCTCGATTGAGGGTTGATTGCTACCGGTTCAATGTGAGGGTCAATTTAGGGTTTTGATTGCAAGGGTACCCGAATGGGTTTTAATAAATTTGTAAATTTAGCCCAGGAAGAAAAGAGAGCACTTGTAGGACCACTTTTCGAAATGGAGGTAAAAACAACTACTAAACGTGACCTCGAAAAAAATGAGAACTTGTGTGGGTTCTCATTTTATAGTATAATGGGTTACAAATGTAGTCTTATGTTGATCCTCTTTTTCTATGGGCACCTGATTGTACCCTGAAAATCCATGTGTGAAGGAGTAACATTCATGACCAACAAATTCATTGATGATTTTTCCTGCAAACGTTGTAGGGAATGGATATGTAAGAGTTACTCTGTTTAGTCCTCTGAAGTCAACACAAATCCAAAGTCTTTTTGGGTCATGCTTCTTAGGCTGGATGAACATTGGGATAACCTATTCTAACTGTTTGACTAGATATATTATTCTAGCGGCTAGCATATTTTTGATTTAATTCTTGACTATATCCTTATATTTGTGAGCTAATTTATATGATCACTTCTTACCAGGTTTTGCATTTGGCATAATATCTATCTTTATTTCTCCCATTTCTTAAACTAATCCTTTTAAATATTTATAATCTCTAGAAAACACATCCTGGTATTCTTTCAGAAGATTCATTATTTTTGCTATCTACTGCTCTAACTAGTAATCTCCAAATTCTGCTAATTTGGGTCTTTCGACAATGGATATGTCAACTTATTTCGTCTTGATTTTTGTGTCCATCCATTCCGACGTTTTTGATTTGTCAATCTATTGTTCACCTTCTTTAAATTTTGTAAATGACGGAGGGAAATATTTTCCTTGAGCTCCCCATCTTCTTCCTTATATTCAGTAGATACTTTCATAACAAATTTAACTGGAGAGACTGTGCAAGGGTGATCTCTATTCCATCTAAATTTTTTCCCTAGGGTATTATCATTTTCTAGGTTCAAGTGAGAGGAGAGGTGGGCATGCTGCTTTTGGTCGATTGTGATATATTGCAAGTCACATTCGGTTGATGAGTAGGTGTAGTACCAACTACACCGATTGGTATTTTTACTGGCTTGATACAATTTTGAATTCCTTGTACAAATTATTTAAGAAAGTTTTCTGCAAGAGTAAATGATAATTCCTTAATGAAATTTTCTTTAAGGGATTTCCAGTTAAATGTCTCACCTCGTGCTTCTTTAATTTTATACCATTTATTGGGAAAGTCATTTAGTGTACTTGGGAACATATGTGGCCATTATCTTTCATCATGATAACTAAGTCTTTTCCATTCATTTTTGTAGTTATTGACATAGTCGACTGGATCTTAACGTTGGATAAATCTAGGAATTTAATTTCGATGGTCTGAGCTTGATAGATCGACTGGTTCTTATGCATGCTCTTCATATTCAATGCACATTTTGTAGTACTATGTGAATTATCTTGAAATATGCCACACCATTTAGGTTTAGCGTTCTTTGCATTGTATGGACAATTTGTCGTAGAGTGAGGCTGAAAGGATTCACATATATCACAATAGTAATTCACGTGGACAACTCAGTAGTAGTTGTGTGGTATTTTTTATTCCGGGAATGGTATTCTTTATTTTTGAAACTGTCGTCGCTCCTCATATCTACAATTATCTTTAGTGTGGCCCTCTCTCGAGCATGTCATACACCACAAGTCTCTATGCTGCAAAGTGAGTTGTTGAAATGATCTTTTCATGATTTCCATTTTTTCTTCTACTCTTCTATCGATAACCGCGACTGTGAAATATTCATTAGACTCAACCTTTTTGGATTTATTTAAATCATCCTCATATGTCATGAATTCATGTAAGCTCAATGGTGTTCTAAGCATGGGTAGGAGACCTGCAATGAAGCACTGGATCAACAAATTTTGATCAATTTTGTATGATATCTGGCTGAGTAAATATTTGAATCTTTTATCATACTCTCGTACTGTTTCACCAAGAATTTGTGTGATATATTTTAAATTCTTAACAACTAAATTCCTTTTGTCTAGAGTCTAGAAAAAATCTAGAAAATTATGCTTCATTTTAGCTTTCTAGGTTTATTTTCAATAAAGTTCATATACCAGCCAAGTGCTCTTTTGCGGAGGCCACCTGCAAATTGTGTTGATTTCCAATTCTCATCATTAACAAGATAATATTCTCACACGGTTTCGCAGACAAAGCAATGTCTAGGATCTTCATCCCCCTCATATATTGGGATGTGTACTGAATTATGAAAAGCCATATTGGAAAGAATTTGATTAATATGTGGAATGAAATTACTGGTTTTGGGAGTACTTATTGTTTTCTTTTGATTTGTGTGCCATGGTAGTTGAATTTATTCTACCAAATCTTAGTTCTCAAGTTGGGCCTCCAACAAACTTTGTGCTTCTACCGATAATGTTGTTGGAAAAGGGGGTTCTTCCACGTGCTTTGAATAGAATAGGTGAAAGTGGATTCTTCTGAATTCTGGTGCAAAAGTAATCGAGTTACCATGAATTGGTATATGAATCATCAATCGATCCATGATTCATACACAACCATCTAGTTGACACCATATGCTGCTTTTTCCAGCTCTATTTACCAAGTCATGTTCGATGATTTTTCTTACACCTGGACCAAGAGTCAAAAGAATCGGGAGTGGATCGACGAGACTTGTAACTTCAGGTATTACTATCTGCATATATTTTGGAGTTTCCTCAATTGGTTGACGTCCTTCGACCAGTGTCGACACCTCATCATTTCTCTCAACTAGTCAAATTTCCCTCAACTCAAGTAGACCTTTTGGTCGCTTTATCTTCTCGACCAATTTATTCATATTTCTTTTGTTATGAAGTAGAGTTAGGATGTTCCTAAGTTCCTCCTGTTTTTTCTGTCTTTTCTCCCTTTCAATTTTCTAAATATCAGTTGTCTACTTGTGGCTAACCATCTAATTTTTATTGATTCATGCTTGAGTTTTCACTAGCTTCATTCCTTCTTCATTTTATCAACTAGTATCATCTATTCATTCATTTCATGTGGTCGGTGACCCCTTCATTGTCGACCCAACTACTTACAGGAAATGAGTGTGGGTTCAATAATGATGCTCATTTAGAGAGAAAATATTCCCACTCTTTTTCTTGGATGAAGCACTCCTAATATTTTTTCCTCTTTTCCCAATTTGAGCAACCAAGGCCTAAAGGAGGTCAAGGTTCGATTATGTGATTGTTAGAATAATTAACCCATCTGTACCTTAATTTAAACATTATTTTATGTTTCCTAAGTGTTAGATCTATGTTATTTGTTCACCTAGTGCTTGCTTGGCCCATCTTAGTCATTTTTATCCATTATAGCACCCTCATGTGATTTAGTTCTTGCTTTTATTGATATTTTATGAGCTAGAGTGCCTTACTTGCTTTATTATGCTTTTATCCATCTTTTGTGAGTCAAAGCCAACTTTGTTTTTCTTTTCACATGGATTAGGATGAGAAAGTTCTCTAGGATGACTTTGGGCAAGTTTGCATGCTTTTTCCTCAACCCCTTCCTCCATTTTCTCCTGAAAAGCCTCCAACTTGCTGCCTTTTGGTCACTCATGGCCTACCTAAGCCAACTTAGCCAATTCGTGACCACTTGCTATGATTTGGAGTATGATGTTTCCTATATGGGGGGATTTTTTCTATTCTAAGCTTGCCACATGTGATATTTTCAAGTTTCCTCTAAGACATTCGAATTCTCTCTTAGAGATGCATTTTATATTGTAATATTGTTAATGAATAATACAAAGTGGAAGTTTACACCAATTGAGTTCTCTCTTTTATGTTTCTGCTTCAATATTTCTTCTTATTTTTGCTAATCTTTGTTTAAATTCTTAGTTAGGACTACCTAATTTATAGATCCTATCTTATTGAATTATAGTATGGTATTGAACCTATTTAGAATTCTGACATGGTATCAGAGCTTAGGGAGCTTATATTGAGCATAGATGCTTGCATTAGTGCACCAGAAGTAGTGGAGTTACCACATAGATCCTGAGGCAATTTCCTTAAGTCATTTGGCGTCCCGTTTGGGTCTACCTAGGTGTGAAGCACTCCTGAATGTGCCTACTGACTAAAGTAGATCTCATATATTAGATAGATCAGATAGTCTTCCAATGTAAGATTTCAGTGAGTTTGATTTCCAAGTATTGAATATCAATTTGCAGAAATCTCAACATAAGTTCGAATGGTGAAAGTCTCCTTGAAGTGGATCCTTCTCCAGTTGCAGTAGAAGTTTATGCGAACCTTGATTTCTCCTCTTCATATGCAACTAATCCAAAGAATACATTCAAACCTCCATTGTTGAAGAATAAATCTCCTTCCATTACTCATCATGTTCTCCTATCATTCTTCAGATTGGGAGGATGATAATATTGTTATGGCAGATCATTCACACCTTGAGTCTTCTCAAGAAACTGAAGAGGAATTCGATTCCTCTCTTTCATATGAGGATTTTGGTTCAAATTTTGGTGTGGTATTGGATGTTTTAAGGATAGAGAAAATTCTGGAGATTATACATTCACCCTCCTTGGTATATTGCTTCCTATCCACAGCTACATGATGACAAGTGCATTTCCTCCTGAAGATGGAGAATCTCAAGTCTCATTTGGACCTGATCTCAAGAAGTTCAAGTTTGGTGAGCACCTATATTCACTCTACTATCAGTGGATATCAGTTGTTCTACATGGTTACATCCATCATGCAATTGGTTATGTTCGTGATTTAGTTGAGCACAACACTCCACTTCTTCCCAAGAAGAAGATTCCTCTAGACATTTGACTAAGTTCACAGCTACTTGAAGTTTGTAGAGACTATTATGGTGTTTTTCATGTCCATTTCCGAGGGGCGGTTTTCCTTCCAAGTGGTTTTATCTCTTTCCTCGCATACATGGACATAATAAATTGTAAAGGGTGACCATAAGCCTTTATTGCTTGGGCCCTAATTTTGACATATCACTCACATAAGTTAGGCTTAAGGGGGGGTGTTAGGATAATTAACCCATCTATAACTTGGTTTAAACATTATTTTATGTTTCCTAAGTGTTATACCTATATTAGTTGTTCACCCAGTGCTTGCTTGGCCCACCTTAGTCAATTTTATTAATTATAGCACGCTCATGTGCTTTAGTTCCTTCTTTTACCGATCTTTTATGAGCTAGGGTGACTTCCTTGCTTTATTATGCTTTTATCCAACTTTTGTGAGTCAAAGCCAACTTTTTTATGCTTTTCACATGGATTAGGATGAGCAAATGCACTAGGATGACTTTGGGAAAGTTTGCATGCTTTCACCTCAACCCATTCCTGATTTTTCTCCTGAAAAGCCTCCAACTTGCTATCTTTTGGTCACTCAGGGCGTACCTAAGACAACTTAGCCAATTCATGACCACTAGCTATGATTTGGAGTATGATGTTGCCCAGATGGGGGGAGTTTTGCTATTCTAAGCCTGCCACATGTGATATTTTCAAGTTTCCTCTAAGGATTTTGAATTCTCTCTTAGAGATGTATTATATATTGTAATCTTATTGATGAATAATCCAGAGTGGAATTTTACACCAATTGAGTTCTCTCTTTTATGTTTCTGCTTCAATATTTCTTCTTATTTCTGCTAATATCTGTGTAAATTCTTAGTGAGGACTACCTAATTTCTAGATCTTGGCTTTTTGAATTCTAGTATGGTCTTGAACCTATTTAGAATTCTGATAGTGACCGAATCCTTTTTAAATTAAAAATTTATACATCAAAGATGGAATCCTACAAAAAAAACTATCATGTAGGTCATTATAGAACCTAGTTCTGATGTCATCTAAGGAGGTTCTTTCTTCAATGGTTTGCACTTCATAAAAATTGTCGGTTATATTCTCAACTCACTCATGCAAATTTTTTCATCCACGGTTATAGATATTTTGCATCAACAATATTTCATTCTGACCTTCTAGTCTGCTCATGAACGCTATTGAGAAATTTATTTATTTTATGAGGAATGGTCTATATAAATTGTTCATGGGATTCCATAAAGAAATTTTCTCTGGCCTTTTCAAGAGTCAACTTGTTCCTTCTGGAATAATTTTGAACATAGTTTGTAATTTTTCTATTCCACTACTCTCATATATCTTTTTCGCTTACCATTTATGTATGGATTTTCATGCTTTGTCCTGGTTTAGTACTACTGGAAATAGAACCAACGTTGTAATCTATGGGATTAAATTAGGTTACATATAGTGCATTATAACATATATCATGTACGAGGACAATCATACAAGGGAGCAATAAATAAATAAGAGTAATGGTTACACCATCAACAAGTCTTTTATTATATTAATAGACCATAATGTACAAAAGGGGTTAATAATATCTATATCATATTGGCTCAACAACTTATATACATGAAGTATACAATTAGTTAGATAGTTGTAACAATATAACTATCTGCTAGTAGGCCTAACTAACTTGACTAGACTAGGTCGACCATTAGGTAGTCAGTTGGGAGGACCTAGTCAACTCGTTGACTAGGCTCCTCCAACAATTCTTATTCACTAGTTTGGACAACAAATGCTCTTTCAAATAAAGAGTGAAAAGTTTTATTCTTCTGAGACCCAATGTACTAATCGAACACCCTTGGTAGCCTTATTGAAAAATTGGAGTATGTTTTATCATATTTTCCTTCGAATTTATCCCTTCTAGGATTTGGTACCCCCTTTTCTTCTAAACAGTCCCTTGGGATATCCATTTTTCCAAGGTCTAATATTTATTCAAAGCTTCTTCAAACCTATTTAGAATTCCTTATCTTAGATCATTTAAAATAATATATTCATATACATCAGTTGCATTCAAACAATCCATAAAGCACTTTAAAACATGCACACATATAGGCCAACGAGCCTGTTTCAAATAATACATTGGGGTATTTTGAAACATTTCATTGGGCCCTTCTTAAAAATTTTCCCATTGAAAGAAAAGGACATCATCCTTATTTGATATCTCCTTCTTCTTTTGGATGATCCCCCTAATGGTAAAATTATCGATCTCTTTTGAAATATGGTCATCAACCACTTTTGAAATATCCTCTTGATAGATTGTTGGCCCCCCTCAAAAGAATATATTTTGAAAGTCCTTGGTGAACTATCGAGCCTCTTTGAAAAATAAACTTTACACTTTTGAAACTCCCCATTGAAATATTGTTCCTCTTTGAAAGATTGATGTTATATATTTTGTAACTCCCCAATGAACTATTGGGCCTCTTCAAAAAAATGAATTTACATCTTTTGAAACTCCTCAATGAACTATCAGATCTCTTTGAAATACCAACTTTATATCTTACAAATACCCCCTTGAATGAACTATTGGGACTCTTCTAAATATAAACTCTACATCTTTTGAACCTCCTTGATGAAATATTAGGCCTATTTGAAAGAACACATTTGGAAACTTGTTTATAAACTATTGCCCCCATTTAAAAGATCGACTTTCATCTTTTGATTTTCCATGAAGAACTATTCGGCCTCTTCAAAAGATCAATTTTACATCTTTCAAAACTCTCCAATGAACTATAGGGCCTCTTCAAAGGATTGGATTTACACCTTTTGAAATTCCCCTATGAACTATTGTGCCTCTTTAAAATATCCAGTTTCCATCTTTCAGTACTCCCCAATGAATTATTGGGCCTTTTTGAAATATACAATATTTCGAAACTTGTTTATGAATTAGTAGTTTCTTCAAAAGATATACTTTGCATCTTTTGAAACTCCCTATTGAACTATTGGGCCTATTTAAAAAATCAAATTTTCATATTATGAAACTCCCTGATGAATTATCGGGCCTATTTGAAATATCATCTTTCAAACTACGAGGAGTAAGAAAAAAAAGGTCATTGGGATAAAATGCAAGACATCCCATTAGCCATAATTCGAATACCAAACTTTCAATTTCCTCAATAGAACATCGAGGCAAATTCAAATAAAAAACATTTGATAGACCTTGCTCAATAGGAATCACTTGTTTTCATTACCGACCAATATATTCATTTCTTGTTGATTAGTGATGACATGTACTTGAGATGGATTATTACAAGTCTACACCAAGATTGTCAAGCGTTATTCTTCCTTGCCTTCCCAAGCAGGTTGCACTCAAATTCACACTTTCCTCTTGATAGGATATCACGCTTTATTACTTGAAAAATAGGGGTTCTCTTTTATTAGTAGAGGAAAGTTATATTTTCTTACTAGACTTACCTCCATATGCCCTAATATTTTACTGGGCACTGGTTAACAATAGTTCACCGAACAAAGTTACTGAGCAAGGATTCATTGCTTGGAACATAGGAATCTTATATTCCCTTTATGTGGTCAACTTGACCATAATTTTATCAGAGGATGAGAATCCTCCTTGCTCGGTAGGAGCTAACCCTCCATTTCATCACCACCAAGCACAACAAACTTTCTACTTTACAAGAATAAGCCTTTTCTAAGTGGCTCTCCACTTAGACATTTTCATTAAATTCTCTCCCCTTTTCCTTTACTCACACTTGTGTCCTTTTCTTTCTTGGTATGTGAGCCTACTCTTTGTTCAATATCCTATGAATCAACATGCCACCTTACTCGGTAATCACATGTTTTGAATAATCAAGGATAAAAGGCCCCAAGTAAATATCCTTTGCTCGATGCCTTGGATTTAGTTAATTTTACATTTTTTCCTTATTAAAATTTTTATTAGTGGATTCCATTAAAGGATTGGGGATTGAAAAGTATGTTTTTTTTGTTTTTCACTAAAGGAATCCTACATCATATGGCTTTGGTTTCAATTAACCTTAATTGAGTTAAATTTCAATGGACAAGCCATCATCTTTATGTATTTTCCTCAAGGAAAATACTAGTTGACAAGCAAAAGTTAGGGATTGAAAATGAAGTTCATTTTTAGATGCTAATAGTGGATCCGAATCAAGGAGGGTGTACCCCTTATTAGAATTGAGCACCCCAAAATCTCTAGTTTTAAAAATTCACACTAATAAATAGATAATAAATAACTTGTAGAAGTGTGGAAGTAACAATGTGACAAAACACTTAATACAATAAAACATATGAGGTGGGGGAGGGTGCTTGATATATCATCATAAAGAGAATTATGACCACAAGGAACCCATATGATCAATGAAAGGATAATGCAATGGTTACAACATTCCCTTGAATAAATTTGACTCATACTCACGACTTGGGTTGACTGATGATGATTTCTCATATCACTCAAACTCAATGGAAATAAAACAAGCTACACACAAACTTGAAAAATATGTAAGATGCAAAAATCTATTAGAACACTTACACACCCTATCCTATATGAAAAACATAACTGCTTATGTAAAAGCATATTTCCAAGGAAACAAGAGTTGTGTTCTCCCCTTATATTTACATTGGCTATAAAGTTCTTGAAAAGACTTGGGTGTTGATGGATGCAACTTGGGATGAGATTATTATGGGTATGATATAATAAGACATGGTAAGACATAGAAATTATTATTTCTATAAGATTATCTTTCAAATATATATCCCACTTACCACTAATCAATATTATTCCCCACATTCAAGATATTAACATTAATGGAATCATTGCAAGGTATAACCGAGAACACAAATACATTACTAGGGAATTGTGTGTCTCGTCTTAGACTGAAGAGGTGTAATTTGTTTTCTTCTTCTTGGTTCGTAACATCATGAGATCCCAATGGTGAATTTGACTGTAATAATTGAATTTGATAGTCAATATCTTACTTCTTCCTTTCGAAAACATAGGAACATTGACGAGCGATTAATGAATTGTGGCTTAGAATTGATTATATTTCTACATCCTTCAATGTTTGTATCATAAACGAGGTCATTATCATAATATATAGTCACCATCCCCATTACTTATATGCATAGACAAATATTTGGAAGAGCTAGTGAAACTATTTGGTGACTGAGTGTGATATAATTTTTCTTCTATTTCAAAGCTCTTTTCCTGAATGTGACATATATAATGAAAGAGTTGGATTTTATCCTTACCACAATTTCATCCCAATGGTTTAAACCATGACCAACCTTTGTTGATTCCTCATTGTTTCTTAAAAAAAGTAGAGCTTGTTGATATTTGTTGTTAGTTTTAGGGCTTACCCCTTCTTTATTACACATTTTTAATTCTCAAAACCTAATAGTTTTCCACCCCTAGGTGATATTTTTCAGAACCATTGCACCCCAAGGCATGGCCCTTTTTTATGAAACATTTCCATACTTCATATGTGGTATGAGGACACCTTAATTTCAGAAGAGGGATGCAATATTCATTGAAGGATTATTGGAATTTCTCTTACATTCAATTTTATTTCATGAACCTATCCTAACACTAACCCTAAAAAATCCCAACAAATATATATGAAATTATGAATATGGCCAACTATGAATTTTGAAACAACGTTTTTCACTTACCTTTGATTATGTAGAAACCATTGTAGGCGAATGTATGAATTTATTTGGAGGTAAATATTTCAAATTATCTGAAGATGCCTTGTCTAGTGTTGAATTCTTACTTCATCATTTAAGAATACCTTGTGTTCCCTCCACAAAGGTGATATATACAAAAGAAAACCCTCTCCTCAAACTAGTTGACCTCTACTAGTGTGGAAAAAAATTTCAGTTACCCTAAATTCTTCATATTCTAGCATACATCCCTCAAATTCACTCAGAAATTCTACCATTTATGCCAAACTAACCCATTATCTCTCCCAATATTGGATAGAACCCTTATCTGCAATGACAAACCACATAAAACATTAAAAGTCACCCCACTACTTCACAACTATGACCTTCAATTGACTATCAAATAGGTTCCTTCTTGGTAAAACCTCTATTTCTCTCCTACTTTGGTGCCAAACGAACATTATTCTCCACTAGTTGTCTCTAATGGTTGTGGTTTTGATTGGAGAGCATGGGATAAATGAAATGCTTATTGATTTTTGGTTCAATTTATTTATTTATTTATTTTTTTTTTTTTTTTTTTGTATACATTAACTATATAATATAGATTATATGCTATAAATATAATTAACTTATATATATATATATATATATATATATATATATATATATATATATATATATTATAATACATGGAACTGCAAATATAATATGTTTTAATATAATGTATACATATGTTATCATTACAAATATACCAAAATATAAATGGAGTTGGAGGCAGATAAATGACATTGTACAACTCTAGTGGACCTAACGGTTAAGCACATATGTCTCCTCCTTGGATGTCAGGTTCGAATTTAGAGGGGAGTAGGGTATGTACACCTTGAAAGGCCTTGAATAACTCCAAAACTTGAAGAAATTTCAATAACGTGAGTCACACATATATACATTGAGATATGACCTTTGGTTTCATCTTCAAAGAGGTTTGATGGCTATTCCTATTCACCTATGACTCTTCATATTACTCCTAAGTGAATAATAATAATGATAATAATATTTACAATACACCATGGTCCCTAAGGATAATGCCTCTAACATTCTCCACTTAATTTAAGGAGTGTTTATGAGTCCAAGCATCTTTTTGAAATTTTCAAACTTTTCTCTTCCAAGTGCTTTGGTGGATATGTCTGCAATTTTCTCACTTGTGGAACAATGTATCAAATGAATGGTCTTAGCCTCTACACAATGTTGAATCAGATGGTAGTTCATGTTGATGTGCTTTATTTGATCATGGAATCTAGTATCCTTGGCCAACTTCATAGTAGAAGTGTTGTTAAACAAAAGTAGAGTAGCATTCACCTGCTTCTCCTAAAAATCTTGTAGGATCTTCTTGAATGACACAATCTCATTTGTTGCTTCTACATCAGCCACATACTCTATCTCTATAGTGGAATCTATCTGAATGAATTGTTTGTGTGATCTCCAAGAGATAGTTGTTGATCCAAGACTCATAAAGTATAGTGGAGTAAACATTCCATTCTCCTTATCCCCATCAATATATATATACATACATATACTTAGTTTGAATTCCTCCACCTTTGGGTATTTTATCCCAAATTTTTGAGTTCCCTTCAAGTACCTTGGAACTCTCCTTGTAGCACACCAATGCCATTCACAAGGTTTTTGCATGAACCTACAAAGAATCCCAACTGCAAATGAAATATCTAGTCTAGTAGTGGTAAGGTAGATGAGACTCCCCACAAGCTTTCTATATTTAGTTGCATCCTCAAATTAATTCCCTTCATTTTATTTTAGATTCGAATTTTGTTCCATTGGAGTATAAAGATGATAACAATCAACCATGTCAAATATCGTTAGGAAAATTTTGAGGTCTAAAATGGGCCTCAAAAGAAAACATGTACTATCAAAATCATCTTTAAAGGAATCAATCACATTCTAAAGGATGACATCATCCTACTTGGTTGAGGTGACATTGGTTGAGTTAAAAAATCTTATTTGTCAAATCCTCAAGGGTAAATAAAAACCCATAACTAACTATAGTAGTGTTGTAAAAAAACTACCCATAATAAAAAAGTACTCATAAATTACTTTTGTATGTATATATATATATATATAAAAGAAAATACTCATTCCAATTCATAAATTATTCACAAATTTATATTTAAAATTCAAAATGAATTTCAAGTGCTTTCATAACATCTTCACATAAGTTCATGTATTAGTTTTATATTATGTCTTTTACATATATTATGTATATTATACCTGCCGTTTTTATATATTATATATTATAAGTGGCACCTTTTTATCTTATGTTTTATATATTGCATTTTATATTATATGAGATGACACATTTATATATTATATATTGTACATAATATATTATATGATGTGGCACAATGTCTTCTATATTAGATTATATATAATATTTAATATCACATCACTTGACACGTTTATAATTGATGTATTATATTACATGGAAGGTACGTTCATATAATTTAAATTATATATTTTACATTTTTTATATTACATTATTATTATTATTATTATTATTATTGCTTAAGATATTAGGTGATTTGGATTTCAATTAATAATATATCATGTAATAAAAAAGTTGAATTTTTGTTTATATTTTATTTTAAAGTATTAGTGGTTGAAGGATAATTTTGAAAAAACTTTTTTTTTCTAGTTACGACCTTTTGTTTTTCGTCACATCAATAAATAATTTTTTTTTAATTTGATTTCTAGACAACTTTTCATTTTACTTAACCATAGTTACATATGTTTTAGTGCAAGAGGTGAGTTGTATACATTTCCCACAAAATAATTGGTGGGCATGAAAATTAGGACAAATATGCCAAGTGGAATTTTTTTTTAAACCATGGTCATTGGGGATGAATATGCGCTAGTGCTGAGAAGAATAAATACTGCCTCCAGTAGCTCTTGAATGATATTTTCAATTTCAATATTTTGTGCAAATGGGTGCCTATATGTGCATAAATTTGGTGGTTTACTTCCTAGAATAAAGGGAATACCATGATCATGCTCACCTCGAGATGTGGGTAAAGTCTTTGGTGTCTCAAATACTTGTTGATGTTTGTCCAAAACCTTTTGCAAGTCAAGATGAATTTCTAGTGCGGAATTGTCCAGATCTTGTATGGCATGTAAGTGATCTATAACTCTCGAGTGGCCTTTCTTCAATAATTTTTCCATCCAATTATTTTAGGGGAGTTTGATTGGATCTCTTTGAGGGTGTTAGTAAGAGAGTACTACGTAAAAATCAAGTATATTTCCTTTAAGTCCATGGTGACTAACCCTAACGTGTGTAGGAACTCAACCCCCATAAATATATCACAACCATCCAACATATTAGTTTTGAGATGATAGTCACCTAATTTGAGTATCACATTTTCACAGTGCCCCCCACATTTCATCATCTTGCCATTGGCCGTGATTTGGAAATTGGGAACTAGATGGACATAACAGTGGAGTTGTTTAGCCACTCTCTAGTGAATAAAGTTGTGGATGTTGCAACTATCAACCAAAACTACCACTTTGCGGTGCTTGATGTAACTCAAAAGTTTCGAGTTTTGTAGGAATGAAATACTAGATAAAGCGTGAAAAGAGATGAGTGGTTCTTCTTGATCAAATTTGGGATCAAATTCTTCTTTCATGGGAGAAGTTTGGTTAGAATCCTTAAACATCGGGGCACATTTTATAATGATATATTTAAAGTGGGTAGTAGTGATCACATCAATTTGAATAACTTATATTCCTTACATTTATGGCTTGGATCATACTTTTCATCAAAATTATAGCAGAGTCCTCATCTTTATCGATATTCCATTTCTGTTGGATACAACATATTTACTTTGAATGAAGGAGAACAAATTATTCTTGGGGAATTGGCCTATGTACAACACAATAAAATAGGAAATTAGTGCCAGAAATTGCGTCATTTTTTAGTGTATTTTCTCCTTGGTTTGAACTCAATGGTAGGCGCTAAATCCGACGCCACGGTACATTGTCCAATTGCACCAAATTTTGCTGCACTTTTTGTGCCGATATTTTCACCTAGATTTGAGTTGATTCTTGCTCCACTTTTTGTACCAAGGTGAGTATTGGAGTTGAATTTAACACCTATATTATCCCCAGAATTGCGTCGAGGGTTTCATCGATATTAGATCCCAAATTAACACTGGTTGAAGCTTCCAATTTGTCTTCTAGTATTGCTTCTTATTTTGCATCCATTTTGGCTTCTAATGTTACTTCCATTTTAGATTCCTTGTAAGCGTCGAGTGTTTCTTCTCTTGTAGTGCCTAGTGTCACTTCCTTTTATTGTCGTGTTTTGATTCCTTTTAAATGCCAGGTTTTTCTTCCATTATTGCATCCTTTTTTTCTTCTAGTAATGATTCCCTTATAGCTTCCTTTTTTGCTTCTAGTATTATTTCTATTATTGCTTCCATATTTGCTTCCAAGATTGCTTCCTTTCTTGCTTCCTATGTGACACCAAGTTTTTCTCCTTATTTGGCACTGAATTTTGCTTCCTATTTAGCGCCCAGTTTTACTTCCTTTTTAGCTCCAGGTTTTTCTTCCTTTTAGTGTCGAGGTTGGCTTCCTATTTATTGCTTGGTGTTGCTTCCTTTTTATCTCTAGGTTTTGCTTCCTTTTAGTGTTGGGAATTGCTTCCTAATTAGCATTGAGTTTTGATTCCTGTTTAGTAGCCAATTAATCTTCCTATTTAGAGCTAGAAATAAAACCTATTATGGCTTCCATTTTCGTGTTGAGTTTTGCTTTCATTTTAGAGCCACATCTTGCTTCCATTTTAGCACCTCATGTTGCTACCTATGTAGATTCCACTTTATTAATTTCAATTAAATTAATTAAATATATCATAGCTCTTAAATAATATATATGATTATAGAAAAAAAAATATTTCATTTCAAATATTTTATAGCATAACATTTATAAGGAATTTTTAGGGAAATGGACAACATCCATACAAACTAGAAAAATCATCATACTTATTAAATCTCCATCAAAAAAACATCTACAACTTCCAATATATATAAATTAAAAAGATAATTCTGATAACATTATCATCATCTATAATTAAAACAAGTTAGTCAAATATACCAATATTAGATAAATATCATGTCATGGACATCATTATAGAAATAATAAAAAACAAGTCAATACTAGTATCATAAGAAGCAAGATTTTAGTAATTTCAATTAAATAGATGAAATATATCATAATTTGTAAAATAACATATATATATCTAAAAAATATATATCGCATTTCAAATTTATATCATAACATTTATGAATATCTAAAAAAAACAGATATCACATTTCAGATTTATACCATAACATTTATGAAGAAATTTAATTGAAATTGACAACAGCCATCCAAAGTAGCAAAATCATCGTACATAGTAAATATCCATCAAAAAAACATCGACCACTTCCAATATATATAAATTAACAAGATAACACTGATAAGATCGTCATAATCTATAACTAAAACAAGTGAAAGTCAAATATACCAGTAGATCAATAACATGTCAAAATGATAAAAGTCAAAATGATATATATAGAAAAGTCAAAATGATATAGGTATTGTAATTAAATCTGAACAACAATCCATGATACAATCAATATGATCAACATCACTAGATACCACTAGAAACTCTATCATCATCATCATGATCCTCCTCCTCCTCCTTGGAATCATCTTCATCTCCATAATCATCATCATCAACTCCCATATCCGATGTAGACTCAACATAATCTGGATCATGATCTGCTTCAATCGGATCTTCTAGACCCGTGTTCTGCAAAAAAAATTCAAATTCAAAATTTAGTATTAATTTGTTTCCATAATTCATATTTTTGTTATATTTCTAATATTATAGCATATGAAGTTGAACCATAATCATATTACATCATATCAAAGTGGACGTATGATAATCAAATATGAGATAAGTTATAGCTAATATGCCATTCTAATTATGTAAAACATGCAACAATTTTAATATATGCTAGTAAAGATCATAAAAAAATTGTAATACAAGTTAACTAACAAATGGAAAAGGTATTAGATAACCTAAAGTCTCAACACTCTTGTGTCAATGTATAAAAATAATTTGTTTTCCAACATTGACTTTGCAATATATACAAGTATACACTCAAATAGAATTATACATTCCATAATTCAATTGAATAGATGCCATAATTCATTTGTGTCTTACAAGTATAAACACACAATTTGTAGTCTCCCTTACCAAGTGATACTAATTCACTAAACAATGATATGCCTGGGACTATTTTGAGGCATTGGGACTATATAAGTTTTAACAATTCTCATTTTCCACAAACAATATTTTTTTCTTTAACAGTTCTTATGTTATTTGGTTTTTATTTATATTTTATCTCAGTTAACCCTAGCATATGGCCAAATTGAGGTCACTTCCATTCATGGAGGTGGTTATAATGGTTAAGAATATGATCCCTTGCGTACTTTTCTCTTGGTGGACAATCTTGGTGGCTTCTTGGAGAAAAATCCCTAACCTATGTTATTATTTTGGGCATTTTTTTGGTCCTACAAGAAGGTTGAATCATTCATTTATGGGAGTGCTCCTATTCTCATGGTACCAATTATACCATCTCTGGAACTAGGGTTTTCCTAAGTAAGGGCGAATGCTAATTTTGCACAAGGGGGTCAATTTTGAATTGGAATCTCCCGGGTGACTATGGGTAGCATGACCATGTCAACAATGGACAAATACATCTGTGGGAGATGACATAACCTAGTCATGCTACCCGTTTTGGATTTTGTGCCCATGGAGAAAATTCACAAGTTGTCCTTGAATGGCCCTAGCGGGATACTTGCAACTGGACATAGAAAAAAAAACGAAACTTCGATCATGAAACAATCGATTCTAATGGATTTAGCATGATGGGTTTCATCTAGGGAAACCCATCTATCGTGTTTCAATTTCCAGGAAACGGTCTTATTATACCATCTAGGGAACTAGGGTTTTGCTTAGTAAGGGCCAATGCCATTTTTTCACAAGGTGGTCAATTTTGAATCAAAATATCCAAGGAAACCGTGGGTAGCGTGATCATATTCACAATGTCCAAACAAATATGTGGGAGTTGACATAACCCAATTATGCTTCCCAGTTTGGATTTCGTGCCCCTTGAGCAAATTCACAAGTTGTCCCTGAATGGCCCCAAGGGGCTACTTGCAACTAGCCAGAGAAAAAAAACCATAACTTGGATCGTGAAAGCGTCGATTCCAATTGATTTATGATGACGGGTTTCAGCTAGGGGAACCCCTTTGTTGGAATATTCTTACCATCATTTTTTTTATTTTGCATGCTTACATGCAATTATGCATGCATTGAGTCATCTGCATGCAATTGCATGCATCCAGTCATCAGTATGGAAGTCTCCCAACACCTAGTCCTTATTTTGAAGCCCCCAGGAGCCTATTTTTGCTCAGTTCTAGCCCTCCTAGCCACTGATGCGCCCTTTTTTCATCACTAGAGAACAAGTGCGCCTTATTCCACCTATTTAGGAGTTACTTCAGTTAGTTAGCTGGTTGATGACTCAGTTCCTTGATTCAGGGGATGATTGATCAATTAACTGACTGAAGCACTTAGATAGGAACCTACAGAGACTAGTTTGAGCTCTATTGACTACTAACAGCTCCTCATGCGCCCACATTGGAGTCTCCTTCCCTACATCAGTGCCCATGCACTCAGTTAGACTCAGCTAGACTCATTTAACTGACTATTTGACTTGTGTGACCACTGCCACTGGTTTGGATGATGTCTCCATTTCTATCCAAGCTACACACTGAGGATAATTTGAATGAACTTAGTGGCATTCGAATCTCATTCATTGTATTAAGTTTTTATTCATTATTCAGAGTGCCAACTTACAGCTGATGTATGATACAACAATTTTTCTCCATTTTCTGTGTAATGAGTGATTATTGATTCAACATTTCTTCTTATTCTTTCTGCACTACATGAGTAAATTCTAGTGAGGTATGCTATTGCTGAGTGATCCTACTTCTAAAATATTACATGGTATCAGAGCTGATAGCAGCTATTCGAATTGCAGCAGCAACCGTTGCAACAATTCCTTGAGCAACTGTCTTTCATTGAGCACTAGAAGCCTCTGAGTTTCCACAGCAAATCCTGGTGCTATTTCCTTGAATTCACTGGAGCAATCCAGTGAGGTCTAGCCAGGTGTGAAGGACTTAGTCACATGTTCTCAGTGTCCTAAGGCAGTGTTCAATTCGAATTGCAGCAAATCTTCTTTTCATAATTCTCATTTGTTTTGCATGAATCTCCCTCTCTCAGCTTCGAATTATTCAGTATCATGGATCTCAAGTTTAACTCATTCAACTACTTCGAATGGAAGGAAAAAATGGACATCTTCTTGAAGTCGAAGAGTCTTTTCATATTGGTGAATGGCTCTGCAGTTGAGCCCATTGGTGCAGTAGATAAATCCAAGTACTTAGACAAGCTTGATGAAGCAGTAGGACTGTTGTTACTTAGCATTTCTGAATATTTGCACTTTCATGTTATCAATTTGAAGACTCCAAAGGAGGTTTGGGACAAGCTTGAATCCCTCCTTGGCCAGAAAGATGATTTGAAGGGTCATAAACTAGAAAATGATCTCATCTCCTTGAGCCCAAGCAGTTTCGAAACTGTCACTGAGTCTCTCAACAGATTCAAGAACTTGATTTCACAGTTGAAGAGGTATGGGATTGAGAAGGAAGAAAAACAACTCATCCTTGCCATCTTGTCGAAGCTAGGCCCTGATTATTCAGTGTTTGTTTCGACCTTCCAATCATCAAAGTTGTCCATTACAAAATGGAAATTCCCTTCAATTGAAGAATTCATCCAATGTCTAACTCTCGAGGAGGAGAAGCTAGTACACATGGGAGTGATAAAAGCCAAGTTGGATTCAGCTCTTGCAGCCACTGAGTCAAGGAGAGAAAATGCAAAAGGAAAACAAAAAAATTATGATATAAATTCGAATGATACAAAGCAAAAGGAGGCTCCCATACAGTCAGATGGAGCCTCGAATCCTAAGAAGGACAAGCACACTCAGAAGGGAAAATCCAAGTGCACATACTGTAATCGAGGATATCACCCTGAGAGCTCATTTATGAAGAAGACCATATATCTCATGGCTTCACTTCTTGAAAAAAATAATCTTCCAGTACCTGCATGTGCTAGAAATAAAGAGAGTGAACCATCTGGATCTGAGAACAAAGAGAGATTCCATGCCCTCATGGCAGGTGCATCAACTCAATCCTCCTTCATAATAGATTCTGGAGCATCAAGACACATGTCTTCCTCCAAGAATCTCTTCACTGGATTCGAAGCTACTGTTGGACCATCCATTATGTTGGGGAATTATTTTGAGGTCTCCTCTGAGGGGATTGGAAGAATCAAACTAGATCATGGATACTTCTTGGATGTACTCTATGTCCCCACTCTCACTACTAATCTACTTTCTGTATATCAGATGACCCATACTGGAGAGCCCAAGAGGGTGATCTCCTCTCCAAATGAGGTTTAAATTCAAGACATGGTATCAGGTTCTACCATTGAAAAAGGTGTTTCTAATCATAAGTCAAAGCTGTATGAGTTCTCCCACTTCTTACCTCTCTCAAAGCAATCTGCTCTTCACACTCATGCTAATGAAGAGAGTAGATTGTGTATGAAAGATTTGGGCATCTTAACTATCAATACTTGCAAGACATGCATACTAAAGAGATGGTTGAAGGGATTCGCAAGATCAAGTTTTCCAAGGGAAACTATCATGGTTGTTTGATTGGCAAGCATCCTGAAAAGAAATTTGAGAAGGGGAAGGCAAGGAGAGCCTCTCATCCTCTAGATCCGATTCATAGTGATGTTACAGGGCAATTTACAGATCTATCTTTGAACAAGGCAAGATATATTTTTACTTTTATTGATGACTATTACAAATTTACATGGGTATAATTTCTCATATTAAAGTCAGAAGTATTGGGATTCTTTAATTTTTTCAATTCTTCTGCAGAAATTTTTTCAGATAGAAATATCAAGGCCATTCGCACTGACAATGGAGGTGAGTACATCAAGGGTGAATTTCAAACCTTTTGTGTTGAAGAGGGCATTGAGATGCAACATACTGTTCCCTATACACCACAATAGAATGGTGTTGTTGAAAGGAAGAACAGAACATTGAAAGAAATGGCCACCTGCATGCTAAAGTTGAAAGGGTTGCACCCTAGTCTTTGGGTAGAATCCATTAACTGTGCCACCTATCTTCAAAATAGAGTTCCTCACAAAGGACTCAAAGACATGACTCCTTTCGAAGCATGGATGGGATACAAACCTGATGTGTCTCATCTTAGAGTGTTTGGATCTAGAGCATGGGCAAGGATTCCAGATGAGAAAAGGAAAGCCCTAGATCCACAAAGTAGAGAGTGTATCATGGTGGGTTATGCATTGAATGCAAAGTACTACAAGCTTATTGATCCTTATACTATGACCACATTCCTTGATAGGAGTGTACAATTTGAGGAATGGCCTCTTCATGATGCTCATCCAATTGAGCAAGAGAGCTTTCCTACCACAACTCCACTGCTTGATGAGCTCCAAGAGAGAATCTTCATCACATGATAGTTCATATTCAGAGTATGAGAGTGAAGATGATGAAGAGCGAATGCTAGATCTAGATCCACAAGAACCTGAAGATCTAGCACCTATCATTGAAGATGAGTGAATGGAAGATCCAGATCCACAAGAACCTGATGATCTTACACTTGATGATCCTACTCTTCCTAGATGGGAAACCACTACACTTAGATCTACCGAAGATCTTGTTGGAGATCCACTTGATCCAAGGAGGACCAGATCTTATTTTCAGAATGGAAGGTTTCATTCTTCTCACATTACTGATCCATTTACTATTGACAGATCCTTCTTCAATGGATAATTACACTTACGATTTGGGGTGAGTGATGTACATTATTGATCATCCTATCACAGTCTATCTTGAGGGGGGGCTTTCTTCCCACTGGGTTTTCCCTCTTTCCTCACTTTTTTTTTATATTGTTGTACGTGGTGACCTTTGGTCTCAATTACCAGGGCCCTACCATTTCAGTTGTTCCTCATAGTATACCTTGCGGGGGGGTGTTGGAATATTCTCACCATCATTTTTGTATTTTGCATGACTGCATGCAATTATGCATGCATCCAGTCATCTGCATGCATTTTCATGCATCCAGCCATCAGTTTGGCAGTCTCCCAACACCTATTCCTTATTTTGCATCCCCTAGGAGCCTATTTATCCTTAGTTATAGCCCTTCTAGCCACTGATGCGCCCTTGTTTTCATCACTGTACCACAAGTGCACCTTATTCCACCTATTTAGGAGTTATTTCAATTAATTAGTTGGTTGTTGACTCAGTTCCTTGATTCAGGGGACGATTGATCAGTTAACTGATTGAAGCACTTAGATAGGCACCTATAGAGACTAGTTTGATCTTTATTGACTACTGACAACTCCTCATGCGTTCACATTGGAGTCTCCTTCCCTACATCAGTGCCCATGCACTCAGTTAGACTCAGTTAGACTCATTTGATTGAATATTTGACTTTTGTGACCACTGCCACTGGTTTGGATGATGTCTCCAATGCTATCCAAGCTACACACTGAGGATAATTCGAATGACCTTAGTGGCATTCGAATCTCATTCATTGTATTAATTTATTATTCATTATTCATAGTGCCATTTTACAACTGATGTATGATACAACAATTTTTCTCCATTTTCTGTGTAATGAGTGATTATTGATTCAACATTTCTTCTTTTTATTTATGCACTACATGAGTAAATTCTAGTGAGGTCTGCTACTGTTGAGAGATCCCACTTAGGAAATATTACACCCTCTACTGTGATTCAATTTCCAAGACTGGTCGTATTATACCATCCCTAGAGCTAGGGTTTTTCTTAGTTAGGGCCAATGCCAATTTTGCACAAGGGGGTCAATTTTGAATTGAAATATACCATGTGACCTTGGGTAGAGTGACCATGTCCACAATCTGTTGGAGCTGATAGAACCTAGTTTTGCTGCTCGGTTTGGATCTTGTGCCCTAAGAGAAATTTCACGAGTTGTCCTTAAATGGCCCCAGGGGGATCTTATTACTGGCCATATAACAAAAACGTAAACTCAGATTGTGAAAATGTCGATTCCAATGGATTTAGGATGTCAATTTTCAACTAGGGGAACCCCTCTAGCATGAATTGTATTATACCATCTCTATAACTAGGCTTTTTCTTAGTAAGGGCTAATGCCAATTTTGCACAAGGAGGTCAATTTTGAATCGAAATATCCCGAGTGACTATGGGTAGAGTGACCACATCTAAAATGACCAAACACATAGGTGGGAGTCAATGGAACCCAATTATAGTGCTTGGTTAAGATTTCATGCCCTAGAGAAAATTCATAAGTTGTCCCTGAATGGTTGTAGGGGGCTACTTGCAACTAGCCATAGAAAAAAAATGTAACTCGGATTGTGAAAATGTCGATTCCAGTGGATTTAATATGTTGGATTTCAGGTAGGGGAACCCCTATACCATGTTTCAATTTCCAAGAAATGGTTGTATTATACCATCTCCAGAACTAGGGTTTTGCTTAGTAAGGGCCAATGCCAATTTTGCACAAGGTGGTCAATTTTGAATCAAAATCTCCTAGGCGATCGCGACAAGTGTGAACATGTCCACAATGGAAAAAAAAACATATATGGGAGCTGAAAAAAACCAATTATGCTGCCCAATTTGGATTTGGTGCCCTTGGATAAAATTCACATGTTGTCCCTAAACTACTTGCCACTAGCAATAGCACAAAAACCATAAATTGGATCATGAAATCATCGATCCCAATGGATTCATGATCTAAGTTTCATCTAAGGGAACCCCTCTACCTGTTGAAATTTGGTTGAGATTTGATCTTTAATTCTTTTAGATGCATATACTTGAAGCAATGAGATAATTCAATCCATGAAATTTATACAACCATAACACAATATATACCCTGGGGAAAATCCTCAAAATTATGAGAACAAAAATCCCATCAATTCTTCTCAGTATAATATAATGGATCGCATAGAATGCTTTCTTTTACACCATAGTAGGTTTCTTTCAGAATATAAGAGATCACCAAACACTCTTGATGAATATATAGAAGCAATAGAGAAGAGAGATCAATAGGATGTGTGCTTAGCACAACAATAACATGCATGAACAATACCCTGCACAAAGAGAAGTGTCTTTCCTTCAATGGAGAAGAGAATTAACTTCACATTGGATTCATCAATCCCGTATAACATAATTATACATTCTTCTCTTTTATTATCTTCTAACTTCAAGATGAACTCAAACTCAAATTGGATCTATTAATATTGCATGCAGAGGTGTGCCCCACTTCTCATGCAGTGCTTTAGCTCAATGACCTGTCACTTAGGATGAACTCGCCTCTTAACTAAAAGCTTTCCCACTTAGTTAGGTGGATAAATTAAGTGTTGACATGCAAGTGTCACAACTCACATGCCATCTTTTAGTTTAACATAAGTGTCATCATGCAATAACACTTAGTTAACTAGATATTCTTTGTTGTCACTTAGTTAACTCTCTTTAACTGAAGTGTCATCTTTTAGTTTAACTAAAGTGAAAACACTTTAGTTAACTATTCCTTCTTATTTAACACTTAGTTAACTAAAATCATGCTGATTGATTTACTTGAAGTGACCACTGTGAGTTCTTTAGTTAACTAAGGTATATCTTTAACTGAAGCATTGATACTTAACTGAAGCTTTAACAATTCAAGTTCTCTTTAATTAGCTAAAGTGTCTACATGGGAAATTTCGAATTATCTTGATCTCTATGCTTTATATTTTATTTCTTTATCTCTTACTGCATGGTCAATATGTGCTAACTTTAATTATCCATCACATTACATTATGTTAAGAATAATTATCAGATGTTGTGATCATATTATATTATTATGGACCAAATGATCATATGCAAAATTAATTCACTTTAGAGGTGATCAATCTCTAAAGGAGAGTTAATAGCAATCTGGTGATCATGGTTAATAATACATCACACAACATTAAATTCTTTTAACAAGTAAAGCACGACCTTTATACAAAAGGTCCACCTCTATACGAGAGTTCCATCATGGATACCTTTATACAGAAGGTTCACATGATAATCATGACTTGACACACAAGTATGGAGTCTTTTCCAACAAGACTTTACAACATCATTACTTTTATCAAGTACCTCTATATGGGAGGAATAACCTTTACATATAAGTAAATCAAAGTGCTTAGCTCTATACAATAGGATCAATCTTGGTTACAGAAGATTGGTTTGGAGAATGTCTCTCGATGTTGTATATTTAACACTCCCTCTTAGGAAGGGAGGAATTCTCTGCCATACCAAGATTGTCTCGAAAGTACCTAAACTTTGTCACTGGTAGAGTATTTGTTAACACATCTTCAATCTTCTCATCAATATAAATGTACTGAAGTATCATTGTACCTTTCTGGACCATGTCTCAGATGAAGTGATACTTCATTGCAATTTGCTTCGACTTTTCATGAAACAATGGGTTTTGATCAGAAAGCTTGATATAAGTATGATTGTCGCATGTAATAACAGTAGCCTCAAGGTTTTCACCGAAAAACCATGCAAGTAGCTTTCTGAGCCACACTACTTCTCAACAGGAAACTATAGCAGCTATGTATTCTGCTTTGGTAGTGCTATGGGCTACGGATCCCTACTTCCTGTTGTACCAAGATATCATAGCTAATCCTATGATATAACAATATCTGGATGTACTGATCTTACAGTCCACAATGTTTCCTCCCAAGTTTGAGTCTGTATAACCAAGTAACATGACTCCTCCACTTGAGGCATGTCTGATTCCATATGAAATTGTACCTTGAAGGTACCTAAGCACATGCTTAGCATTTGTCGAGTGGCTGTGTATCAGATCAAACATAGATTAACTCAGAATGATCACAACATAACATATATAAGACCTCGAATGTATCAAGTACATTAGCGAGCCTATAAGATGCCTATACAAAGTGGGATTTAATGGATCCAATCTAGATCCGAACTCATGGAGTTTCTATCAAATTTGAAACCATCGGTGTAGTCATAAATTTGCAATCTATCATGCCAAACCTACACAATATATCCACAGTGTACTTCCCTTGAGACAGAAAAATTTCATCTTTTCTTTTCCAGATCTCAAGGCCAAGAAAGTAGTGCATTAGACCTAAGTATTTCATATCGAACTCTGAGGTGAAATACCTCTTTCACCAAGCAATCAGATGTTCCTCCCCAGTGAGAAACAAATCATCAACATACAAAACAAATATCAATAGTTGGTTCTTCACTACTTTGAAGTACAAATTTGGATTAGCTTCACTCTTACAGAAACCTAGTTTCTGAAGGTAGCTATCAATTATGGAGTACCAAGCCCTGGGGGCTTGCTTAAGCCCATATAGAGATTTATTTAGCTTGTAAACATGAGACTCCTTCCCATGCACCAAAAATCCTATAGGGTGCTGAATATAAACCTCTTCCTCAACCTCACCATTGAGGAAGGCTATCTTCACATCCATCTGGTGAAGTTTCCATCCTAGAACATATGCAAGTGCAATCATTGCTCGGATTATGGTGTACCTTGACATAGGGGGAAAGGTATCATTATAATCGATGCCTTCTTTCTGAGAGAAACATATGGCAACGAATCTGGATTTATAATCCTCAATGCTACCATCCACAACATGCTTTATCTTGTAAAGAAATATGGAAGTCACAATGGGATTCCCATTAGGTTTGGGAACAACCTCCCAAACATCATTGTTGATTATAGAGTTGTACTCTTCTATCATTGCATCTTTCCAAAAAAAATTCTTTGCAGATTCTTCATATGAGGATGGTTCTGAATCATCAATGTGACTCATTAGTGCAACATACCCTGAATATCTGTGAGTTTGCTTGCACTCTCTGGTGTTGAGATATTGTAACTTCAAAGAATATTATATTTGTACTTTATTATTCCGGAGATGTTTCATTCCTCCGTGAAGATCTTATTGTATATCCGGAGATGTTTATTCCTCCGTTGGAATGTGGTAACTCGGGTTATTAGACTTCCCTAGTAGGGGTCGGCCCTGTATGTGTTATGTGGGTCAAAGGGTTATTAGACCACCCTAGAGGGGTCGGCCCAGTTAGTTGTAGTGGGGTATTTAACCTATTGGTTAAATACGAGCCTACGTGTACTTGTGTAAAATACATATCAGAGTAGTGTATAAATAGAGGAGGTGTGTTCCTCATTATACACACTCACTCACTTGAGAAAGGCGCATTTGTGGAGGAGAGGTCTGCTATGGATGAGAAGGAGCTTATGCTCAGGGTTTGCATCTTTGTATATTGCTGGTCATCTATATTGAGGAAGCTTTGCTGGGTTTTCTACCCCATGAGGGTTTCCCAGGATAAATCTCTGTCTCTTGTGTTTATGCTATGCTTGTTGTTTCTTCAGTGATCCTGTATATGCTATTATTGTGAAATGGAATGTAATGCTGCTATTTTCTGTCTTAGCATATTGAATTTTAACATGGTATCAGAGCTGACCTGAAGGAAGACAAGGTATGGCACTAAAGACACTTGCTTTACTTACGACAATTTGAAGGTTAGGGTTTTACATAGCAAAAACCAGTCATCGCAACACTTTCGCTATAAATCCGTTTTGGCGAAGTTTTCGGATCTGAAATTGTTACAGGACGAAGCTAAAATCTCCAGGTACCTTGTGTCCAAAGGAAAAACTCTAATTCATTGTACTTTGTGATTTATGATCTGTACAATATAGGGTTTCTGCCTCTTTCAGATCTGAGTCAAAATCAGGTGACCTTGGGAAAAAGGTCATATCTTGGGCTAGGAAGCTCCAAATGAAATTTCGTAAAAGGTGACAGGTAGTACACAGTCTGCACTATCTCAGAAAACTTTTTCAGAGGCCGAAGTTGAACCAGTGACACGTGGAACTCCGTACAAGTGCGCTCTCCTGTATTATCCCATAAACAGGTCACGTTGCGACACTTGGCATAACTCTCTCTCAGAAAATCCAATTGAGGTCAGACCTGTCAGGATGGAAAGATAACAGGCCGAGCTATCTCAGAAAACCTTTTCAGAGGCCGAAGGTCAAACAGTGACACGTGGAACACCGTACAAGTTCGCTCTCCTGTATTTTCCCAAAACAGGTCACGTTGCGACATTTGGCATAACTCTCTCTCAGAGAATCCAATTGAGGTTAGACCTGTCAGGATGGAAAGATAACAGGTCAGGCTATCTCAGGAAACTTTTTCAGACCCTGTGGATCAAAAATTTCAGAGTTACACCAGAAACAATCAGGTACATATTTCTGTCAAAACAGAATTATTTTTTGGTACCTTCATTCATGACTTCCGGAATTTAGGGCTTTGGAGAAAGTTGGAATTTTTGTAATCGGAGACCACGGCTGGATGCTACTCATCAAAATAGAAATTTAGAGACCAAGATCAGAATTTTTGTTTGGACAGAAGGCTGGGCTTGATTAGACCCTAGTTCGGGACTTTGATCAGAAAAGCGGAAAATTAGGGCTTCTGTAAAAATGGTAATTTTTGAAATCTGTGACCACGGCTGGAAGCTCCTCAGAAAAATAGAAGCTTAGAGCTTTGGATCAAACTTTTTGATTGGGCAAAAGAGTGGGCTTCATCAAACCCCAGTTCAGGGTCACGTCCAGTGAATCCGAAAGTTTCAAAGGCAAAATTGATGAGTAAAACTTTGCAGTTTTCAAATTCTGAATATATCAGTTTGATCAGCTCATCAAGGCGCATATCTCTATCCTTTCGGAAGTTTGAAATTCAAAGTTTGAATTTTTGGGGTTTCTCTGACAAACCCATATCCAGCTTCAGGTCCAGTTCTTGCAAATCAAGTGGATAGGGTTAATCCTAGAAGAAGATGGATTGGTCACCTACATAAGTGAAGGAGTTCATGTTTCAGAGGGAGATGAGGCTAAGGCTTTACATAAGGAGATTACAAGCAATCTCGATAGGTATGACTCATCGAGGTATGTTTTGAGATTTGTTCATGATTAAGTTTATGGTATGTTTGTCTTCATGTTATTACAGTTAGTACAATCTTGATTTTAGATTTGTTGTATCACCTTAACAAAATTATGAATGCATGATAGAAGATATTCATTGGTTAGGGTGTTGACACTTATGATTGTACTAATGCATTATGGTGTTGTGTGAGGTTGAGGTTGTCTGCTAACAAGATACAGGTACATCACAAAAGACAAATCAGGCTCCATGACCATGAAAACATGAAGACAAAGACTCATCCATAATCTTTGTTCTACTTACGAGGTATGTATGACTTTGTTATATTATGCTTAACCTATGAGACATGCAGGTTCTAGCTCAGGATCTCTAAATCATTGAAGAGATTGTTTAGGTATGTTGTACATAACCAAGTAGGTATACTAATCCAGGTATGTTTCCCATGAATCTTACCTTGTGTTAGGATCCCTTATATAAGTATATTTGGAATGATTGGTTATGCTTATTCATAAAGTTAGTAATCAAGGGATTATGCATATTATATCTTTTATCAATGATATGCATGAGTAAAAGAAGACTTCCCTGAAATCTTGAATACTAATGTTTATTAACTATAATCATGACTATACGTTTTCAAGATTATTTAGTATTATAATGTTTTGATAGCATTTAGAATATACTAATGAGTGTATGTTTGTGTATAAGATCATGAGGATGACTCTTGAGCATGCACAGTGGTACAGAATGAATAGAAGTTCAAAAGACATACAGAAGATCAAGCGGGAGGCAGCCACACAAACATAAAAGATAAGTATTTGAGTTGCTATTTGAAATAGTAATGATATTGCCTGCATGCATATTTGTATTCCTAGAATATATAATGCTGAGTGTAAACATTCATAGAGCATTGAACAGTATACAACTAATGTGCATATGTTTGGACAAACATTCCATTGTTGCTTGTCTAGAATGAAACCTCTTTGCTGACATGCTGAGAGTTGTGCACACTCTCGATAGTATGTTTTGGTAGAGATGGAAGGCATCTAGATAGCCACTGTATGCATACAGGATATGGGAAAGTGTTGTGCCAAAGTATTGGTCAAAATAGTTGCATCACTATGTAAATGATATCTGTATGCATAATGGGTTATCTTTTGATGATTATGAAGTATTACTAATCATGTACTTAATTTTGATTTGTAGGAAAGGTCATGAAGAATGATGGACACCGTACAAGTGGTGGATGTTCAAACAAGAAGATTTACAAATCAAACAAAATATAGAAGGCTCATGGCTAGAAGATTCTCTTAGAAAGGGGAAGAGAATCACGACAAGATGTTTGCTCCAAGTATGGTGTAATTAAAGAAGAAGTATGAATCAGGTTCTGTATAGGTACCTAGGATCGATAATAATTTGATAAGCTTAATGATCACCATGGGTGATGTGGATCTCAACCTTTGCTACAAGGTTGAATATGATACACATATGACATGGATGCAAGAAGGAACTCACCACAGAGTTCGAATGATATTGAGGCTCATATCAGTAGACCCATCTAACGAGAGATGGCACAGATAGATATGCAGAAGATCATTCAATGCAGAAATGAAAATGAAAGATCTCAATTTGATGCTTTACTTCCTAGGTCTGGAAGTATGGCAAGGCTCAGAAGGAATATTTCTCAACCAGGGAAAGTATGATGAGAAATATGACTTGAGGTGTTGGAATGGCCACTCTTATGGATTCCAACTTGAAGCTGTTAGGGGATAACTCATCAGAGTTAGTGGATATAACTCTGTACAGTCAATTTATTGGGTCTTTGATATATCTAACATATACTAGGTTATATATATATGCTTTGTTATGAACACCTTGAGTTAGTATCTAGTGGAAACTAGATGTGTTTACCTGATAGTTGCAAAGCATGTGATGAGGCACATAAAAGACACGATAGAATTTGATCTATGCTATCTTGAAGATCATGACTTCAGATGGCTATTCAGATTCTGTTTGGGCAGGAAGTGTATCAGACAAGAAGAACACATCGAGAGGATGTTATTGTCTGGGATTAGCCATGATCTCGTGGTTTAGCTGGAAGCAGTCTAGTGTGGCTCTCAGCACAAGCGGATTATATGGCTGCTTGCTCTGCTAGTTGTGAAGAAGTTTGGCTTTAGGATTGTTTGACTTAGAGATAGAACCAACTGAGATCCTATGTGATAATTAGAGTTGTATCAAGATGACATAGAATCTAGTGTTCCATGATAAGTCAAAGAACATAGGGAACTAACAAGATATGACACAGAAAGGAACTCTAAAAGTTTGAATTTGTAACAGGTTACCGTTGTACTAACCAAGCCTCTACGTCAAGTGAAGAAGTTACCAACCAAACCTCTGTCTCGAGTGAAGTTTGAATACTTCCGAGACAAGCTTGGTGTAGTTCAAAAGGACCCTCCTCGAAAGGGGGAGTAGTATAGTCACTACTGATGAGATTGTCTCATCAAACAACAAGGTCGTTGATGAGGTAACCTGTTCTCTACACCTAGTCACTTAGAAATAGTTAGATTTAGGACTATTTTATTTCTGTTTAGTTTTACTCATACATGATTTTTGATGTTAGATGTATTGGTGAGAATACATGCTAGAGGTATACATGCTTTTGATGTTAGATGTATACATGATGTTAGATGTATTAGTGAGAATACATGCTAGATGTATACATACTTTTGATGTTAGATGTATACATGATTTTGATGATAGATGTATTAGTGAGAATACATGCTAGATGTATACATGCTTTTGATGTTAGATGTATACATGATTTTGATGTTAGATGTATACATGATTTTGATGCTAGATGTATACATGATTTGATGATAGATGTATTAGTGAGAATACATGCTAGATGTATACATGCTTTTGATGTTAGATGTATACATGATTTGATGTTAGATGTATTAGTGAGAATACATGCTAGATGTATACATACTTTTGATGTTAGATGTATACATGATTTTGATGATAGATGTATTAGTGAGAATACATGCTAGATGTATACATGCTTTTGATGTTAGATGTATACATGATTTTGATGTTAGATGTATACATGATTTTGATGCTAGATGTATACATGATTTGATGATAGATGTATTAGTGAGAATACATGCTAGATGTATACATGCTTTTGATGTTAGATGTATACATGATTTGATGATAGATGTATTAGTGAGAATACATGCTAGATGTATACATGCTTTTGATGTTAGATGTATACATGACTTGATGATGGATGTATTAGTAAGAATACATGCTTTTGATGACAGATGTATACATGCTTTTAGATGTATTAATAAGAATACATGCTTTTGATGTATGATGTATACATGCTGCTGATGCTAGATATTGATTATGTACTTGCATGGATGAGGATACTTGTACTTGTATTGATGAGAATACAGATTGAGGGGATTGGATCATCCCTGGACTTCCAGTCCTAAAGAGAGCCGTAGACGTGAAGTCTCCGAGAATGAAGTCCTTAGTGGACAGTTGAGGGGATTGGATCATCCCTGGACTTCCAGTCCTAAAGAGAGCCGTAGACGTGAAGTCTCCGAGAATGAAGTCCTTAGTGGACAGTTGAGGGGATTGGATCATCCCTGGACTTCCAGTCCTAAAGAGAGCCGTAGACGTGAAGTCTCCGAGAATGAAGTCCTTAGTGGACAGTTGAGGGGATTGGATCATCCCTGGACTTTCAGTCCTAAAGAGAGCCGTAGACATGAGGTCTCCGAGAATGAAGTCCTTAGTGGACAGTTGAGGGGATTGGATCATCCCTGGACTTTCAGTCCTAAAGAGAGCCGTAGACATGAGGTCTCCGAGAATGAAGTCCTTAGTGGACAGTTGAGGGGATTGAATCATCCCTGGAATTTCAGTCCTAAAGAGAGCCGTAGACATGAGGTCTCCGAGAATGAAGTCCTTAGTGGACAGTTGAGGGGATTGGATCATCCCTGGACTTTCAGTCCTAAAGAGAGCCGAAGATGTGAGGTCTTCGATAATGAAGTCCTGAATGAACAGGCAGGGGATTGCATCGTCCCCGGACTGAGGTCCCAGAATAGAACCGTAGACTGGGTCTCCGATAATGAAGTCCTGAATGAACAGGCAGGGGATTGCATCGTCCCCGGACTGAGGTCCCAGAATAGAACCGTAGACTGGGTCTCCGATAATGAAGTCCTGAATGAACAGGCAGGGGATTGCATCGTTTCCGGACTGAGGTCCCAGAATAGAACCGTAGACTGGGTCTCCGATAATGAAGTCCTGAATGAACAGGCAGGGGATTGCATCGTCCCCGGACTGAGGTCCCAGAATAGAACCGTAGACTGGGTCTCCGATAATGAAGTCCTGAATGAACAGGCAGGGGATTGCATCGTCCCCGGACTGAGGTCCCAGAATAGAACCGTAGACTGGGTCTCCGATAATGAAGTCCTGAATGAACAGGAAGGGGATTGCATCATCCCCGGACTGAGGTCCCAGAATAGAACCGTAGACTGGGTCTCCGATAATGAAGTCCTGAATGAACAGGCAGGGGATTGCATCGTCCCCGGACTGAGGTCCCAGAATTGATCCGTAGACTGAAGTCTCCGAGAACTGAAGATTGGATTGTATCATCCATGGACCTATGTCCTAAAAGGAGCAGGATTGATCATCCTAGGAATATGATCGTGTGATGACGATGCTGATGATCGTATGATGACGATGCTGATGACGATGCTGATGATCATGTGATGACGATGCTGATGACGATACTGATGATCGTATGATGACGATGCTGATGATCGTGTGATGACGATGCTGATGATCGTGTGATGACGATGCTGATGATCGTGTGATGACGATGCTGATGATCGTATGATGACGATGCTGATCGTGCTGCTGTTGATAGTGTGATGATGATGCTGCTGATCGTGTGATTACGATGCTGATGATCGTAATGCTGATATTGATGTTGACATTGATGTACCAGTAACTGTTTGAGTTACTGATGAAGACAAATTGAAGAAAGCTTCCAATGATTTATAGATGTATCATGTATGATGTTGATGACTCCTTGCTCGTGCAGATGTTGTTATAATATCCTTCTCGTTAAGGGGGAGTGTTGAGATATTGTAACTTCAAAGAATATTATATTTGTACTTTATTATTCCGGAGATGTTTCATTCCTCCGTGAAGATCTTATTGTATATCCGGAGATGTTTATTCCTCCGTTGGAATGTGGTAACTCGGGTTATTAGACTTCCCTAGTAGGGGTCGGCCCTGTATGTGTTATGTGGGTCAAAGGGTTATTAGACCACCCTAGAGGGGTCGGCCCAGTTAGTTGTAGTGGGGTATTTAACCTATTGGTTAAATACGAGCCTACGTGTACTTGTGTAAAATACATATCAGAGTAGTGTATAAATAGAGGAGGTGTGTTCCTCATTATACACACTCACTCACTTGAGAAAGGCGCATTTGTGGAGGAGAGGTCTGCTATGGATGAGAAGGAGCTTATGCTCAGGGTTTGCATCTTTGTATATTGCTGGTCATCTATATTGAGGAAGCTTTGCTGGGTTTTCTACCCCATGAGGGTTTCCCAGGATAAATCTCTGTCTCTTGTGTTTATGCTATGCTTGTTGTTTCTTCAGTGATCCTGTATATGCTATTATTGTGAAATGGAATGTAATGCTGCTATTTTCTGTCTTAGCATATTGAATTTTAACATCTGGATGAGGTTGCTGGTGCTCCATGTTTCTCTTCATTTTGTAATATGTCTTAGCACTAAGAAAATATTATTTTAGCAGGAGGTTCATAAGGTGACCTCTCAACCAGTTGTACCGGTTCTTCAAGATCTAGCGAATCTAAGGCATCTTCTGGTTTCTCCCTCTCAAACTCTGAAGGGGGAGAATCATACTTGGGATCCTCCATCTTTGAATCACATTGAATATTTTTCAATATTTTGAAAGAAGCTTCCTCATGGAAGGTGACATCTCGAATGACTTCAATGTGTCTCTCACCACGTACATATATTTGGTATGCTTTGGATGGCTTGATGTAACCCACAAAGGTGCCTTTCTTTCTAGAAGGTTCCATATTTGTTATCTTTTCTTTTGGTACATGAATGTATATTGGGATCCCGAAGATACTCAAGTGTGATATGTTTGGCTTCTCACCAGTAAACATGTATTCTGGTGCCTTCTCATCTAGAATGACATGTAGGCTTTTATTATGGATGTACAAAGTTGTATGGGTGGCTTCTGCCCATAATGAGGTAGACATATCTTGATCATGCATCATGGATTTTGTAGCCTCACATATAGTTCTATTATTCCTTTCGGAAACCCCATTTTTCTAAGGGTTGTAAGGTACTATTAAATGTCTACATATTCATGCATCACTACACAGATCATTAAATGCATGTGAATCAAATTCGCCTCCATTATCAGACCTTAATGCATGGATGTGCTTTTCTTTCTAATTTTCAACGAGGGATTTAAACTCTTTAAATTTTCTAAGAGTTTCACTTTTATCCTTCATGAAATGAATCCATGACTTCCTAGAACAATAATCTATGAACAATACATATTATAAGAATCCACTCAGGGAGGGGGATGACATGGGACCACATACATAAAAATGTATTAAATCGAAAATCCCTTTAGATCTAGTAGAATTGCTAGAAATTTTTTTCTTAACATTCTTCCCAAGTGCACAACCCCGACATACACTATCATGCTCAAAATCAAATATGGGCATACCTTTTACCATATTTTGAAGTCCTGGTAGTGATTTGTAGTGTAGGTTTCCAAGCCTTCGGTTCCATATCTCGCATGGATTGACACTATGGTGAATTATAGCTTGGATGTACTTCCCGGGTACCTTGTAGAGTCCTCCCTCTCAAACTCCAATCACAACAGTAGATTCTAGGATTTTTTTATTCGGCCATAAAAGTGCTTTGTTATCCATGAAGATAACTTGAAAGCCTATGTCTTCAAGAACCGAAACTAAGAGGAGGTTCTTCTTCAAGCCTGAAACATATAGAATGTCCTCCACATGTAGAATATCACCGGTGCTCAGCTGGACTGAGGTGGATCCAACTTCCTGGACTCAATAAGTTGAATTGTCCCCCAACTATACCATGCATGTGAATTATTTCTCCTTTAGATCAGTGATGTCACTCTTGTAACCAGTCATATGTTTGGATGCACACTGTCAATCAACCATGTGTCCGCATTTGTGATGAAGGATCCCAAAAGGGATGAGACAAGATACTACTATGTTCTTATCTCCTTTTCTTTGGATGCATTCTTTTGAGTGATTTCATCTTCTATGGCGGTAGAAGCATGAAACTTTACTTTCTGCTTTGTTTTGCAGTCTCTAGAGAAATGGCCTTTCTTTTTGAAATGGAATCATCTATATTTTGACTTGTCAACTCCTTTGTTGAACTCCTTCTTCTTTGGATGAGAGAAATTCTTTTGGAATAAGGGTTTATTTCCTTTCTTCATTCTTTCCATGAGGTTAATATTTTATTCTTTGATGCACACTGACTTGCTCTGGATTCGCCCCTCCTCTTGGAGGAATTCATGGCACAACCTTTCAAAGTTAGGTTGTACTTATCGGCCATTTACCGCAGACAAGAATGTCTCCCATGAGGATGGGAGACCATAAATAACGGTTTGGAGAAGATCATCTTCATCCACCACTACTCTAATACAAGAAAGTTGATCTCTTACCTGAGAGATATTAGAGAATAAGGAGGCCATTGTCTCATCCATCTCCATATTTAAGTTCTGAAGCTTATTCTTCAATGCCCTTTTTTGACTCAGGTCCTTCTTCTCATATAGATTAGTCAATTTATCATAACATTCTTTCGCAGTCTTCAACGGCGTGATCACGTGAATTAAGTTATCTTTTACCAAATCATAGATGATCTATTTGGCCTTAGCTTGATTTTCCTTGAAGTTGATGCACCTTGCATTAGATGTAGGATCCTCCACCACAGTGGATACATAGCCATCTAATGCATGTTCCTTTAGGATTTTGAGAATACTAGCCTTCCAAGTGTTGAAGTTTGAGGTTCCCTCAATACATTCGTTTGGTTGTACAAATACTGATGCCATAGTCTTCAAATATCATGCTCAACTTCTCAAGATCAATGTAGGATCTAACTGGCATGCAAAACTGAGCTCCTTCACGCCCTGAGATCTGATACCATGTTGAAATTTGGTTGATATTTGATCTTTAATTATTTTATATGCAGAGACTTGAAGCAATGATACAATTCAATCCATGAAATTTATACAACCATAACACAAGATATACCATGGGGAAAATCCTCAAAATTATGAGAACAAAAAACCCAACAATTCTTCTCAGTATAATATAATGGATAACAGAGGATGCTTTCTTTTACAACATAGCAGATTGCTTTCAGAAGATAAGAGATCACCAAACACTCTTGATGAAGATACAAAAGCAATAGAGAAGAGATATCAATCGGATGTGTGCCCAAAAAAACAATAACAAGGATGAAAAATACCCTACACAAAGAGAAGCTCAATGCCTTAAATGGATAAGAGAATTCGCTTTACATTGGATTCATCAGTATCATATAACATATTTATACATTCTTCTCTTTTATTTTTATATTCTAACTTCAGGATGAAATCACCCTCAAATTGGATGTATTAATCTTGCATGCATAGGTGCGCCCCACTTCTCATGTGGTGCTTTATATCACTGACCCATCACTTAGGATGAACTCACCTCTTAAATGAAAGCTTGCCCACTTAGTTAGGCATCTAACTTAAGTGTTGACATGCAAGTGTCACAACTCATGTGTCATCTTTTAGTTTAACATAAGTGTCGTCATGCAATAACACTTAGATAACTATATCTTCTTTGTTGTCACTTAGTTAACTCTCTTTAACTTGAGTGTCATCTTTTAGTTTAACTAAAGTGAAAACACTTGAGTGAACTAGTCCTTCTTATTTAACACTTATTTAACTAAAATCACGCTGATTGATTTACTTGAAGTGACCATTGTGAGTTCGTTAGTTAACTGAGGCATATATTTAACTAATGCTTTAAATGAAGCATTGATACTTAACTGAAGCTTTACCAATTCGAGTTCTCTTTAATTAGTTGAATTGTCTGCATGGGAAATTTCGAATTCTCTTGATCTCTATGCTTTATCTTTTATTTCTTTATCTCTTATTGCATGGTCAATATGTGCTAACTTTAACTATCCATCACATTACATTATACTAAGAATAATTATCGGATGTTGTGATCATATTATATTATTCCGGACCACATGATCATATGCTAAAGTAATTCACTTTAGATGTGATCAATCTCTAAAGGAGACTTAATAGTAATCTGGTGATCATGGTTAATAATACATCACACAACATTAAATGCTTTTAACAAATAAATAATGACCTTTATATAGAAGGTCCACCTCTATACGGGAGGTCCATCATGGGTACCTTTATATGGAAGGTTCACATGATAATCATGAATTGACACACAAGTACAGAGTATTGTCCAATAATACTTTACAACATCATTACTTTGATCAAGTACCTCTATACAAGAGGAATAACATTTACACGGAAGAAAATAAACATTCTCACTTCTTTACAGGAGGATCAATCTTGGCTACAGAATATTGGTTTGGAGAATGTCTCCTAATGTTGTATATTTAACACTACCATGATTCAATTTCCCGAAAAAGGTCGTATTATACCAACTCCCGAACTAGGGTTTTCCTCAGTAAGGGCCAATGTCAATTTTTCACAAGGGGGTAAATTTTGAATTGGAATCTCTAGGGAAACTGTGGGCAATGTGACCACATCCAAAATAGAACAACCCATATGTTGGAGCTGACGAAATCCAATTATGCTGCTTGGTTTGGATTTCGTGTCCTAGAGAAAATTCACAAGTTGCCCCTAGGGGCTACTTGCAATTGGCCATAGAACAAAAACCGTAACTCAAATCATGAAACCATTGATTTTGATGGATTCAATATGAACTATTTTAGATGGGGGAAACCCTATACCATGTTTCAATTCCCCGAAAAATATCGTATTATACCATCTACAGAACTAGGGTTTTCTCAATAAAGGGAAAAACAAATTTTGCACAAGGGGGTCAATTTTGAATTGAAATGTCCCAAGTGACTATGGGTAGAATTTCCACATCCACAATGGATAAACACATATGTGGGAGCTAACAAAACCCAATCATGCTACCCGGTTTGGATTCTATTCCCTGGAGCAAATTCACAAGTTATCCTTGAATGACCCTAGGGGTATACTTGCAACTGGCCATAGAAAAAAACCGTAACTCAGATCATTGAACCGTCGATTCCGATGGATTCAATATGATGAATTTCATCCAAGAGAACCCATCTACCATTTTTTAATTTCCTAAAAAATGGTCATATTATACCATCTCCAGAACTAGGGTTTTCTTTAGTAAGGGCCAATGCCAATTTCACACAAGGGGGTCAATTTTGAATCAAAATCTCCCGAGAGACCATGGGAAGCATGACCATGTACATAATGGCTAAACAAATCTATGGTAGCTGATGGGGGCTACTTGCAACTAGCCATAGAAAAAAAAATTGTAACTTGATTCATGAAACTATCGATTTCGATGGATTTAGGATCTTGAGTTTCATCCAGGAGAACCTCTCTACCATGTTTCAATTTCCTAGAAACAATCGTATTATACTATATCCAGAACTAGGGTTTTCCTTAGTAAGGGTGAATGCCAATTTTGCATAAGGTGGTCAATTTTGAATTGAAATCTCCTGGGTTACTGTGGGTAGTGTGACCATATCTACAATGGCCAAACATATATGTGGGAGGTGATGAAACCTAGTTATGTTTCCTAGTTTGGATTTCACTCCCCTAGAGCAAATTCACAAGTTGTCATTAAATGGCCCCAAGGGTCTACTTGCAAATGGCCATAAAACAAAAACCATAACATAGATCATTAAACCGTCGATTTCGATGTATTCAGGATATTGGTTTGCATCTAGGAGAATCCCTCTACTGTGTTTCAATTTCCAGGAAATAGTTGTATTATACCATCTCTGGAACCATGTTTTTGCTCAATAAGGGCCAATGAAAATTTTGCACAAGGTGATGAATTTTGAATCAAAATATCTCAGGTGACTGTGGGTAGCGTGACCATGTGCACAATGGCCAAACACATCTATGGGAGCTAAAACCCACTTATGATGCCTAATTTGGATTTCGTGCCCCTGGAGCAAATTCATAAGTTGTCCCTAAATTGTCCCATGGGGCTCCTTCCTATTGGCCATAGAACAAAAACTGTAAATTTGATCATGAAACCCTTGATTCTGATGGATTCAAGATGTCAGGTTTCAACCAATGGAACCCCCGTAACATGTTTCAATTTCTAGGAAAAGGTCGTAATATACCATCTTTGGAACTAGGGTTTTCCTTAGTAAGGGCCAATGCCAGTTTTACACAAAGGGGTCAATTTTGAAGTGAAATCTCTCGAGTGATTGTGGGAAGCATGACCATGTACACAGTGGAAAAAAACATATTTGGGAGATGATGGAACCAATTTATGATACTCGATTTTGATTTCATGCTTCTAGAGCAAATTCACAAGTTGTCCCTGAATGACCCCAAAGGGCTGCTTGCAGTTGGACATAGAACAAAATCCATAATTTGGATCATGAAAATTCGATTCCGATGGATTCGAGATACCGGGTTTCATCTATGGGACCCTCTACCATGATTCAATTTCCCGAAAATGGTCGTATTATACCATCTTCAGAACTAGGGTTTTCCTCAGTAAGGGTCAGTGCCAATTTTGCACAAGGGGTCAATTTTGAATTGAAATATCGCGGGTGACCATGGGAAGTGTGACCATGTACAAAATGGCCAAACAAATATGTTGGATATGAAAAAACCCATTTATGTTTCCAAGTTTGGATTTTGTGCACCTAGAGAAAATTCACAAGTTGTCCCTGAATGGCCCCGAGGGGCTACATGCCACTGATCATAGAACAAAAAATGTAACTTGGATTGTGAAACCATCGATTTTGATGGATTTGGGATGCCAGGTTATAGTCAGGGGAACCCCTCTACCTTGTCTTAATTTCCTAGAAATGCTTGTAGTATACCATCTCTAGAACTAGGTTTTTTGCTCAGTAAGGGCCAATGCAAATTTTGCACAAGGGGGTAAATTTTGAATTGAGTTTTCCTAGGAAATCATGGGCAGTGTGACCACATCCAAAATTTCCAAACACATTTGTGGGAGCTGATGGAACCAATTTATGCTTCCCAATTTATATTTCGTGCCCCTAGGGAAAATTCACAAGTTGTTTTTGAATGGCCCCAAAGGGCTACTTGCAACTATCCATTAAAAAAACTGCTAATCGGATTGTGAAACTGTCGATTCCAATAGATTTAGGATTTTGGTTTCAAATAGGGGAACCAATATACCGTGTTTCAATTTCCAAGGAGCGATCATATTATACCATCTCTAGACCTAGGGTTTTTCTCAGTAAGGGCTAATGCCAATTTTGCACAAAGCAGTAAATTAGGGGACCGTGGGAATTGTGACCACATACACAATGGAAAAAAAACATTTTTGGGAGTTGATGGAACTCAATTATGATTCCCAGTTTGGATTTTGTTCCCCCATAGAAAATTCACAATTTGTCCCTGAATGGCCCCAGGGGGCTACTTGCCACTAGGCATAGAAAAAAAACCATAAATTGTATCATGAAATCATCGATTACGATGGATTCAAGATGTTTATTTTCATCTAAGAAAACCCCTGTACCATGTTTCAATTGCTCAAAAATAGTTGTATTATACCATCTCTGAAACTAGGGTTTTCCTCAGCAAGTGCCAATGCCAATTTTGCACAAGGGGGTCACTTTTGAAATGAAATATCTTAGGAAATCATGGGAAGCGTGACCATGTACACATTGGAAAAACACATCCATGGGAGTTAGTAGAACCTAGTTATGCTTCTAGGTTTGGATTTCATGCCTCTAGAGAAAATTCACAAGTTGTCCCTAAATCGCCCCTGGGGGTTACTTGCAACTAGCCATAGAACAAAAACCATAAATCGAATGATGAAACTCTTGATTCCAATGGATTTAGGATGTCATTTTTTAGATATGGGAATCCCTATATCATGTTTCAGTTAAACAAAAAATGGTGGTATTATACCATCTCCAAAACTATGGTTTTGCTTAGTAAGGGCCAATGCGAATTTGCACAAGGCAGTCAATTTTGAATTGAATTCTCTAGGATACCCTTGGTAGCATGACACATACACAATGGAAAAAAACATATGTGGGAATTGATGGAACCCAATTATGCTTCCCAATTTGGATTTCAATTCACAAGTTTTCCTTGAATGGCCCCAGGGGTCTACTTGCAACTTGCTTGGGCCTAATGAAACATTGTGCACAATTTTTTTGTTGATTATAAATAAAAATTAATTCTAATAATTTATAAGGAAACATGAAACTCTATGATTGAGGGTATTTTGTTCCTTGGCAGAGAAAATTTCCATTAGAGGGTAGCAATGATTTGATGAAAAAATTTAGAAAACTATGTCTGGTTTGACTTGGGAAAGCAACATAACCATACAAGTTGCTTGAGGATTTTGCATTGCTTGTAACTAGGCATAAGGTTGAGGGATTCCATGATGGACTAGTATATGGTCGAGATAAGTGGCCAAGCAAATAAGGCCTTTTTTTGGGCTCCACTAAAGTTTTATTGACGTTGTGAACTATGAAGAGCCAAGTACACTGCTTAGGCCAGGGTCTGCAAAGTTAATTCAAATCAACATCCAAAAAAAGTTTGTGACATAACCACCTATAAGCATTGATTGACCTATATTTCTTTAAGGCCTTGGCCTTATTCCAAGTCTAGGTTCTTCCACCAAGTAATGGGTAATTGAAGTCCCAACTTTAATAGGAAGGATTCATAAACAAGCCTTTTTATCGCTCCAAAACCAACCTGTCAAGGTTGGTAAGTCTAAGGTACTCCTTTGTATTTGGCCAAGGTATATAGGCTCTCAATTGAGAAGTGAAGAGGTATTGAACAATGCTAATTACTCTTTTAAATAATCTCAAGGTGGAGAACCAAGGCTACTTGGACATAGCCTTGCCTTCATTTAAGACGATAGGTGATGACTGATGACCTTATTGAGTGATTGTTGATAGACATGACAAATATGAATCTCGGTCCTTTCCAATTTACAAAAGGATTAAAAAACTCCTAGCCCTTCCAGATACTTTGAGCAACAAAGGTCCCTTTAGATTTAATCACAATCGGGGTGACGACAAGGGTTTATAGTTCATGCCCTACTATGACTTTTTACCCAAAGGAACTCTGTGATTGACATAGTTACAATGGAGCATCTTCCAACCCTCCCTTCTTTCCAAGACTTTGATAACCCATTCAGGGCACATGACTAGGTTTACATAGGAGTTTTGATGATTCCCATTCCACCCCAATTCTGGAAGTGCAATATAGATTCCATTAACCTATAGCCAAGAAACCACAAGTGGGGGTTATCTATTTTTCCAAAGTTACCAAAGGCCTATTGAATTTTTGTACCTAGGAAATGTTTTTTCCCTAGTGACTTTTGCCTAAGTCACTTAAAGGGGGAAAAAGTGACCCTTGCATTAAATGACTTGTGAAAAGCATTTAATGTGACTTTATAACTTAAAGTCACTTTTGGAAAAATTTAAGTGAGTGAATTTAATTCTTTTTAAATATTAAATGTGAGCATTTAATCTCACCGATTCATCTTGGCTAATCTCAACCATTGGATTGAAAGGGCCAACACTCACCTAGGGTTTTCACCAGAAAGGGAAAGGGAGGCAAAGTGAATTCATTCTTGTGAAGAGAAGGAAGTGGAGAGAAAGAGAGAGTGAGCACAGAAATCCAGACAGCAAGGAAGGAATTAAATGCACAACACGATTTTCTAGGAAGCATCTTCAGTATAGCACAAATCCCGAGGAGAACTGTACAACAACAAACTGGGAATGAGTTTTGAGGAATTTTTGGGAACTAATTTCGAGACAGTTTACACGCTTTTCGAGGAGTTTTTGGGCACAAATCTCGAGAACACTTGCACTATTTTCAAGGAAGATTTATTGGGCACATTTCCCAAGAACTGTAGCTCGGATTTCGAGACAGGAAACTAGGGCAAAAATCTAGAGACATTCTACACAAGGTTCGAGGCCGTATAGTACAGATTATGTACTTTATATCACAGTTTTCGAGGTTCTGACCGGCACAGAAATCGAGGCAAGTTTTCTTCACACATTTCGAGGTTGGACACTGAAATCATGGCAGCAACTTGGCACTGATTTCGAGGCAATTTCTGGGTGAAATTTTCATGGTGGAGATAAGTACATTTATGCTGTAAAATTTATGTACTGAGAGTTACTAAGGAAATAATAAAATCTCTCTCTGACTGGTTTTCCCCGTGGGGGTTTTTCCAGGGCCATTGGCTAAATTTTTGAGTCAGAAATATTTTATGGCATGCATGTGTATTTAATTTTTCTGCCTGTTAAAGTGTTTTTCAGTGTGTTTTAAATGTCTGAAATTTTATAAATTATTTCTAGCTTCATGAGAAACTGAGTTGGGCATAAAACTGTAAAAATTTGACATAAAACTAGCAAGCTGATTTAAACACATAAAATCTACATGGTATCAGAGCTTGGGGGCAGAAAACATTAAAATTTGCAGACATACATAAATTTCTAGAATTCAATATTTTCTTCTATTTGTGAACAACACCTTGTTGGGTTGACAGTGAGATGGCTACAGGACTTAGGTTGGACGATAGGATAGATGGGACAAGAAACTTTGTGCCATGGAAGGCTAGGATTTTGCTGATTTTAGAGGAAAATGAACTGTGGGAGGAGGTGGTAAGAAACACTACAACAAACCCTGTTCAGATTCCCACTGCTATAGATGTAGCAGCATGATCATCCTTCAACAAGAAGTACTGTAAGGATAGAAGAATAATTCTTGATGCAGTTAAAGACCATATCATTCCTCACATTTCAGGTAAAGTTAGGGCACATTTGATGTGGAGTGCCTTAACCAGTTTATACAAGAGCACCAATGAGAACCAGAAGATGGTTCTCAAGGAGAAACTGAAAAGTATAAAGATGAATGGTGGAGAGGGAGTGAAATTTTACCTTACCAGGATATCGGCATTTAGAGATGAGCTAGAAGTAGTTGGGGAGGTGGTCACTGCTATTGAGCTTGTATTGACAACAGTGAATGGGGCTTCTGAGCCCCGGGGTGCATTTGTGCAAGCTATAGTGGGCAGAGAGAGATTTCTTTCATGGGAGAGACTGTTGGATGATTTTGTGCAATAGGAGACCAGGAGAGGTCTTGTACAGGGCAACTCTTCATAGGGTAGGGAAGATGAGGAGAATGTGGCATTGATAACAAAGGGCAAGAAGAATAAGAAGGGTCCCAAGCAGGGTGGGGCCAAGCAGCAGCAACAACAGGGTGGGCAGAAGAAGGACTTGAGTAAAATAAAGTGTTATGGTTGTCAAACATTTGGGCACTATGCTTCACAGTGTCCAAGCAAGAAGAAGAAGAGACAACAGATTGCAGCTTCAGCGGAGGTTGATGACTTCGAAGATAGATTTCAGAGAGAGATTTCTCTATGTGCTGGACAGATTGAGAGAGAGAGCCTCTATAGTTACCAACACTGATATGGATATGGAGATGGAGTATTCCTTATTGACAGGCCATCAGATGAGTGCATCCACCACATGCACTTGGTATATTGACAACGGAGCTTCGAGCCACATGACAGGTGCTTGAGAGATGTTCTCTGAGCTTTCACAGATAGGTATAGATGTGGAGGTTGTACTAGGATACGACACCATTGTCAGAGTAGTTGGTCGGGGGACCATTACATTTCAGAGGGAGTCTATGAGTCCTATGACTCTAAGGGATGTGTTATTTGTCCCTGGGCTGAAGAAGAACCTTGTATCAGTTTCCACCATTGAGGACGGGGGTCTTGGAATTTGTTTCTTGGATGGGCAAGTGCAGGTATTCCCCAATACTACAAGATTATCTACCTCCATGGACATTGGGATTAGATGTGGAAAGTTATACAAGCTCTTGTTTCAGTTGCAGCATGCTTTGGCACACAACAGTAGTAGTGAGCTTTGTGATCTATGGCATCCGAGGATGGACCACTTGCATCACCCAGCTTTGAGATTGTTGAGGAGCATGGTTATAGGGTTACCAGAGTTTAGCGCAGAGCAGAATGATGTTTGCAGGGGGTGTGCTTTGGGAAAGTACACCAAGACTAATTTTCCAAGCAGTGACAACAGAGCAGTAGGAGTACTTGATTTGATCCATAGTGATATTTGTGGTCCCATGTAATCAGTTTCTTTGACTGGATTTGAGTGTTATATCTCTTTCATCAATGACTACTCCAGGAATACCTGGATCTACTTCTTGAGGAGAAAGAAGTCACCCTTAGTATTGAGAGTCTTCTAAGGGTTCAAATCCCTTGTGGAGAATCAGACAAGGAGGAGGATTCGGGTGTTGAGATCGAACAATGGGGGTGAGTATACCTCCAAGGAGTTCGATGGGTTTTGCATTTAGGAGGGAATTCAGAGACAGCTAACAGTTCCATACACTCCTAAGCAGAATGGAGTTGCAGAGAGGAAGAACAGGTCGATTGTGGGAGCAACGAAAGTAATGCTTCATGATCAGATTTTACCATTCTTTCTTTGGGCAGAGGCATGCAATACTACAATTTATCTGCAGAACATGAGTCCCCATTGTTCCTTGGGGAGGAAGACTCCTGAGGAGATGTTCATAGGAAAGATGCCTGAGGTTGGCCATTTTTGGATATTTGGTTGTTTGACTTACTCTCATGTTCCTTCTGAGAAGAGGACAAAATTGGATCTCACTGCATAGAGAGGCATCTTTGTGGGATATGATGAGACTTCGAAGGCTTACCGGATTTACCTTCCTGGCCAGAAGAAGGTTTTTGTGAGGTGGGAAGTGAAGTTTGATGAGGAGAGAGCCTTCAGGAAGTCCAGAGAGTTGGGGCATGGGGAGCCACCGGCTTCCACACCTCAGGTGACATAGGCTTCTTCAGTACATATCACAGGTCCACAGGTTTCCGGAGTGACTAGGTCATAGGCGACAGGAACAGGTTCTTCAGGTTCAGTAGTTCATTCAGCAGGTACTTTAGGGACAGGTTCTATTTCTCAGGTTACAAGTTCTTCAGTGACTGGTTCACAAACTACTGGTCCACAGGTTGTTGGGCTCTCTGCTTCTGGGAGTTCTTTAGATGAGGATAGACCAGTATGGAAGGAGCCTTCAAGGAAGAGGAAGCCTAAATGGCTTCTTGATACCTTGGAGGAGGCAGAGGCATTTGGCAGGCCCCAGGAGGAGGTCAGGATAGTAGTGATGTCGGATAGATTGGGTATGGCTCTTGTTGCGAGTCTTCGTGATTCAGAGCCTTCCACATTTGAGGAGGCCTCTCAACATCAGGTTTGTAGAGATGCCATGATGGAAGAGTACCATTCCATCATGAAGAATGATGCATGGGAGATAGTACCGAGACTAGAGGGGAAGTATGTTGTGACTTCCAAGTGGATCTATAAGGTGAAGCATGCTGTAGATGGAAGTGTGGAGAAGTACAAGGCTCAGTTTATGGCATGAGGGTTTTCACAGGTTGAGGGAGTTAATTATGATGAGATCTTTGTGTTGATTGCTCGTTATTCTTCCATCATAGAAGTGATTTCTATAGCAGTAGATATGGGTTGGAAGATCCACCAGATGGATGTGAAGACCGCATTTCTCAATGGTCTTCTGCAGGAGGAGGTTTACTTAGAGCAGTCACAGGGATTTGAGATTCATGGGAGAGATTCTCATGTGTGCAGGTTGAGGAAAGCCTTGTATGGACTGAAGCAAGCTCCTAGATCTTCGTACTCCAGGATTGATGCGTATTTGACATCGATGGGTTTTCATAAGAGTGAGACTGATCCTAACCTTTACTACATTGTGGTTGGTGGAGATCCTCTCATTCTTTTGTTATATGTTGATGACTTGTTTATCATTGGGGAGGAGCGTCTCATTGCACATTGCAAGAGATACCTTGTTACAGAGTACAAGATGACATACATTGGGTTGATGCACTATTATCTGGGGATGGAGGTTTGGCAGGAGCCTGGTCATATTTTCCTGGGACAGGGGAAGTATGCAGTTGATATTTTGAGGAGATTTCGGATGTATGATTGCAGGACGATGTCCACACCTATGATCACCAACTGGAAGTAGCTTCATGCTTCTAAGGTTAAGTTGGTGGATCCTACACTTTATCATCATCTCATTGGGTCGTTGATGTATCTGGTCAACACCAGGCTAGACTTGTGTTTTGCAGTGAACACTCTTAGTCAGTTCATGGTGGAGCCTAGGAGTGTACACTGGAGTACCGCAAAACATGTGTTGAGATACCTTGTAGGTACAATGGACTATGGATTGGACTACAGGGGTTCGGGTGGAGTCAGTTTGGTTGGTTTCACAGATTCAGGTTTGGCAGTGTGAGGGATCGGAAGATCACTTCCGGGTGTTGTTTCAGTTTGGGCTCGTCAACAGTGTCGTGGTTCAGTCGGAAACAAAAGTCCATTGCTTTGAGTTTTGTTGAGGCTGAGTATATGGTATCCAGTCAGGATACTTGTGAGGCATTGTGGCTTCGTAAGTTGTTGGTAGATTTGTTTGATTAAGAGCTTAGACGTACGGTGATTTACTCTGACAATCAGAGTTGCATCCAGCTCTCTGAGAATCTAGTTTTCCATTATAAGTCCAAGCAGATAGAGATCAGGTACCATTGCATCCGTGACTATGTTCAGAGAGGAGTTGTGGAGTTGCAATACATTTCCACTGATGAGTAGGTAGCAGATATTCCGACGAAATCTTTGGGGATGGGAAAGTTTGTCTTCTTCAGAGACAAGTTGGGAGTGGTGCAGAACACCTTCCTCGGTAAGAGGGAGTGTTTATTTTTTGTACCTAGGAAGCGTTTTTTCCATAGTGACTTTTTCCTAAGTCACTTAAAGGGGGAAAAAGTTACCCTTGCATTAAATGACTTGTGAAAAACATTTAATGTGACTTTATAAATTAAAGTCACTTTTGGAAAAATTTAAGTGAGTGAATTTAATTCTTTTTAAATATTAAATGTGAGTGTTTAATCTCACCCATTCATCTTGGCTAATCTCAGCCATTGGATTGAAAGGGCCCACACTCACCTAGGGTTTTCACCAAAAAGGAAAAGGGAGGAAAATTGAATTCATTCTTGTGAAGAGAAGGAAGTGGAGAGAAAGAGAGAGTGAGCACAAAAATTGAGGAGGGAATTTGGGCAAGTTTGGATGGCACAGAAATCGAGACAACAAGGAAGGCATTAAATGCACAACACAATTTTCTAGGAATCATCTTCAGTACAACATGAATCCCTAGGAGAACTGTACAGCAACAAACTGGGCATGATTTTTGAGGAATTCTTGGCACTAATTTTGAGATAGTATGCACGCTTTTCGAGGCATTTTTGGGCACAAATCCTGAGAACACTTGCACTATTTTCGAGGAAGATTTATTGGGCACATTTCCTGAGAACTGTAGCTCAGATTTCGAGACAAAAAACTAGGGCACGAATCCCGAGATAGTCTGCACAAGGTTCGAGGCCGTATAGTACGGATTATGTACTTTCCAGCATAATTTTCGAGGTTTTGATAGGCACATATATCAAGGCAAGTTTTCTACACACATTTCGAGGTTGGACACTGAAATCGAGGCAACAGCTTGGCACTGATTTCAATGCAATTTCTGGGTGAAATTTTCATGGTGGAGATAAGTACATTTATGCTGTAAAATTTATGTACTGAGAATTACTGAATAAATAATAAACTCTCTCTCTCTGACTGGATTTCCACGTGGGGGTTTTTCCAAGGCCATTGGCTAAATTTCTGAGTATGAAATATTTTATGGCGTGCATGTGTATTTAATTTTTCTTCCTATTAAAGTGTTTTTCAACATGTTTTAAATGTCTGAAATTTTATAAATTATTTCCAGCTTCATGAGAAACTGAGTTGGGCATAAAACTGTAAAAACTTGACATAAAACCAGCAAGCTGATTTAAACATAGAAAATATACAAGGACTACACATGGTTCGAACCATAAGAAACAAACCGCTTGTACAGGATACAATCCCATGAGGGGTGAACATGGTGCTGGGGAAATTTGAGTCTTGGTGGGATGAATATCACCACCAAGTTGTTGACATTTTTTTCAATATTTTTCTCCATTCCATGAATTACCATTTCCCATAGTTTCATTGGCGATGCTTGTAAGGAAAAAGAAATTCCGAGGTGAGGTTGTCTTATTTATATGAGACAACCCTCAACATTTCACAAATTCAAGACTAAAAAGTTAATGACAAATTATACAATTTAAGGTTAGTGCACCCACAAACTGGGGACTAAACCACACAATGACATAAAATAAGAATAAAAATGTGCAATTAGGCTCCACCAAGTGCAAGGTGAGCCAAAAGGAGGACATCATTCCCCAACTAACCCCAATAGATGTTTTTCCCTCAATGATCTTCTTTTTAACAATGTAGGTTTCTTCTTTAAGGAATGATGTTTATGGGTTTGGAGACCAGGAGGGGTTTTGCATTACAACAATAGGTCCAAGTGGGAAAACTGAGGTGTGATAAAATGGGTATGAAAACCCTTACAAATCAAAATATGAGTGTGGCCATGTGTCCCAATGATTTTCCTTAAGGGCACCAGACACCCACCCAAAGGGTAGTTAGTAGAGCCACAAGGCGAACACCTTCTTGAGGTGGAAATCAAGGGGACCTGCCATAACCTGACTAGGGGTATTTATCCCCAAAATCAACACTCTACACTATAGCCACAAAACTTGGCCCTTACAAAAGAAAATTGAAATCCCTCACTCCGGTACATCTAGAAGGAATGCTTTAGACACTTTGAGGTGTAATAGACTACATGACTATCCTTGATGGGATAGCAATTTAATATTATCATGAGGACTTTTCTTGTAGGATTGCATTTGACACATTGAATTCATGACTTGAATGTTGTGCAAAAGGTCTAGAGACATTATAGTGTTATTTGTAAATTCTTTCTCCTCAAGGATGACGAGGAAGGAGTTATCCACAAATTGTCTAGTGACTGCCCAACTCTCATCACAAGAAGAGAAATCTCTTTGTTGAGCCCTTATCTCACTTGATGGCAATTGAATATCCCAATGCTTCAACTGTTGTCACATAAACGACAAGAACTTATGGACAACCTTGACGAATAGATTGAAAAAGGCCCACCTCTTTTGATTCGCATCCATTAATGGGGAGGTAAATTGATGGTTTTGCAAACAAAATTTCAAGTGCACCTAGGAAGAAATTCTTGAAGGCCAACTTCATATTCATGGCTAAGATAAAGGGCCATTTGACCTTGTCATAAGCTCTAACAAAATATATTTTATTAAATAAAGTGTCAAGGCATGAGCATGAGGCCCACTCCATGCCTTCCCAATTGATGATGATAATGGTTAAAATAAACAACTCTCTAATGAAGTCGTTTTCTTTACGAATAATTTAAGGTAGTCTGTGCGTCACTCTCAAAGACATGGCTTTGGCCCTTTGTTGCGGGGGATCACCCCCCACCCCCTCGCTTTCACTCTCGAAGCTTGCTCCCTTAGGAAGCTTGCTCTCAAAACTCTCCCTGTTTTGGGAGCATGCTCCCAAGGCGCTCTCGAGACACACCCTACCTCTCCTATACTAAAAGCTCATATACTCGGTTGATCAGTTGATGACAATATTATTATACCTCCCTTCTTTTCCAAGATCCTATAAAAGTTGTTATGGTTGATCATTTGATGACAATGTTATAAGTTATAACTACTAGATGATTGATGTTTTATGGTTTAATCCATGTTTTCTATGGCTAATTCAACATCCTACATGTTTTTTAGATATAAATCCATCAAAATATATTAAAATATATACTATATAAAAAAAATGAGGTTCCAGGAAACTTGGGTACGGGGACACCATTTTTTGAAACAAGGGACTTGGGTACGTCGGGGGTACTATATATATATATTTAAATTTTTAAAATTATAAAATTATAAATTATAATAAATATGAAATTTAAATCATTTCCACTATACATATATATTCATGTGCATCCATATGAATCCAAACTATAATACACAAATATTCATTTGTATAGCAAGGGTGCATACAACTAAAAAAATATAAGTGCATTCTATATATGACCCAAAATACATAAACAAAGAGGCATTTGACCTATAGAGTCCAAAAAACTTCATACTACAACAACTACATATCAAATTCTTTGCCTATATTGGGATCTTATTCATCAATAGCACCCTATTCCCCCTCCTCTAGGCTCTAGCCCTTGCCTCTACCTTGAATCTCAAGGTTGGTCCTCCAAGGACATTAGTCAACACCCTACAGTTTTAATGAAACTTCCTAATCCAAGTGTTAAAATAAGGTAGAAAAAGCTTCCCATGCTTACTAAGTGATTTTGCTTGAGTGAAGGGTACATTTTTGTTAAGGTCATGATAGAGGAGCTCAACAATAAATACCACCAACATCAAGATACATGGAGAGGTTGATGTGCTTGATTAAATGCTGATCTCATACCCTCATACATGATAGAATCCAGTGGAAATGTTGCAATCCTGAAATCCTGAAAACAGTTAAGTCTGTTGAATTATGAATGGGATCTAAAATTCTACTTTTTGTATATGAAATCCACTGAGGTTGGAACCACTCTCAAACATCCTAAAACAATTAATGGTAATCTCAAAAATTTAAGTAAAAGTGACATTAAAATTACTTCTACTTTAAGAATTTAATATTACTGACTTTAATGTCATTTGTACAAAACAAGCTGGGGTCATACCAAAATGGTCCCTAGGCGTCCCCAAAACAGAGGTACCCCATACAAAATTGGTCCCTGGGCATCCCCAAGCATCCCCAAAATAGGGGTACCTTGTGCTCTCTACAATAAATGTCCCCTGAATCCGTGACAAAAGTCTTAGGTACTTCGACTAAGTTTCGGGTGCGGCAGGGTACGTGGGTTCAGGGTATCTAGTACGTGGGTATGGGTATCTGGTACAGGTACATTTAACCTACGCCCGGTTATGGGTACCCATGCTACTTAGTAAAAATATACTCCCAAAACGGAAGCTTTTTAAAATTTCAATTTTCGCTCCACTCCCACACCCCACTCCCTTCTCCCACTCCTCACTCCCAACAACATAGCTTTGACCAATTGTCTAATACATTTAGGAGGGTGATAGGTATCCAATTGTTGATAAGTTCAAAATCTCTAAGCATGGGGGTGAAGTGGACAAATCTTTGGTTGATATTGGTCTTGTTAATGAACATGCTTTCCCTATGTGTGTCATTATATAATGCTAAAGCATATGGTAGTCGAGGAAAGATTCCTCGTAGATTGTGGTCGTGAGTTAGTTTGGAATCTTAGATCGAGCCTATAAGCAAAATGACTTGAAGGTCAAATCAAAAGGAAAAAGAGGAACGTGACACAAATGTCAGCGTGGGTGTTGCATGGGAGAATATGATGGGTAGGAAGGATATGAACATGACACAAAGAAACCAAGCACTTTCCAGACAAAAAAATGGAATACAAAGCAAGGGTACTTCACAAGCACAAATTTTTTAAGAAACTTATAAAGAAGCTTCCAACTAGACTCAGCAGATAGTGAACAAATGTCCCAAAGGTATCAGGCCATCAATAGACTTCCAAATCCACAGACCAAACCCTAATTAAAAAATAAAAGCCTTAGGAAAAATCCGCCACTGCGTAATGCAGCAACACATGGTTGACCCGTGGGTACATATAACAACAACTCACGGTTAGGGAAGAAAATCCACGATTGTATATACAGATAGGTCGCGGGTGAGACTTGAAAAACTTCTAAAAATAAAATGAAATCCTAGAAACCTACTGAATCAAGCATAAAAATCAATGGAAATCTCCACAAATGGCTGTAAAAAGACTCAAAAGGACACTCAACAACTTGATGGAGGTGTCAGACCAACAAACCAAGTTCTAAATCTAGCACAAGGGGCCCTAAGACCAAACCCTAACACAAAGAGAAAAATCTCAGGGGATGTTCGCGACTGTAACAGGCAGAAACAAGGGGGTGAAACCCAATAACCGCGGGTACCTATAAGGGAAACTCACAAGAGTAACTAAAAATCCGCACCTGTAAGTATAGGAAGCTCGCAGGTGGGCTTTGAGAAACTCTTAAAATAAAGAAAAGTTTGCAGATCAAAATAAATGAGTCAAGCACACAAGGTCTGGGATTTCCTAGACACTTATAAAAGAGACCAAACAAGTTATAAAACTGAAAAAGAAACTCAAGAAGAGTCCCCAAAGCAGACAAACAAAATGGTGCTCCCCAACAGAATCGCCAGTTCCATTGTTAGGGAATTTATCCTTATAGTAGGGGAAGACTACCAACGTACTGGGGTTGACAAGACATACATACAAGGGTTTGTAAATGTTGTTATAAGCAAATAGAGTTAGAGTAAGAGAAACATGTGCCTTATTTATGAAGGTCGGTCCAAGATTTTCTGTCATCCTCTGCTACTACAACAACCTACAAAACAAACCAGAACCTTCCTCAAACCAGTTTGACCATAATCAAAGATTGATATTAACAATATAGCATAACATCAACTAGTAATCAAAACAACAATAGATATTAACAATCTTATTTGGAAAGGAAGAAATGTCTTGATCTTTATTAACAGATGCAGAAAAGTACACCAATTATACCTTGCTCTGCATCAGGCACCTTTGTAACCAGACCTTGGGTTCCTGCTCCTCTCTCTTAGCTATGAATTTATCCAGCATAACTTTCTCCAATGAACATTAGGTCCCTTTCTCAAGCCCTCTCCTTGTATTTATGGCAGGGCAAGGAGGATTAGTTCGAAAGGTGGTTGAGTTGGGAAGTTGGGGAAGTTTGGATACCTACCTCAACCAATCCCAATTCGTGTTTTTAATTTTTTTTGAAGTTTTCTTAAGACACCTGTGACCATAAAATGAGGAAACTAACGAGTGACTCATGAGTTCTTCAGCTTGCAAGTAGCGAGTGCAACAATTTTGTTGACACCCGTGGGTTGTCAGTAATGATACCCACGGTTGACCCGCTGGATGACAAGTATGATAATCGCGGCTATGTGTTAAAATAGGTAAAGAAAAATGATTATGAGTGAAGGATTATAAGGTTCATCTTAAGGTCATATAAGGTCAAGGTAAGCTCTTCAATACATTTTTTCCTTTTGTGTGACCGATGGAGCAATGTGGTCACGGACGGAGAAGTGCTAATTTGATCGATAACAGTATCCTTGGTTGGTTGGCTCAATTATTTTTGTAACATTTTTCATTCTATGCACTTGGTGGTAGAGAAGCTCCAACTTTAGACCTCATTGCATATGGGGCTATGCTTTTGTAAGCATATATATTTCTATTTTGGCACATATTCTATGGAGTTATTTTTATTATGTCATGATGCCTTAGATGTGCACGTGCATGGGAATTTTATTGGTTAATTCCTGTTATGCAACCAAGTCCCAGAAATAGCATAAACAGAGCAGAAGTAGACCAGAAGAAATTAATCCACACCTTAATAATGAAGAACATAGATGAATAGCAAGCCTGTTCGAGGAGGAAACCTCCTTACACAATGTACTAAGTACATAAGACAATACATGATACAATGATGACTAAAATGAAAATATATCCTTCCTATATATAGGAGACAAAGGTGTACAATAACAACTAATAGACCCAAGCCGACATCAATAATATGTCATACACCACAATATAGGGGGTAATGCACCACTCTATAGGGTGTAATGTGCCATCATTGTGGGATTAACATGCCCCTCCCCTTCAAAAAGTGTTGTCCTCAACATTGAATTAGTTATGTATGTTGATGTATAAAGGACTCATATTCCCATGTTGAATCTTCCACGAGTAGTTTCTTCCATTTAATGAGATACTCTGGAATTGATCGATTCCAAAGCAGTCGGTTTCTTGTTTTAGTGACTGCTTCAGGCTCCAAGATGATTTTTCCTTCCTCATCAAGTTCTGTTAATATCATTTTAACTGGAAGCTTGTCACCAATTACCTTCTTTAAACATGAAACATGGAAAACTAGATGGACTCGTGAAGATGCAGTAGTTCCAATTTGTAGGCCATGCTACCAATCTTTTGTAGCATCTTATAGGAATCATAGTATTTAGGTGCTAATTTATTATTCTTCTTGGTGTTCTTTAGGGACATCTATTTGTATGGTTGTAGTCTTAAAAAAACCCAATCCCCCACATCAAAGATTCATTCACTGCAATGTTGATATGCTTGTTGTTTCATTTGATTATGTGCCAAATTCAAGTTGTCCTTTAAGAGTTGAAGAACATGTTGTTGGTGCTCCATGTGTTCTTCCAGTGATTGAAACTTAGATGAGTCTCTTATTGAAGATGTAATGGATGGTGGATGATAGCCATAAAGTGCCATAAATGGGGTCATTTTGATGATGTGTGGAAGGAAGTGTTATACCACCATTCTGCCAAGGGTAACCACTTGACCCATTGTGTTTGTTTATCAGCTGCAAAACATTGAAGATATACTTCCAAACATTTATTCACTATATCTTTTTGTCCATCATATTAAGGATGATAATATGAGCTATGAGCCAGCTGAGTACCCAAACAAGAAAATAATTTAGTCCAAAAATTTCCAGTGAAAATCGTATCCCTATCACTTACTATAATATTTGGAGTACCATGTAGTTTTTGTACTGTCTCCATAAAATCAGTGGCGACTATGCTAGCTTTGAAAGGGTGAGATAGTGCACAAAAATGTGCATATTTAGTAAGTCTATCAACAACCACCATGATGAAACTCGTTCCTTCATACTTTGGTAAACCTATGATAAAATCCATTGAGACCTCTGTCCACCGTTGGCTTGGAATGGCAAGTGGTTGTAGAAGACCGTGTCCATCCCAAAAAAATCTTTCTTAACCCTATGGTAAGTTTTTAAGAAACCTGAGTGCCCTCCTACCAGTGAGGAGTGGAATTCCGAAAGTACCTTTTGCTTGAGTTGGGAACTCTTACAAATATATAAGCGATCCTTGTACCATAGTAAGTCATCTTTCCACATAAACGTATTAGAAGCACTGGCATCTTACTGCGGATTTTGAATGAATGTCCATATTTATTTGTCATTCTTCCATTCATCCCTTGCTTCGGTTATCCAATCTGGTTGGATGATGGAGATAGCATAGAGAAACGCTTCAACATCCTCATCTTTCCTAGAGAGTGCATCTGCCACAACATTTTTCTTCCCCTTTTTGTAGATGATTTCAAAGTCATATCCCAACATCTTTGTTACCCATTTTTGTTGTTCTTCTGAAGATATCCTTTGTTCCAAGGAATATTTAAGGCTATCATGATCAATTTTCACCTTGAAATCTCTTCCTATGAGGTAGGGGCGCCATTGTTTCAGGCAATGTATACTTTCTAGCATTTCCTTCTCATAAATTGGTTTGTGTATATTCTTCACCTTAATTGGCTGGATTTCAAAGGCAAGGGGCCTTGCATCTTGCATTAGAACAACACCAATGGCATTCCATGACGAAGGTTTTTGTGAAATCTGGTGTATCCAAGACTGGAGCATTGCACATGGCCTCTTTGAGTTATTCAAAGGTCTTAGTTGCATTTGGAGTCCATGAAAATGCATCCTTTTTCAGTAATGTTGTTAAGGGTGCTACTATTCGCCCATAATTATGAAAAAACTTGCGATAATATCCTGTCAACCTGAGAAATCCCCTAAGGTGTTTTAGGGTTGTAGAGATCTTCCATTCTTGGATTGCTTTAATTTTGTTAGGGTCTACCTTAACGCATTCATGAGATACGATTTGACCCAAGTATTCCACCTCTTGTACTCCAAAGAAACATTTGGAGGGTTTTGCATATAATTGTTGTTCCTCCAATAGTGTGAGCACCTTATCAATAGGTTGGACATGGGATTCCCAAGATTTATTGTAGATCAATATATCATCAAAGAATACTAACGTAATTTTTCAAAGAAAGGGATTAAAGATGGAATTCATCAAACCTTGAAATGTGGAAGGTGCATTTGTAAGGCCAAAAGGCATGACCAAAAACTCATAATGGCCTTCATGAGTTCAGAAATTTGTTTTTGGAACGTCATCTTTCTTCATTCTGATATGATGATAGCCTGAGCGAAGATCTAGCTTGGTGAAGTAAATTGCCCCATGTAATTCATCTAACAATTGATCAATAATCGGAATGGGGAATTTATCTTTAATAGTGATCTTGTTGAGCTCTTTATAATCTACACACATACGCCGTGAGCCATCCTTTTTTTGCACCAATATTACTTTAGAAGAGTAAGAACTTTGGCTAGGTTGAATTATTCCATCCTCTAACAATTCTGCGACCATATGCTCAATTTCACTTTTCTAGGCATAGGGATATTTGTAAGTCCTGGCATTAGGAGGAACTATAATGTTCCCAATCATAAATTAGGAATATTATCTCCATGGTTCCAACCTTAATTATGTTGATTTTCAACTTTTCCCCAAACAATGGCTTCTGAAGGCTTATGGGATGTTCTCATTCAACAACAATGGAGTGTATGTGTATTTATGATGTCCTTTAAAGGTGTGATTCTCAATAATGTGTTTATATTCCACTTATATGTGTTTGAAATAAAATTTGATATAAAATTGGATGCTAGTAAAGAAACTAGGAACACTAGTTCAATTTTGGCCACACCGGACACGAGGTATCCAACTCTTCCCAAACACTACCAGAGTGACTCGAATTCTCCCAATATAAATTTAATGGACTCAAAAAGACTCAAATAAAACTATCTGACCCATTTATATACTCCATATAACATCCAAAGAAGTTTGAAAGACACCCTGTCAAGACTAGTGAGAACTAGCTCAATTTACCCCCACATTGGAATACTAGTTTTTCAACTTGACCCAAACACTTCCTAATCAGCCAAAATATTACAAAAAGATCCAATTAAACCATGACAATCCAAAACAAAAACAAATAACTTACTAATAGACTTCGGGGAGCTGCTATGAAATTTTTATACACATTGTCTTAAGATTGCTTAACCACACTATCAGTTTTGCACATAAGTCACCCATAAACTTGAACATGGAACACCATATGATGAATGGATCTGTAAATATTTACTATGAATGTATGGAAAAATTAAATAAACTGATTACAACAATATATGTCTCTTACAGAAACTTGAAATCCAATAAATACAGAGATAGAAAAGTAGTGGTGTGCCCCTCCACCAGAAGAGATCCTAAATAGAGTAGATTTAGTAAAATGATGATATCTCGGGCATAAAGAAACCTTTTTGAGTGAAAAAAAAGTTTTTACCACTGGAAATTATGCTATGAATGCAATGGAATATTTATAATATCCCATAAATTCTCGGAAGTATCGAAACCAGAACCACTATTTCGTCCCACCAACACTGGTCCAAGCTCTAAATCAATAGAAATAAAATCCAAATGATAGGAATTTGAACCCACTATAGTAGATGAACATATAAAATTAAATAAATCTATGTTGATAAATATTGAATTTACTTATCCCCTCAATAATCAGCTTCAATGAAGCACAATGAAGAGATCTAGATGATCTCCTCCTCTTTACTAGCTAGGGTGGAATCTTTCACCACCAAAACTAGTTAAAAAATTCAAGGGGAACATCTCCCAAGATTTAGAATCTCAATGGATCTCCAATACTAAAATCCAAATGACCAAATTCCCTTTCACTTGTGTCTTCATACCTTTTATAAATCTTCATGGAGCATTTCCCCCTCATTCTAGAATTCTCTCACAAATATTCAATAAAATATTAATAAATGTTATTTTTATGAGAGAATGACACATTGGGACTCATTTAATTCCTCTCTAATTTTATTTTTCCAAATAATAACTCCATATACCTTGGAAATTCGAATGTGATAGGCTTAACTTGATTTTGGGGAAGTTACATTAGCATGTGGGCCCACCCTTCTCCTCTAGTGCCCTCCTTGGATAAATTTAGGACCTGCAACATGTCATAGGTTGTCATAAGTTGTCATAAGATGTCATAGGACTTGATTCTTGTCATAAATTTTCATAGATGTCATAGGTTGTCTTAGATTTTCTATTTTTTTTTTTATCCTGGGGATTTACAACCCATGAGATTCCTCCATGATAGGATTCCTTCCACCTTGGATGGGAGTTACACCACACATTTAGACTCATTCCACCACTAATGCGCCCTCCTTGTCCAAATTATCTCAAAATATTAATAAAATTTATTTTTAGGAGAGAATGATTCCTTGCTCCATAAATGTTTCCCTTGGACCTTGGTTTGCCATAGTGCCTCATGGCCCCAATTCACTACTTTACTAGTCTTCTTTAATTTGGCCAAGTGACTTTAGACCATTGAATTCCCTAGTGATGGCATGGTCCATAGTAAACAAATTGGGGACATTACAGTCCTCCCCACCCAATACTGCTTGTCCTTAAGCTATTTAAACTTGGGAATGGAAATACTTCTTCTTCTTCCCCAACTTATGCTCATTGATTTTTTTTCCTCCTTCCTTAGTGATGACTTTTCATAAGGCTGCAATTTCAGGTGGACCAAGTCATCAACTCTACATCCCACAATACGAACTGTACTAAGGTTGAAAATGATTTCATGGTTCCATCCCAATCGAAAGGAGGTGAAGTACACTCAATCAACTCCACATCAACTAGTCTACTAAGTATCTCATCATATGAAATCCAAAATTGACTCTCAACTCTGGGTCTACTGCTAAAAGCATACCCTTCACTGTAACTCTAAGATCCCCAACTAATATCCAAAAGGAAAACACCATGCTATTGCTGCGCAACTCTAATCACAATCATCCCCTCTAGAGATAGCTCCATCTCCCAAACTGTCCTGCTAACAACCTAGCTGAAACAACTTAGTCCCAAAATGATCTTAGGGTCCCAAATGAACCTAGGAAATGCAGAGTGTCTAATACACCTGAACCCAACAATACCAGGATCCCACTGTCTATGTTGCACTCATCCAAACATCATCATTGTCACCTGTAGTAGTCTATCACTCCAAGGAAAGACAAGATCCCACCACCAAATTGGAAGTTAATCACTCCCAATTCTCATCCAAACCCATGTGAGCCTCTCCAATATAACATGAATCTCCTCTTGTGAAATCTACACACTGGTCATATCTCTCACATCAATGTCACTAGTCCCATCCAACTGAATCGGATGAAACTCCCATGTCCTCCCATGTATAATGAAGGAATCAGATAACAATAAAAGATGCCTATGCCATTGCTCACAAGAATGAACAATGACTATGTTGACGCCTGGAAAATACTTGCGCCGATAGTAGGGATTATCATCAATGAAAAGTCCCAACTAAACTATTCACTGTTTGGAATGGCGAATCCGTCTGGTTTACGGTCTGGTTACCGTATAATGTATTTTGAATTTAGCTTTACCGGTTGTGACCCAGTCCACCGTTTATATTTATATTTGGGGATTCAAATGCAAATGCTCTAATTCTAAAAATGCATGATTCTAACTAAACTAGATTTGAATGATAGGTATAAGCCTCACAAGTGATGCGCAGGTTCTTACCTCTCGTCTCACCACTCCTACCTTATCAATCAGCTAAGACTATTCTAACAAAATGCATATATTTAACTAATTATCCTAACCTATCCTTGTAAGGAGCGATATTTAATGTATGAGTAATGGTTGAGACTATTTGTGCAAATTCAACATATAACTTATTGAAATAAAGCACTCATAATCACAGTGAAATGGTTACACAAAGATGCTTTGATACACATTAATTTCATTCATTACTCAATTCTACACAGAACTTGCATTTTATAATATAAATCAGTAAAATCATTCATATACCATTATAATAGTCAAATAAAGTAGGAAATATATTACAACATAAAGATGAATAAAGGAAGAAGTAATTATGCATATTCATTCATAACATTCCATGCAAAATTCCATGTAAGCTTTCACCCAGCAAAATAGTTCTTTCTCATTAGCCAAAAAGTAATTTTCATACAAAATGGTACTTTCTT